>JAVLUZ010000653.1:0-391897 GCA_036768485.1 Mermis nigrescens | reverse complement strand
GCAACTCTCGCAGTTACAAGTACCTATGTACATTGGGTAAGAATTAGATTCGAATAGCTTAGCCTGCATTACACAAGCGATTTCTTATGATCGTGTGAAAAATAAACTTTTATTCTGATATTTTTTCTAGATTTTCCTTTGAAGATAAGAGAACAGCAGCGCGTTGTAGCACGTTTTACCTACTATAAGAAGGTACATAGATACCTGCGTACCTAATGTTGCCGATGCATTATCATTAGAGACCGGATTTTGGTGTGCAAAAAATTCGTTGATTGTGTGCAAGGTGTGTGCACAAAAAAGGGGCAATTGTGTGCTAAATTGTATGCAAAACTTCATGGATTATATGAACAATAAACACTGTTTATTAAAACAAAAACTCGTTAAATGCGATTACGTTATACATTTCAATATTATGAAACGTTAAATTTTGACGACGATTAGACAGAATCGCTTTGTACTGTGAAAATGATCGTTCCACATCTACAGACACGAAGAAAGCGTACAAGGTGTTCCACCATTTGTCTAGATCTTTTTCATTCACAAAGTGATTGACGTCTGGGTTTTTGCTCAAACTACTATGGAATTTTTGCATCAAAGATCCATCCAAACATTTTAAAGCATCCGAAAAAATCTCCCACTGCATTTCTTTTGTCAAACCTTGCATCTTTAATTTTTCTATCGAATCCGATAAAAATCCAAGCGTTGCCACCTTGAATAATTCATCTTTAAATGCCCCATCTTCGATCAAAGATTTTGCCTTCTGCATCATCCGTCAGGGCGGTCAAAAAATCTTGGATTTTTGCATAGTTTTGGCAATAAAAAACGGGACACCGAATCCAGGATCCCCACTAAACTTAGAAAATGTCTAACAAGCAAATCAAAATAGTGCTTTTGTGTGCAATATTACGAAAAACCATGGATTGTGTGCGAAAAGTTCGAAAGTATCTGATTGTGTACAATTGTGTGCAAAAAATAAGGCTCCCCCGCTTCAAAAACAGTGTATTTATGCTTCTCTTGCTTTTCTCTATACAGGCGAGTGAAGAAAAAATTGTGTGCTGCACACCAAAATCCGGTATCTAATTATCATGCGCATTGCACGCATATGTGTACATATGTGCGTATCAGTGCTATTACATTATTTTTACTCTAACAATAGATAAGGTCTTGGAGTACAAAATAAAGTTCAAAACACCTCTAAATAATGAGTTAAAAATACAAAACATGATCCTCATATAGGCGTAGACTACGAATGCTTTGCATTAACGAAAAAAATGTAGCTATGTAGATAATGTACCTCCTACATTTATGCAGGTACGGAATTTGCATAAATAGGTACGAATCGCAAGATTCGACCGAATGAGGATTTAAATGACCAACTTCGGAGAAAATGAAAACATAAAATACTGTTCGCAAATGAATTTCGAACACGAAGAAGATTTTTTGAAAATTAGACGCAATATTATGCGGAGCAGGTGAAAATTTGGAGATAAAGATGCACTAAAATGTATTTGGCTTGAAAATATTTTTCAGCGGTCGATTTCAGTGTTCTCGATCTTCAACCTGTCAGTAAAAATTTAGTGTTCTGATTGAGGCTGGACTTAAACCCGTTATTCGGCTTTAACCCAGCAATCGCTAGGACGACAAAATTGAATACTTCCAATCGAATTCCATAGCAATCTCATTTTGTCATATGCAAAGGCATTAGCTGGAAACGACTATTTTACCATTAATAATTTTATCATTTGCAATATTTTCAAAAAAACATATTCACAAACGCATTAATATTACTAGAAACGATACTCAAAAGGGCTAATGCATGCTGTCAAATTGCTAGAACAATTGTCAATAAACTACAAACAAAGAAGCTCATGAGACTTTAACAATTGAGAGACAAATCAATAACCAGAGTAAATATCTTTCTGCTGTTTCGACATGTTGCTATAATCCTGAATTTGTTGTTCTCGTGAAGGGATCATGGGATATTCCTTAGCCGATCCATTACTGAAGTGCCGATCGCTTACTCTGTAGGTTTGATAACTGATGTTGTCATCACCAGCCACAGTGCCGTAACCATTTCGACTCGGATTGAGGAAGCCAGCTTTACCTTAAACCAATGCTATCAGGTGCTTTAAAAAACTTAGCATGAATAAAGTATGAGCATAGGCGGATTTAAATGGGGCGGCCGCCACCCCCATTGGCCCAGAATAATAGGCTAGATAAATAATGGATACGTAATTTGCATTGGCCGTCGTGATAATAATTTCTCAATTTTTTCGAGCGCTTCGCGCCGGTAAAGAACTTATTGACATTTATTTACTTTCTTGGCGGCCCGATAGAAATTGGTTTTAAAACGATTTTTCAAGCATAACTTTTAAAAATTTTCGACGATTCGCGAGAAATGCTACAAATATAGGAAATCGTGTAGTTATTCAACCTTCTTACTTTCTTCCTCTTAAATTTCACAAATTTTCCGGTGCTTCGCGCTAGATTTTCGTGAGAATACAGAATTTTAATGATTTTTTCGAGCAAAATTGTTAGAAATTTAAAAAGTTTTGAAAAAATGTAGCGCCAAAAACTATTTTAAATAAAAGTGGACAACGCAGAAGACCCGCAAAAGAAGGGCAAATTTTTCGAGCTTTTTCGACTGTTTTCGATAAAGTTGGGATACCGCCCCCTTCCTCCTTAGGAATATCCTAGATCCGCCAAAAAATAGTCGTTATCAAGCTGCACGGCATGACCGGTCGGGGAGAATCAGTCAGAGAGCGTTTCTGAGCCAAAATGGCCTCAAAAGCTAGTGTAAATGCTAAATAACTTAAAAACTACCGCTATTCCACAGTTTCTGATCATTTCTATGCTGTTTTGCATAAAAAACATTTTTCATTAATTTTTTTGTCGTCATTTTGCCTCATTTTTTCAGAAAAATTTTAACTTTTCAATTCTGGGATCCAGATCCCAAACTTCCGACGCGCATGTTTGCTAGAAATTCGCAAGCAACGAAGTGATTTCTCCCCCATTATAGATTTCTTAAGAAAATACTTCAAAATATGAGATTTCCTATTATCGCTTAGGTACATTCTGGAAGCTTCTTTTACTCAATTGTCTTTTATGCCGATTTCCTTACGATTCGATCAAAAAACTAATCAAAAGGATATTAGTGATAAATGAATTTGGGAATGGATCTCTCCTTATGTAAATTGTTACGAAATGAAATAAGTATGTGCTGTTAATCAACTTCTTTACGATTTTGCCCGATTCTATTTAGATTTAATATTGCTTAACGTTTATGACATAAATGACTACCGTATGCCTTATCCTTAAGACGATTTTAATCATGCGAAGCATATTAATAAATATCTCGATACTACTCGGAATTACTTCTAATGGAAATTAGCGGTAATTACGACGTGAAATATAATAAGCTAATTTACCCTCATCTCGACTATCCCATTTTTGCTCTTCATCCTGCGGCTCGGCCCATGGCTGTTCTTCGCCGGAGGCGAAAATTGCGTAAAACAGCACACCAGTCAGATGTATCATACCAGCTAGTAGAAATACGGTTTGCCAGCCTCTGATGCCCTAAAAAATTCAATATATTTTGTATGCATCTGATCAAACAAATTTTTCGATCAAGTAAACAAAATTTAGAGTTAATTAATTATTCGAATTCGTGGAAAACAGTGAATTTCATTCGGGGCATTTGTATTACCTGTTGATAATGTAAGAATCGCATTAAGCAATTGCTAATCGTTATACTTTCATATATTTATGCTTTCGATGTTTAAGTACATCATTCGGATCCTGGGCGAAAAAATTGCAATTATCTTCGCTGACAAATTTCAGATGCGCAAGACAAATAATTAGAATTCATGAATTAGTGGCTTAGAAATAATTTTAAAATCTTGCTTTCACTTATATAAAAAGGAAAGACTCGGTAGAGTAATATCAAAAATAGAACATAAGCTTCAAATATGGAACTTCAGGCACTAACTTCGAACTTTAAATTTCAAAGTGCACTCAACAATAAACAGATGCCTTGCCTACCATTTTCAATGACAGTAATACCGTAAAAAGATATTGTTAGTGTTACAGCATCTTAAGACCAGACATGCAGAGGAGGGGGTTTGGGGTCTAGAACCCCGGAATGGAAAAATGGAAAAATTTCTCAAAATGAAGCAAAATGAAGGCAAAAAACGAATGAACATTAAAATTTTTTAAAGTGCCTAAAATTGACTGTAAATTGTGTAATAACGTGATTTAAACGATATTTTAGCGCTTATAGCAGTTTTTGGGGTCATTTTAGCCACCAAAAAATCAATTCGCGACCTCCCAGGCCGGCTGACCCCTCTTCACCGATCGGCCATGCTGCGCATTTATGCTTCAGACCATCATTAATGCTTGCTTTGGATATTATTAAATGACGAATATGTATTATCTGGAACAGAAAATATTCTACAAATCCTCACTAACATAATTCCGAGTTAATCTTTCGGTGACGGCTGGACAAATCATACCCGCAAAAGTGCCCATGCCGTTTGACATGCCCATCAAAATACTGGCGTATCTCGGAGCAATGTCCAAATGGTTGACATTGAAACCTGAACTCGTCACTAATTTTCACTTTTCGTAATAGAAAAAATTTCAATGACTCACCAGAGATCGCGAAACCACTAAAACCAACAGCCAGAATAAGCGAAGCAATAGCTCCCGTTTTACCCTTTGTGTAAGCGCAAATAATCAGAAATACAGCTTCCATACCGAAACCTAAAAGTTTATTAAATACGAAGTTAGGAAATTTTAAACAACAATTGGAAAAGAAGACTCTTGCTCTTGCACTGTTCTAGTTCTTACATCTTTTACTTATATAATCAATTATTATGTCTTAAGTATACTGTTCGACCCACAAAGGCAGGACCATAGATGCACAGCATGGCCGATCTGGGAAGGGGTCAGCCGATCTAAGGGGATCAAGAATAACGCTTTTTTGAGCCAAAATTACCTCAAAAAGTGGTGTCCGCGATAAAATAGCGATAAAACTACGTTATTACACAGTTTCTGATCAATTTAAAGCAATTTTGAAGAAAATTTTCAATTTTCATTTATTTTTAGCCTTCAATTTGCCTCATTTGTCAACAAAATTTCCCATTTTTTCCATTCTGGATGGGTCTAGACTCCCAAACCTCCCGCGCGCATGTCCGATCAGGACCAGACATGCACGTGGGGAGGGAGGTTTGGGGAGCTAGACCATTCATGGGCAGGGCAGCAACCAACTTTTGGAGAATCCGTTGGGGGAAAATCGCTAAAAATAGCACAAAAACTTCAATTCTATTGGTCTATCGATTTTGGGGGTCTTTCAGATTTTCGGGGGGGGGGGTTCAGCCAGAATGCACATGTGAGGTCTAGATCCCGACAATAGAAAAATGGGAAGTTTTTTGAAAAGGTTGAGGCGAAGTTAAGAAAAAACGGATAAAAATCAAAAAAGTTTCTTTAGAAGTGCTTGAATTTGAGCAAAAACTATAGATTAACATACATAGTTTCAACGGTATTTTAGCATTCATATAAGTTTTTTCTTGACAGCTTGGAAGTCATACTTTGGCGCCAGGAATAGGTTTTTATAGCAGCAAACATTTTCATGACTCCGAAAACGATTTCTGGGACAAAATTAGCTATTTCAACATGGTTTCCTTGCATTTTTAAGCATAAATTGTAAAAATTTCTCAATGTTTCGCATTAAATGCTACAAAGGACAGAAAATACAGTTGCATTTCAAATCTCTAAACGTCCTTTTTCGTAAATTTGAAAGATTTTCCGGCGCTTTGCGCTGCATTTTCGCTAAAGTCAAAGAAATTTAAGCATTTATTCGCAATAAAATGTCGAAAATTTCAAAATTTTCCAGGAAATTTTTGCGCCAAAGATGGTTTTAAATAAAAAGCAGACAACGTAATACGCCGATGGTCGTGAACAGCGAATTTTTGGACCTATATTTTCGACAATTTTTGAATAAGTTGGGATATTGCCCCCTTACGGAAATTAGAGATCCGCCACTGCTTCACGTTATCTACATTGAATCTAAAATCGAAGTCTTTTATCAATTAATCAATCTGTATTTTGTAGCATAATATGTAAATTGCAGACGGGCAATTTATCGAAGTATACATCATACAAAGTATACATCAGCGTTGTTAAAGCAATTCTGCTTCATTGAATCATTTTTTACCTCCGCAATTAAAGATTTTGCGAACCATAGTGGTGGATAATATGCCCTTTTGTCGCAAATTATCGGCTATTTGGCCCCCAACCAGCACCACGATCGACATTACTACGTGAGGCATAGCGGCCCAAAATCCACTCTGAAAAACATCACACTGAATATTTATTTATCAGAAGTCAAAGTCAACGTTTCATGCTAAATAGATTATTGCTGTTTTTTAATGGACAGGAAAAGTTTCTTGCGACTTCCCTTCATTCGTTTCTGAATATGATGTAATGCTAGAACCAACTATGATCTTTTTCTATTCACATCTCAGGCAAAAAAATGCGCTCAACCCAAAAATCAATTTCTAATAAGCCAAAGCGATTGAAAGACCCGGGAGTCGGACTTTTGTTATGAACATATGTATGCGTATCAGAGTATACAAGGGTGCCTAAATATCACCTACGCAAAGACTTTTTTGAGGATAATTAAACTTTTGCTTGGATTACATTCGAAGTGTGACACGTGACAAGCACGTACATGCCTATAGCAAAAAGCTGAAACTGTATGCATAAATAGAAAAAAGCAATTGATGATCACGCGGTAGGAATATTACAGTGCCACACCAAATAGGCTAACATGTCGAATGTACTGTAGTAAAAACAGGAAATCGAGGATGATTGATTAAAACCCGCGGATTAATTAGATTCTAATAGCGCGAACGACCGAAAAAATTACATGCTTACGCCAATTCACATATGAACCTCACATTCTGTATCCTCATGCCTAAAACGTCTCTCATGTATGTAAGCTGATGAATTAGTAACAGGTAGAATGTCCAACTGCGACAAAAATTTGCGACGATAATTGCCCAAACGCACTTCGAAGTCAATATTGCTTTCCATGGTACATTAAAAATCTGCATAGTTCATAGGAAAAAATAAGGAGCAAGAATAGAACGAATACTGAATTTTATTACAGTAAGCAAAACGCTGGTCGTGGGACCTATGCTGGATTCAACGTGCCGCTTTTCTTCATCGCTTATTGTGGGATGCTTGCATGGTTTTTCGAAAGTCAAAAACCACCAGAATATGAACCAGATGCAGCCCATTAATCCTAAATAAACGTAAAATCATGAATCAAATATTGCAAAAGTTGATTCGCTTACCGAGTAATTGACAATTGCAGTTTTTGAGCATTCGAGATTCCTACAGAAAATTTGTGCAAAAAGCATTGTTTAAAATTAAGAATTCTTCTGAAATATTGTTTGCTCTTACACAATTCACTTATATTATTATAGAGATCGTATGGACACACAAAAGTTTGAAAAATATGTCTATCGCTTACAAGGCGAAAATCTACGATACCTATAAATTAGAGACCACATTTTATTGAATTTTCAAATCTTGGCAGCTGATGACTTCGAGCGAATATGTCGTAGGCGAATTTAAGGCTCAAATAGGGTTTAACGTAAATAAAAAACCAATTGTTTATTTAATGCGGGTCTCAGAAAAAGATGTTTCGTTTAGTTCTTGAAACTATTTTCTTATCAGAAGAATAAAGAAACTGATAGGTACTCGAATATTAATACATTTATATAAATTACATGCTTTTCCTATACAATTTTAAAACACAGGTGACTAAATTGAGTATTTTCGGCAACGGTCCAATTTACTTAAACATATTGACAAGGTATATATTACCGTATAAATAGAACGGAGCTTCCCAATCCACTCCGCTGACTAATAGCGCAGACAGTGGTAACCCAATCACAGCTCCAGCATAGGAACCTTGAAATGAAAATCGAATTGAAAAAAGATATTATGAACAGACGGCCAAACGAAGTTTTAGTTTCTTACTTTTATTTATTAATTTTAATGTCACAATTTTGCGCAACTGCATTAATACATAAAACATAGGTGATTTCAATACCATTAAAACTAATTTTACGTATATGTAGTCTATTTAGAAACTCGTACCTAATAACGCTGCTCAGGCAACTATTGCTATTAAACCCATTTTGGATTGTCCTTACCAGTAAAGGCAGTGGTTACCAATTTTGTCCTCTCTAATGGAGGTGCCCAGAAGCGCCACACGCCATGCATCGCCGGATAGGCGACACCCTGATATAAAAGACGGTTTGATTTCTAATGTTATGAAACAGTGGCGGATCCAGATTTTCTGACAAGGACGGAACCCCAAATTTTTCTAATAGAGTCCGAAATTGTCCAAAAAGTCCGTTCATTCAGCATAAAGTAACGTTTTTTTTGTCGTAGACGAAATTGTTTGTGATCCGATAAAGTTAAAAATTCTTCGAAAGTTTACTGCAAAAAACGTGCATGCAAAGTCGATCGCAGCGTCAAAAATGCTCAAGAAATCATTGTAAGAACTAAAAAATCGTTGTTCTGTACTTTAACTAATCTTTTGATGTCAAAATAAAATTTTAGAGCACCAAAAAAGTCAGTTAATGTCATTAATCGGTACTAACCGGCGCACAGCGCCCAAAAATTTTGAAAAATCATGATGAAAAATAGTCAAATCGTCAAAAAATACACATTATTCTCTAATGCGCCCAACTATTTTTTGACGACAGGGGCGCGGCAGTTCCTCCCCCACCTCGCCCCCTCCTAAATCCGCCCTTGTTATGAGATACTGGTTTTCGACAGATAAAGGTCATACATGAGCATCAACCTGATTCCGAGGGGGTCTGATGAGGCAAACTGCGAAAAAGTAGCGAAAATTCAATTATGGAGTTAAACACTTTCCTGAAAAGCGGAAATCACAGCGAAAAAAGACTTTTCATTACAATGCCAAGTTTCCTTCCTTCACGATATCTTGTTATTTTATGGAACAGATAGAAAAGAAAAACGAAAATGCTAAGCTGTTGTAAATTCGTGACTGGGCTCGGTTTCTATACTCGTATACTCAGGCTTAAGCCGGGCTTAAACCAGACTTCAGTGTTTAAAGATAAGTGGTCAGGTTTACCTGGCTAAAGTAGGTTTCTATATACGTAGGTGTAAGCCAAAATATAGATTTAGACCTGGCTTAAGACAGAGAATATAAGGAAACCGAACCGAATCAGAAAGTCAAAAAGAGAAGGACTCAGGGTTGTTGTCAGGTGCAGGATAATTCTCATAGATTTAGGAGAATCCAAAAAGGGCAGAATGGCCATAATGCATTGACATATGTTTTGGAGTGCTTTTGACTGATTTAGGAGAATTTTTTACGGAGTTCTAATATCATAAGAGTTGCTTTATGATAATCAGCAGTTAGGTTTATGAGAATTTTATCCTAAGCACCTGACAACACTGCTCCCACACAAAGCTACTTTCCCACCCAGCCTCTCCACGCACTTCCGTGACAAAGTCTCATTCGATTCACCTGTGAGACTCCTTGTAGTATTTGTATGACGATGACCATTCCGTATCCAGAACTACATGCTATTGGCATGAATAAATTAAAGAATGACGTCACTCCGATAGCCATACCGAATAGCCTTTAAAAATCGATTAACTCCATTTTTTGATGCACATATTTTTATTTTAAATCAAGTTTTGGTACTTGTTAGCAGGAAATCTTGCGCTTATAAAACCTCCTGGCACTTGGGTGACCAAATAACCGTAGAAAAATGAGCCTTCAATCACGCCTAGAGTTTGCGCATTCCAATGCACGACTGGTCTCTGGAAATATTAGAACTCACAAGTTATGTATATTACAAGCACATCAATTGTTTTGTAAATCTTACATGGGTTACACCTGAAATGTCAGTAAAATTATGGATCATACGAACTTTCGCCGCTCCTATATTGCATCTAATGCCGAAGACGATAATAAAACCAATATTTGCTAAAATGGCAATCTGCCAACGTTTAGAGCAGCGGCAACATACACATTTCTCGGACAGCTAGAATAATTGACAATTAATTCAAATGTAATTCAGCTAGTTAAATATTATGTCGTTTTTTGCGACCATTTATACATGTTTTTGAGATGATTTCAAAAAAGCTCGCGGGTTTACCCCCAGACTGGCCGTTCTATGTTTAATTATTGGCTGTATATAAATGCAGTAATGAGTTGAGGGATTCTTTTCACTCCAACAGGAGCACAGCACCGGATTTACAAGGGGCAGGGCGGCCACCGACCGCCCCTCTGGCTGAAGAAAAATTTTTATAAAGGGTAAGATAATACAGCGAAAGATGGAAAAATTACAGATCTGTGTCAAGAAGTCTTCAAATTATTGGCGCTTTGCGCCATATGTGAAGTATTTTATATACTTTTCTCTCAGGCCGCGACCAAAAACGACACTTTTTACAGTCTAATGCGAAAAAAGTATTTTTTTGAAAAACTTGGAAGCTCATGATCGTAATGCATAGAGCAGGTTGAAAAACGTCGAAATATGCTCTTTTTGCGAGCTATATCAATAAATTTTCCGAGATGTGACCCAATTTATATTAAGTTCGCCCCCGGACAAACCCCAGATACAGGCCTGGGCGCAATCAAAAATTTTGTTAAAAAATTATTGAATTTCGAAGAGACAGAAATAAAACAGAGAAACATTCGCAGTCAAATTGCATTTTTTACTGCTATTTGGATCAAAATATAAGAAGTTTAAGCTCATACATTTTAATCTGGTGAAAAATCTATCCATTTAGAGAAGAGGCAGTAAAATAAATATTAATACAGTCGGAATCTTAGCCATAAATTCGATGAATACTATGCCTACTCACTCTTTTTATTAACGTTTTTCTCATACAAAGAATTGATAATTCATTGAAAACACTGCTGAATGCAAATCAAATAAACGGTTGTTCTATAACATTGCAATTTGCAAGTTCATTACCGGAACAATAAACAGATCAAATAAAAAAGTCTTCATATTATAATCAGTCTTTGAAACGAAGGGTTGCATTACTTGTCCAAGGAAATGACTTTTATTAAAGAGACGATTAATTTTAGTGGGGTCAGTAAAATATACTATAGAGTAATAGATTATTTTTTAATCTGACTTGTCGTAATATTTCCTAACTTTCCTGGTGATAAGAAAGAAAGAAATAAATTTTATTACTAATAAACCAAACTGATAAAATAGAAAATGACAAGATACATAATAGATCAGAGGCGCAGCCAGGATTTTTCCGGGGGGGGCATAAACAAAAAATTCTTAAGACTACTTTTGCATTGAATGCCAGTAACGTTATGTATAGAAAAACTGAGTTTTTCGACATTTAGTAGTGTAGCCCAGTGTTTTTTTGATACAAGGTCCGTTTGTACATGTACAAAGATGGTCCTCAAAAGTCTTTGTACATTTTGAAGACACAAATTTTTGAGTACTATTATATGGTACGATAGCGATTTTAGTGTGGTAAAAACAGTTGTTCGACTTTTGGTAGTGTATTTTAGCTAATTTCTGGGTCTCTAAGGGCAAAAATCACTAATAATCGTCTTAATACTCATTTCGGCGCGAAGCGCCGAAAAATTTTACGAATTTTAGACCTTTTTTTGCAATTTTTGTCTTCCCAAAAATCTTTGTACCTGTACAAAAACGGTCCCGAAAAGTCTTTGTACATCGGGAAAAATCTTTGCCGAATGTAAAAAAACACGGATGTGGCCTAGCTAATTTATAGGTTTCTGACGATCAAAAATACAAAAAGTGTAAAGCGGCTCTAAGTGCCGAAAAGTTTTGGAATTTCTACCCTTTTCATGTAGAATTTACGACATTTCTATCGACAAACATTCCGGAAATTATAGGTGGCGCAAAGTGCCGAGAAATTTAGTCATTTTTTACCGCCCTTAACATTTTGTAGCTTGGTGAATACTAATAGTCTGACAGAGCAGAAAATTATCAAATTTGTACGAAACAATTTTGACAGTTTAAGCTTCTAGCAAGAAAACTGCGAATTACTAACTTTGTCTGAAGATATTTTGAGTGATTCAAGCCTTTAAGCAAAATGCTGGAGCTTTACATAAAAGCAAGAATAGAAACTGGCGGCGCTATGCGCCGGAAAATTTTGACGTTTTTGGACTTTAAATTCAATTTATATCGCTTAAATCATACAAAAGAGACAATTTAATGCCGGCGCGAAACGGCGAAAATTTTTAGAAATTCCTAACCCTTTTACCTGGCTTGTTCTCCCTAAAATATCATTGCACATGTACAACGAGATTTTACGGTTGCGGGGGTCTGGGATGGCGCGCTCAAGCGTTCCCAGCGGGGTTCGGGGCAGAGTCCCGGAAAATTTTGTAAAAAAAGCATTTTAATGTTAAATAGTAACGTTAAAATTTTCGCAAAATCGGCCAAATCTCGGTTCTGAATCAAGCAAGCCCAAAAACACGTAAAATTGACTAAATTATTTATTGCACAAAACTTCTGAGCTGAAATGCGTTTTTTGACCTCTGCTAATTACATAGCGCAGCAACGGGTCGCTGCCAATAAGATATAGAAAAAAGTATCAATGAAAATTTTATTCTTACCGTTTTCAGGCCCATTTGTGGTCTTCTTATTTACAAGATGCAATTCAGAAAACAGAAAATGCGCAAAAACATATGAAAATTTGGCCATTCCTTTCATTTAAAATAGGATTATGTGTCCTTGTAAAGAAAGACAAACAAAGCAAAGAATAGACAAACTTGTACACAAGAAACAAATCAGAGAATAGACAAACTTGTACTCAATCATTTTCGCACTTTTACTATTAGGCTCAACAAGCATGCGCAGTTTCAATCAACAAACGAATAGTGCATTAAATTACTAAAGTGATGTGAAGTGCTGGATTATTTTAGCTGATTCAAGCTTTTTAATTCATTAGATCTATATAACAATAAATAATAATGACTCGGCGCGAAGCGCCAGAAAATTCTGACGTTTTTGCCTTTTTGAAGTCAGTTTTCTGTACACACATTATTGTAACAGACAAATCAACAATATTTCTGAAAAAATTTTGGTGGGGGGCATGTGCCCCCAATGCCCCCTGGCAATGCCTATGTAATAGATATAATTACGAATTAGTAGCGAGACATGCGAGTCAATGGAATGACAAGTTTTATGCGCGCCCTACAAGATATCTAGATAAATCGAAGTTTGCTAACCTACATTTAAATATGTTTAGGTTAGGGGAAGAAACAATGAAGTCAGGAAGATCGTTCCAAACTGCGATGTATTTGTAAAAGAAAAAATTTAAAAAAGTTTCAATGTTATTAAAAAATTATTAAGGTACTTAACAATTCCAATGGATATGTAAGAGGCTCAGAATGTTTAGCAGCTTGAATTTTCATTCATTAGGTGTAATAAATTTACCCGAAGAATATGATTTTCCTTATCCGGATATTCTATTTCACCATCGAGTACCATTGTTCCACTGGATTCGAATTTAGAGCGGAACTAATCTCATACCAAAATCGTGACGAATAAAGTGATGTCTATCGCAATTCAAGTTGTTTGATGACTAAAATTACACAAATAATATTTTAGAGATTAAGAATAAATGCAAAACGCTGTGAAGCAAGAATATCGATATGAAAGGCGAGTTACAAAATAAAGACTCTGGATTCATGTAGCTTACATGCTACGAGGTTAGCAGAACTAAAAACTGATTTGTGGTGTATCAATTATAAATAGAAGTCCACGCAGGACGGGGAATCTCTCCCTTGGGTGGCGACCTTTTCTTTTCAATCAGCTAATTAATAAACAGACGACCATTGATCAACCGGCAGAATGTAATCCTTACCGAAAAAAACTACAAAATGAAAACAACAGACTTATAATCAACACATAGTATACATAGTAAAGCGCGCGCGATAATCAAGCAAAATGACTTATTATCCAACGTACGAGTATTAGCTTCGACCTTTTAGAAACCCATTAATACAGCGGAAACTCAGACGGCCCGTGAAATTCTTCGGGGGTTAGCAGGAAAATGATAGCAAAAAGTGACGCTTTTTCGACAAGGATAATGCATAAACTTACTCCGATATTAGCACATTCCATCTTGTGACGTCGATCACGCGATCAAAAACCGGTCTTACTGTAATTAAATTTCGTGTTGCCAGGTACATATCAAAAATGTATTATCATGATGGGTAAGATGGATAAAGGCGAACGTGAAGCTTAATTAAAAAGTCATTTTCTTCGACCTCGATGTAATGCTATACGCGATTTATGACCGAAAAAATTGCTCTCCACATAGACGGTGGAAAGAATGAGCAAAAATTTTTGAGATAAAGAGGAGCGCTTACAACAAGTTATTAAGATGATTTGCTATCAATGACATGATATATGCGCAAAATGTGTCGGCGGCACTGCTTCTTTTTGACCATAGGAACGATAAACGTCCTGCGCGTTTCTTAAAACTATTTTCGCATTGGTGACTTAAAATTAATCTTCAATTTAATTCATAGAGATGAGCAACTGATCGTAATCTAGCAAAGATTCCATTTAGCAAGTTACTTCGAAGATACGACAAGACATGGAAGTAGGCGTTTTGCGGTCGAGACCTCCAGAAGTGGCGTTGTTATCGTTAGTGAAAAAAGATATCGTTTTCGTTTTCGTTAAAGATATTTTTCAGAAAAAATAACGTTCGTTAACGGAAACGACGACCCCAAAAAATATCATCAACGATATTAATATCGTTTTTAATTATATTTAGCATTTTTCCTATTTACATGTTTTTATCATTGTTCTTTAGTCTGTTTCGAAATTCTTGACTCTTCACACTTAAGCGATTCGAAAGCATCAACAATTCTACTAATCAGTGTAAGGCGACAGAAGAGACGGTTTTCTTACCAACCCATCGCGTGGTGGACAAAATATTTTGAACAACGCGTTTCCCGCAATGGCCTAGTGTTAAGACCATACGTGGGTAGCTACCAAATTCTTGGGAGGGTTTAAATCGGCTGAAAATTCCAATACGCCAAAAAATTCAATTCTAGGGTTTATTGATATTTGTGGTGAGTTTTTCAGGTTCTGGGGGAGTAGGACATAACGTTTTCTTGGGGGAAGGTTGGGGGAGTTTGAACAGGCATGCACAGCATGGGAATTCAGGGGCAAGGGATCTTGTGCCATTTTTGGACCTAAAAATGGTGGTTACGCGTCAAAAACATCGTTCTCCGGTGTTTCTGACAATGCTCTATCTTCCTAGAGCCAAAAAACAAAAAATTCAGAAGAGAAATCAAACAAATCGGATAAAATATTTTCGAAACATGAGTAAATAGCGCGAATTGCCGATAATTTGACATTTTTGAGTAAATCATGACTAAAAACGCTTAAAGCAGTACCTTTTCTCCGAATTTTCAGGAAACTTTTGGAAACTTCAGGAACTCGCGAAATCTGGGAGTGAAAAAATTTTCCGGGATGAAAATTTTCTGAGGGCTCCCCCTCAAGCCCCCTCCTAAGATCCTGTGTGGCTGCGACCCCCAAAATTGTCGCTTTTCGTGAAAATTGTAAAGAGTGTGACCTTTTTTATGCGTTTCTAGCTCATTTTTGGCTCGAAAGTCACTAAGTTTCGGCACTTCGTGCCATATACACCTTTTTTGACTATATTTTGTTCAATTTACTCGATTTTCTCATCTTTTTTCAAAAATTTTGTTTTTGTGTTCTAGAAAAAAAGCACTGTCTGAAACGGTAAATAATGGTGTTTTAGACGTGTAGGTACCACAAATGGGCATGGGGGTCTGGAGACAACTCCTCCAGAAGTTGAACAACCACCCGCAGATTACTGTAGAACCCCTCCAGAATTCTATTTTTAGTAACATTTCTGGCGATTCTAGGCAATTTTTGGTGATCTCACCCTTCGAGAATTTTCTTGCTGCCCATGTATGGTTGGTTTTAGGCCTGAAAAGGCATTCTTTAAAAGTTTTTGGCCTGATCCCCAGAATTCTCATGCTGTACATGTATGGTCAATCACGTAACTCCCCACACCTATGTTAGTGTGGTTGAGACGCCTCGAAGGATCAGCTCTGTCTGTCTGTTGTACTATTCCTCACTCCAACTAGCAGCCTGCTCAGCAAACTATTACAGTAGGTATGTAGTTAAATAGGATCAAAATGTATGTGCATAAAAACTAACGTTATTTTCACGATATTATTTACCAAAATTAATATCGTTTTCGTTAACGACGACTCTCGGAAAACGATATCGTTTCGTTAACGACTGCCCATAACAAATCGTTACCGAAATTTTTCGTTTTAATATCGTTTACTGTAACAAATCCACCCAGAAGGCACAAAAATCAGTAAAAATGACTACAAAATTTCGGCCAAAAATGAATTGACAATAAAACATTTTTCATAAGTACCTAAATAAATTAGAAAGCGGGAATAAGGTAGTTTTTACGCTATTTTATCAAATATGAAAATTTGTAGCTCTTGTTAGCTTGTTGTAGCTTGCATGTGACTATGAATCAAGGCTATTTGGCAACCAGACATGCACTCGACTTGTTTTGAAGTCTGGACCACACAATGGAAAAATGAAAAATTTTCCTGGGAACATAAGGCTAAATGAAGGCCAAAAAATAATGATAATCTAAAGTTTCTGCAAAAGTGCTCGAAAATAATCAGAAACTGTGGATTAGCATTGCTTTTAAGCTGTTTAGCTATTATATCCATGTTAGGGCCATTTTGGCATGAAAACGAGTTCTGGCTGACCATGCTTATAGTATGGGAATTCTAGAGGGTCAGCCCAAAATTTTTTTATGAAGTTTGGGCTAAAAAACGATGGGTGCAATCCAAAAACATTGTTCTGGCGTTTTGAACGATGGTCATTCTTCATAACACATAAAAAATGAAAAATTCTCTATAAATTGAGAAAAATTATAGTAAATTGAACAAAATATCGTTAAAAAAATATGTAAATGTGCCGAAAATTCGACCCTTAGTGAGCCAAAACTTAGCTGAAACCGCTTTAAACAAACACCTCACTTTATACGATTTTTATCTGGGAAAATCAACCATTCTGGGGGTTGCGGCTATTTTGCAGGCGGTCAGCAGCCATTCTAGAGTCTAAACCCTCCCAACCCTTAGAGCACGTATGGCGTGAACCTTCTGGACCGGCCCTGCTGTGCATCTATGATGAAAAGACATGCATGAATTGCTCGTGGTTGCAGACACGTCCAGCCCACCATTAAATTTCAAACGAGATAGGTATTTAAATTAAATTAGGACCATACTTTCGGTTCGGCTCCCACCTGTGTTCAAATAGACCGAAGGATTAAAGATTTGATTTAGTTCTCCGCAGAAAATCATATGGATTGGACGGTGTTAAGAGATAAAAACGATTCCTGTAAGATAATTCTTTGATGAAAAATGAAACTCATTCGAGCGTATGCCTGATGAACTTTTGCCTTGTGCTTTGCAGGAATTCTATTGTTATAAGTTATTTATCAATTGATGCACTCTAAAGATTAAAAAGCTAATAAGTGTATCGTGTAACTGCGAATTTGCTTCAAATAAAATTGTAGATACGCTTTGTGAATACAGATAGCCATTGAGGACAAAATGCAAGAAGGGTGCTTACATATAAGAACTATGTACCGCCATAAAAGTCCATTTAGTGCGTTGTCGCTTGATAGTACAACTGCATAGGACGCTGGAGGCTTGTGAACGAAACAGGCAGAAATACTAAGCGTTGGACAAAATGATCGGAAATGAAAAAATGCATACAAATTTAATTTGCGAATGTCCGTTTTCATTAGCGAAAATAACGCGCTAGAAATCATGTTTTACTATTTGTTACACGGCTTAATTCATGTAAGCAGCAAAAAGAAAGCTTATGTTATTCGAGCCGATTGAATAACCAACAAGAGGCTAAGAGGTTCCTGCCTCCGTGGAACTTTCTATGACGACGGCAACAAAAGGTTAAGTCATAATGCATACATCTAAGTTTGTGAAAAAATCCATTGAATAAGAAGCGAACTGACAAGAACGACATAAAAAACGGTAACCACATATTTTTTCATTGACTAGACTCGTCCTGAAATTTAGCATGAAGGACAAATGGTAAAGACGGCAGTGTTTGCTTCAATTGAAGAAATTTATTTAAGGAAAAATTAAGTTATAACCCATTAGATTCAAATTAGTTTTTAAAATTCAATTATTAAAAATTGAAATGTTCTGCACTTATTTAATAAATCATCGAAATGTTCAGAATTTCATTTTTATATTTATCGAAGCGCGATTTAAAATCTAGAATCGGACTAATATTTATTCGATTTACGTTTGCTGATAAAAGAACGTGACAAAAATGAAAAAATATGAACTTGTTCTGGCTGACCATGCTGAACTTGTATTGACTCAAATTTAAAAAAAAATATGGCCGACGTTGGGCTTCAACAGCGAGGTTTTTTCCAAATATTTTCAATAATTAAATAAATTGTCAATAGAATTATTATTGAATAACGCACGCAGGGGCGGATTTAGGGGGGGCGGCCGCCCTCCCCATTGGCCCAAAATAGTGCGCAAAATTAAGGATTTTTGAGCGATTTTTAGCGATTTTAGGGTTAAAACGGCTAATTTTTCCGCCCAAGTCAGGGTTCCGCCCCCCCCCCCTTAGGGGTACCGCCCCCCTTAGGAAAATCCTGGATCCACCACTGAACGCACGCATTTTCAATTCTATATTTTAAACGCTTGAATGCTTGATAGAAATTCTAAAAAGTCGGATAGAAGAGAAGAGCCTTCGAGGTTGGACCTTTTAATTTCTCACTGAATCTTGAAGAACATTATTATATGTTTATTTGCTATTCGTTTATTTGAATGATTATTTTTCATTGTTGAATTGTTGAACACTGCCTACAAAATTCCAATTTTATCTTTAAAAAAAGTTGGCTCGAATTGTTTTGCTCTTCCAGAATTCACTTTTTTATATTGAGAAGCAGCATACATTGACAAGAGATCGTGGAAAATGAAAAATCACTATATGTATCAAAATTACGCGGAAAATGGTGGAAGTGCAGAAAGTGAATGAGGAAATAATTTTTTCGATATAGCTATGAAGAATAAGAAGCTAGACGTTCCTGATACTACCTCCGTTTTGTTTAAATTAAGTATAATCCAGCTTGCGCGCTTAACAGGTGCAATAGAATGCTTAAAATTTCTCGAAGGTAATATACAGAAATTGGTCACGCGTTTGGATTTATATTCATCAAACAGCCTGTACACCTCCTTAAATAATGTGCGAAAATTACAAGTAGAAACTACTATGAACGTACCTACGTCAAACAGTAAAGCATAAAGAAATGTATAGAGCACAAACAACGATATCCAGGAAATAAGTTATCTGACAAAAATTATTTCATATTTTGGCTACAGGAGTGGTTTTTTAATGTGGTGTCATCTTGCTTACAGCGCGAACAAATCAAGCTGATTGATATGACCGCACGGTAATTGAATTTTTAATATAATGCTGAATATCTCGAATTGATTGGATTTCCAAACACACGAGATAAGAGCAGACGAAATAGACGAAATTAGAGCTATCATCGTCACTTTACTGCTCAATTATGAAAAATACGCAAAAGACGACTCGATAAAGTGCGAATATGGTGATAGGATATTACATCAACAAGGAATCTTGCCGCATAGAAAGACGTGCATTTGCATTTGAGAAGTGCCAGGAACAGTGATTTGAATGGGAAGCGTAAATGACTAAAAGATGCAGCTTGAAGCAAGATGAAATGCGAGCAGACATGCACGTGGGGGTTCGGGGGGTCTAGACCCCTAGAATCCAAAATGTAAAATTTTTTCGGAAAATAGGTAAAATGAAGGCCAAAAATGAATGACAATTGAAGTTTTTCTTCAAAAGTGCCTTAAATTGATCAGAAACTGATTAATAGCTTAGTTTTCGCACTATTTTAGCGCTTATACTAGTTTTTGAGGTCAATTTAATCCAAAAAAGCTCAATTGTTGACCCCCAGATCGTTGACCCAATTGTTGACCGACTGACCCCCAGATCGGCCATGCCGTGCATCTATGAATGCGATCGAACATTCTACTTTGACTGAGAATGAGTCTCAGGCTATGGCCGGTGAGGGGACCAGGTGTTTCCTTGAGCTTAAATGGCAGTAACAATTATAGTCTGCTTTACACAACTTCGGTCATAAATTTTAAAACTATCTCCGACAATAAGCTGACAGATTGTGATTATAGCATCGATTTGATTTATAATCATCGTAACCCCCGGCTTAATGTCGATTGAAATTCTTAGAACTTATGCATGAAGTTATGTGAAACTGACTATAGGATACCATTGATCCTTAGTTTGCACAGTCTGTTTTACAAAACATTAAGAGCATGGAATTATTTTTGTCTTACAAAAATATATACAAAAGTGCATTACATCAATGCTACATGTGGTGTTGTATAGTAAAGCTTCCTGAATGGTGTCGCATACAATATCATAATCTTGATTCCAGTTTGAAAAATTTTTGTAATAGATTTTTCTTGAACGAAAGCATTTTTACTTATACTCATGTGAACTACGATAGATGATTGCAGGAATGTTTGCGAGAAACGTTTCCATGTTGTAGTGTAGCACAGCGGAAGATTTGAGGTCTAGCTAGGCCCCCAGAAGAACACAAGTCAAAATTTTCTGGCGAAGATAAAGGCAAAATTATTGTAAAATGGACAAAAATCACAATTTTTTTACCAAATTGCTCGATTTTTGTGTCAATTTTAAGGGCTATTTACATAAGCTCAAAATGTGTTCTAGCTGACTTCTCCAGGCTGGCCTGCCTATAGACTCATTATTGTTGTGCATCAAAGGTGTAGTGTAGATCCCGAAACCTTCGCAGTTGTCTGTTCCTGACAGATACATGCGTAGCGTACATAGACAGCAGCCAAATGGTAGGGGTCTGGATGGTTTAAAACCGGCAAAAAACCCAAAAAACATGCCAAAAAGTCAAGTCTGGGGGTCTATCGGATTCTGGGGGTCTAGACCGCCAAACCCCTACACGCCCATGTGTGATAAGCAGCCGGTATGGGTGTTCAGACTATCGCCACTGCTGCTATTACTTGCCATTTGCACACGTATGCACGCACGCGCGGATTTAGAGGGGGCAGGGGAGCGGCCACCCCCTCCCATTTCGTCAAAAAAGTAATTGGGCACAATAGGGAATAATGTAGATTTTTTTGATGAATTTAGCCATTTTTTGATCATGATTTTCTAAATTATTCTCAGCGCTTCGCGCCGGGTTATACTCACTAATGACATTTACTGACGCTCTTGCCGCTCTAAAAACTATATTTTTAGGTCAAAAGAAGAGTTTAAGAACAGAACAAGGATTTTTTAGTTCTTACAATGATTTCTCAAGTATTTTTCGTTGTTTTGACGCCGACTTTGCACTAATTTTTGCACGTTTTTTGTGGAAAACGTTCGAAAATTTATTTTTCGGACTACAAATGATCCTGTAAGAAAGCAAAACCCGATACCTTAAGCTGAATGGACTGATTTTTTAGACATTTTTTACACTATTAAGAAAATTTTCCGCTCCCTGTCAGAAAATCCCGCGTACGCCACTGCATGTACGTGTAGACTAGGAAAATGATTTTTCATACGTCAAAATAGCTTTTTAGTACGAAAGTGTGCGCATTGACCTGCGAATAAAGGATTATTTTGAGCAATTCTAGAAATACTGGATTTATCCTTGTTTTTCCTTTTTGACAGAACATAAAAATTCGATGCAAATTCTTTGTTCCATGAAAATTCGGTTTCAACTCACGAAAGCTATATTACAAGCACTCGATGCTGCATAAGTATCGTCGAAGGGTACAAAAATCTAATGCAATCGATAAGATGACATTGGACCTGAGAGCATGTTTTCTAAATAGATGAATTATAATGAGCTTGTGCTAATATATACGACTAGAAAAACAATAGCTACGATGAAGTATAACAATCCGAGATTTTATTTTCGAAATATGT
The DNA here is from genome assembly GCA_036768485.1 of Mermis nigrescens. Lineage (NCBI taxonomy): Eukaryota > Metazoa > Nematoda > Enoplea > Mermithida > Mermithidae > Mermis > Mermis nigrescens. The sequence goes on along the minus strand of JAVLUZ010000653.1, from coordinate 369,800 downwards.
AGATACCATAATCGAAGCTATCGATCCAGTTTAATTTTGGAATTCAATCAACTAATGCGGTTTTTAAGTCGTGAGCCAATGAAACTGCGACATTTGTTTATTCTACCGTTTTGGTTCTGACCATTAAAAACAATTTTTTAAGTGACCTCAAATGCAAATGATTATACAAAAACGATTTTCCACTGCTTGAATGCTTTCTTGGCCCACATGAAATATGTAAAGCATGAATGCGTATTTGAAGATCAGAAGGCTTACATTTATTACACAGTGGTGCAGATGTTTGATAAATGAGATGAGCGCAAAGAGTTGCAATTTTGCCACGACGAATAAATTTTTTACATTTCCAAAAATATGCCTTATGCCCTTAAAAATCATCTTTTCAATTTGCTTTTAGTGTAAAGAGTGGTCACAGTACATACCGTATTTTAGGTGTAGCCCCAACATTGCCACCGTCTCAACCTTGTCACCGCGAGTTCCAATATTGTCACCGCGACTCAACATTGCTACAGTCCCAAGCAGACATGCACGCGGGAAGGAGGGTTTCAGGAATGGAAAATCTTTTTCAGGAAAAGTGAGGCAAAAAGGAGGCGTAAACTTCAAAACTGCTTTAAATTGACTAGAAACTATGTAATAACGTACGAGTTTCATCGCTATTTTAGCGCTTATACCAATTTTGAGGTTATTTTAGCCCAAAAACGCTCAATTCTTGACTCCCCAGACCGGCTAAGCCCATTCCCCTCGCCAAATCGGCCATGCTGTGTCTATGGTCCCAATACTGTCACCGGCCCCAACATTACCATCGCGAGTCCTTTGCCACCACCCCAACCTTGCCATCGCGTGTCTCAACATTCGCACAATGAGTCTCTTCGAAAATTCCATTAAGTTGTTCGAAATTCCCACCTGCTCGAGTATCCCATCTGTTTGAACTTATCACCTCTTTGAATGTCCTACCTCTTCGAAATTACTACTTGTTCTAATGTTTCATTTCATTACAGACTCCATCTCATCGAATATCCCATTCTCAATTTAGGAAAACGAGTATTTTTAGAAGAATCATTGTATGGGTACATAAATATACATTAGATGGCACACAACAAAGTTTCATGAATGTATGTATCAAGCGTAGAAATGGCTTTTCTATAACAAATATTCTAGTTTTTTAGACTATATTTTACCGAATAATAACGTTTAAAGAGGTAGTATATCCGAAGAGATGAAATATTCGATGAGGCGAAATTTTTTATACGAGCAGCTTTTTTCATTTTATGTCATTCTTCGAAGAGTTGGGATTTGCCATGAGATGTGACATTCCTGAAAGTGGGACGTTCGAGGAGGTGAGATCACCTGGTTAATTTTCATATTACACCACTTTGCGAACCCTAGGTGTCCGAGAAGGATCTGGGATATTCGAAGAACTTGGTCATGTGAGTAAGTGAGACTGCACCGAAAATTAGGGTAGGTGGCACGACCGCTAACATGGGCACAACCGCTAACTACGAATAGAGCACAACCGCAACTAGTACACTGCCGCTAACTAGTGCACAACTGCTAACGTAACGGTAATATCATTTTCAAAGCCATGTGATGTACCACTAGGTATGCCTTCGTTTTGCATTTATGTGTCTAAAGTTGAAAAAAGAAATCATTTTGTACAGAGAGTTCATACATGTAATGGCTCAAAATTGGGAGGTCCCAGTCAATTTTAGGGGATTAAATGACCACTAATTTTTTGGCCAAAGAAACGCCTAAAAACGGCCAAAAAATTTGATTTTTTCCAGAAATCGAGGGAAGGGGGTCGAAAATTTTCTGGCTCTGGGGGATAGAGGGCTGACGTCCGATTCCAAGTGGGGGATCCCCTTCCTCATCCCCCTCTCATATGTATGCGACAGTTACTTTTTAAATAAGTAGTCATATGACTTTATTGTCAATTTCATGTTCTGAATTTCTCAGTTCATCAGTATGGTTCATCAGATTGGAGGTTCCCATTAAAAAATAAAGAGCTTTCAATGAAATGAACTACCACAACATTATCATGACCACCTGAAATCGACTTTATAAGTCGGTAACACGTATTTGGCAATAAAAAATTCATTAAATCAATTTCAGCTAATGCGAAAATTAGCATAAGAAATTTGAGATACGGCGTTTATAGTGGGAATGTTGAGACAGTGGGAATGTTGAGACAGTGGGAGTGTTGAGAATTCGAGTGGGAGTGTTGAGACAGTGGGAATGTTGAGACAGTGGGAATGTTGAGACAGTGGGAGTGTTGAGAATTCGAGTGGGAGTGTTGAGACAGTGGGAATGTTGAGACGGTGGGAATGTTGAGACAGTGGGAGTGTTGAGACGGTACCGATCTTTCCGCAAAAGATAGAAATTTAGAAAACAATCCGTCTATCAATCAGTAAAGTGGAGCTGGAGACCTCGATTTTGGCTAGTTGGGCTGCAATTTGAGTTTATCATTTTTTGTAAGATTTATTTATTAGCACTCTCAGTCTACATGCATTATGCAGTGGCCGTGTTACGATTAAAATAGTACCTACAAACTAAGATAAACAAGTCATCGCCTTCATAATAAAATTATTTCATCACAGTATTCACGCTCTTCTAAAGTTGAATAAACATATTAACACTCAATCATTATTTTAGATTCCGTTTAGACCATTTTTAAGAATTAGCGGTAGTGTACTAGTTAGCGGTTGTGCACTACTTAGCGGTTGTGCCCATAGTTAGCAGTTGTGCACCCCAATCAGCGAAAAATAGGCGAAATCAGATTGCTCATCAAGTAGATACGCTACATGCACCTTACAATACCGAGTTAGCAATGAGTGTGTAAAGTGTAAACCGAAAAATCAAATAATTTGCGGAGGGCCAACTTTTTTTAAATGTTGCCCCCGAGCTGTAGATTACGAATCTGACCTTAAAATTTCTTTAAACTCAATGGTTGTTGCACAAAAATGTAAAGTATACGGGTTTTTTACTCTTTGCTTGTTTTCAGCTTATCTAACTCAATTTTGGTTTCTGTGCAGTCCAATTGATTTTATAATGTAGAGGGTTACAAAATCTCGAGGAACCTTTTTTCTTATCTCTTTTAACGCAATATTTCTTGATCTGTGATCGTTTTAGTGTAAAGGGTTCGAGACGAAAAACGATATTTCTTCAACTACTCCGCTAAGTAGGCGGAACATGCTAATTATGCTTAAAAGGTGCCCTGACCTTAGCGTTACAGATCCCAGTTTATTTTGTTTCTATAAACCCAATATTGCGGTATTAGCATAAGTGTAAAGTTTACACCGAGAAGCATTTTTGCGCCCAGAGCGTCGTGGATGATGAATTTTTTTAAAATGTTCTCCGTAAGGTAAGAATAACGAATCTGACCTTTAAACTTTTCTACAGCCAGTGTTTGTTGAGGTATGAAGAGGTGAACTTTGAATTATATCTACATCTATTTTCTAATGCCGATAGATAACTCCGTATTGCATATTTTTGATCAGATTTTTCTTATTTCAGAGGTTTTTGACTCGTCTTTAATAAATAATTATTTTTATTATCATAAATGCACTATTCTTAAACTTTAGTAGAATGATGAATATTTTCAATTATTAACTAAGTATTAAAATCCGCCGATATGTCGAGTTGGCGCAGTGGCTCACGCATCCGTTCTCGCATGCAGATTCAGAAAAAGGCTAATGGATTCGAATCTTCTGAATGCTGACTTTTTTCATTTTTTAATTCTTCTGGCAAAACCATGCACTTCATTTGACTTATTCATCTATTTATGTCCTGCAGCTGACACTTTTTGTTTTCTGAATTTCGCCTTAGTTCTCGAATGGGAGTGTAAAGGGCGCGAAAATCTGGGGGTAAAAAGACACATTCTAGTCGAGTTTTCGACTTGTTTATGCCTGCCAACAACTCCGGTTATGAGATTTTAGAAATTTTTTCTGACAGAAATGTACTACGGATCAAGGGCTATCCTGTGCTTGCCAGCAAACTTTTCTACAATCAATGCACAATTAGTACCAGGGATTTAAACTTTACACTCTAGTGGATGAGTAAAAAACAGATTTTGTCCGAGATTTCTCTGCCAACATTTTCGGTTATGAGTTTGGATGAATTGAATAAAATAGAAATAAGGTAACCTCTAAGGGCTACACATCAAAGCAAGCCGCGTTCAAAAAACGTAATATTGTGTTATTTATGGGGGTGTAAAGTTCGAAATCTGAGATGTAAAATGGGCGAAAAAACAGGTTTTTTTTCGTATTTTGATTGGTAAATCATATCAAATATTTTGCGGAACATAAGTTTGGCACATACAAACGTACTACAATCAAAGGGCTACAAACTGGCCCGAACCGAATTTATTTACACTCAATGGGGCGTTAGGTTCAGATTTTTAAAGTTTACAATGTGGTGGACAATGGAAAATACAGGTTTGTCCATTTTTTTGTTTGCCACTTTCTCTGTTCAGAAGTCGTGCAAGGTCGAATAGGATAAAAATAGAGTACTTTCTAAGGGGTACGCGTCACAGCGAATTGCGTTTGTTTACATCAATATTTAGCTTTTTCGGTAAATGTAAAGTCAAAATAATGGTGGAGTTTAACGTGTTTCTGCCTTGTATTTTCTGCCAAGTTCTGGGTTATGAGTCTGGACATAATCTCAAGTCTAAAAATTAACCAGAAACCAAATGTGATACGCCAGTTTTTTTGCACTCAACAGTGCTGTAAAGTTGTTTACATCTGATATTTATTTGTCCTCGGTCCATTGTGTTGACTTAATTTTTTCATAAATGTTGATCGTAATATCACAGTAATATCAGAATTACGAATCCAACTGAAATTTTCTGTACACTCTGTGGTTGTGTAAAGTTTACACTGCATATTAACTTTAGTTCTAGAGCCCTGCGGAAGTTTAATTTTTTTAAATGTTCTACGTAAAATCAGAATTGGGAATCTGACTGCTAGTTTTCTCTACACCTAGTAGCTTATGTAAAGTTTGCACTATTCCATTTGTTGTTAATATGTAGTTTATACTACAAATTTATTTTACTTCCAAATCTAAGCGTTAGTGTTCCTTACACTTGATATTTGCGTAAAGTTTATGCTGAAAAACTTTGATCTGTTTAAATAATGTAAGGTTGTCTTGTTTAAAAAGGATAATGCGGATGTTCAGGGACGGATTTAGGGGGGGAGCTAGGGGCGGCCGCCCCCCCTATTGGCCCAAAATATAGCGCAAAATTAAGGATTTTTGAGCGATTTTCAGCGATTTTCTGGTTAAAACGGCTAATTTTTCCGCCCAAGTCAGGGTTCCCCCCTTTAGAGGTACCGCCCCCCCTTTGAGAAAATCCTGGATCCGCCACTGCTGATGTTAAGAACAATATTGTTTCCGCGTTCTTGGACTGCTGTCATTATTGTGGTATGCTACTGTATGTGTTTACTGATTGATGTGCTCAAATCATGCTAATTAAAAGTAGAGTACTAGCAAAGCAAAATGCTCCGATGGAAAAAAAGATGAATATACTTGGGATGTAGATTATTAAGGATGTAAAAGGAGGGGACTAGGAAAAATCTACCTAAAGTCGCAAAATCTGCTGAAAATCATACTTTCTCTAAGCAACAGAAAAAATCGAAGTATATTCTGCGGCCTCTAAAAAGTGTCTTTTTTAAATAATAATCAAAGTTTCAGATAAGAGTGTATAAACGAAATCTGTAATGTTTATTTTTTGAAATTGCTGGCAAGTAGCAACGCTGACTAGCTTCGTATCCTGATCGATAGATAACTAAGCGGTATTGTATTTAAAGTTGTTTTATTTTGTTTTGAGCATTAAAGCAAGCAAAGCAGGGGACGATTGATTAGTGCACACAATCCTTAAGAGCATACTAGTGTACCCACCTACATTAGGTCCGTTTCAAGTCAACTTGAGTGTTTCCTACTGTATTAAACCATTCATTCAAGTGGCTTAGAAAGACTGTTAGCTTACTCAACATCATTTCCCATAGCTACTGCGTAGCTAATGTGCTGCTTTTTCAATCATTTTATGGTTAAATATTTATTTTAATCTGTTGGCCGCAGAATATACTTCGATTTTTTCTGTTGCTTAGAGAAAGTATGATTTTCAGCAGATTTTGCGACTTTAGGTAGATTTTTCCTAGTCCCCTCCTTTTACATCCTTAATAATCTACATTCCAAGTATATTCATCTTTTTTGTTCCATCGGAGCATTTTTCTTTGCTAGTATTGACAATATAACTTACTAAGTATGGTAAATTAATGAATTAAATCTGTACTAGTGCACGCATGTACAAATATATAAATATATATGTAGTTCACTAAAATTCCGCAGCGAATGAAATACATGATGAACAAAGATAGCGAATAAAAATGGCATAGGAAATAAGTAAAAATTCATTCTTAGGTAGCCTCATTTTTTCAAAAATATACAAAATAAGCATTTTCCTATCATTGCAGTAATAATCTGGAAACATATTGTAAGATACAATTTATATAAATTTCGAAACAGATTTCGATTGTTTTTAATTCATTTTACGCAGGACGATAAGTGGAATTAGATTCGTCATAATTATCGACTGAAAAGCCTCGTTATACTTTCAGTAGGATGTTAGCAGGTATCTTTTAAAAATCTTTGTGAATCTGCAGAACACCGAATTCACTATGACGTGCGAAAAGCCACTAGAAGCTTTAACCGTTCAAAGATAATCCATTCAAAATAATTGCTTCTTGCGCAATCATTTTGCAATCTGCAAGGTCCACTTTGCAATTTGTTGAATTTAAGGAAATCGTATTTTATTGCCAAAATCGACATTTATTGAATTTTTCTTCTGTGGTTTGCCCTCCTAGAATAACATTAACCTCAATTTGATATCCCAGCAAAAAAAGCCAAATTTATGAATTGAAGATCAGTAAAATCGGTCTCGCATTGAACTTAGATTAACTTTTTGAATTATAAGCACCATTGGCCGTTAAAGCTCGCAAAATGCCAATCAGTCTTCTCACCAAGCGACTTTCGTGTCTGCGCTATACATAAGCTTCATTGTGTCCACTTCTTCACGCGAAAATTACTTATGCAACATATATTTCCGACACTGTCGCTCAGCAACTTGACAAAAGCACTCTTCTGATATAAGCGCTTTTTAAATGTAGCTGCAATTATAGTCTGTTTCACACAAGTTCGGTCATAAATTTTAAAACCATATCCGACAATAAACTGACAGATTGCGATTAAAGCATTCATCTGATATATAATTATCGTAACCCTCGGCTTACTATTGATGAAATTCTTAGATTTTATGCACGAAGTTATGTGATGTGAAACAGACTATAGACTACAACAGCATCACCTTTATGAAATACTTTTCTAATCTACTCGCTTTTTCATATCGAAGTAAATGGACATAGTCCTAACAAAACGAAATCAAACATAATAAAATCTCACATAACCATAGATGAACGTTTAGAATTGTAATATTTTTTCAATATGACTGCCTCCTTGATAGTCATATCGAACTTTACGAATTCTTAATCAAATAAGAATTATTCGAAAACGCTTTTTTGTGATTTTGAAATGTGCTTAAACATTGATTAATATGAGACGTACAAAAAGTAAAATGCATGGCTTATGGGGCAGCCATTTTGCAAAAAAATTAAATTGAGACTGCAGGCAGGACGGACATCAATGTAGAAAACAAAATCTACATCTTTTAGTGACCATACAAAGTTTGAGTGATTTTAGAGCAAAGCATATTGTAGACGCTAGCACAATTTTTTTCGGCAAAACAGTTTTATTTTAAAAATTCTTATATCCAAAACATTTTAATTTAACAAAATCCACAGAGTGTCAGAAGTAAAAGTCAACGAAATCGCTGACTGTTTTTTCCGCTTCACAAAGTGCTTCGATTTTTCCGATTTTCTGTCAGCGACATCGCCGATTTTTGTCGATCGCCGACTAAAATCGAGAGAATAGGATCCATTTTTGTTTATATCGCAACTTGTGTACAAAAAGTGCAGTCGGTGGAAGAAATTAAGCGCACACTTAGGTATAACATTTTAATAATTACGTCATTTTTGGACCATATGCCATGAATTTTAAAGAACTTTAAAAGCAACGAAATGACGTAGAGTAAAAAATTAATGAAATTTCAATCAAAATTAATAAATTAATAAATTTAGCAGAGATAGTTATAATTCATTAATTAAGCAAATCGAATCAAGAGTTAATATTATGAATTAATTTTCTCGAATTGATTTTTAAGGGAAGGGACGCATTCAGTAATATTACGTTCTTTGACTTGCAAAATCCTTGATTTCCTGAGACAGTTGTACTTGTTATATCCATCAATTTTTCTGGAAAGTTGAATAAACTCAAAAAACTTGAGGAATAATGTCACAGCAAACTTTTTTTTCCGGTGTTAAAAGAATGTGTTATGTGTTTTTATAATTTTCGGAATGATTTTTTTATTAAATTTTGGTTTCACTTGATATTTTTTCAAAATTTTGTTCTATTTATTTTTTATTTTAGTTTTATGATTCTATTTATTTTAATTTTTCAAAGTTTTCATTCAATTTTGTTCTCACATTACTATTGAGTAAGCTAAAAATACAATTTAAAACCTATTAATGAGATGAAAAATTGAAATTGACCTTATTTGAAGATCTTCTTTGCAGAAAGAGTAGAAACTTCCTTTCATTCTGGAAAACATGCTACGAAGTTTCGAAGAGGAGGACACATTTTTTGGAGTAATCGTTATTCACGCACGTTATATCCACGCTAGTATGGGTCTGTCTTGAAATTTCCACCTTCGCCACTTAAGCTTTTAAGAATACTTTACGCACTTGAAGTTATGATTTAATTGTTATTTTCAATCATTATTAATAATTTTATTATTTAAATGTTTTTATTATATAAATTATAAGTATTTTGAAAAAAATGCCCGTGGTAAAAAACTCCGATAGGACTAAGTTTTTCGTGTAAGTGCTCTGTGAATTGTCGAAAGTCAACAACCTTCCGAATACGCCGATTTTGGCAAAAACACTGAAAATCTCCGCGAAATTTTGAAGAATTTAGCTACCATTCGATAAACCGCCTAGTTTTGAAAGAACTCCAAATGCTTTAATGCCTCAGATCCTCAAAAAATCGCATTCACTAGGTATATTAAAATTCATTTTTTTCACCTTCATAAACGGTCAAAGCTCAAACACGTTAGCTGATTAATTAATGAATAGTACATATCTAACATAGCTTCACTTCGTAATTGATAGACAATGACTAATGTGACCCACACACTTTACGGCAACGCCGGACAATTACTGCCCATCGTAAAATGTCCGCCAAATACTTTACGGCACATCAAAGTTTCGGGTCGGACATTATCGCTAGGACCACACCTGGGCGTGGGGGGTTTGGGGGTATGCAACCCCGAGAAACCAAAATACCCCCCATAAATCAAAAATCCCCCCCAAGAATTCAATTTTTAAATTTTTTTCTCGTTTTTTCGCAATTTTTTGATTCTAATAGATAGTCCTCAATGAGAAACGTCGAAAAATGGTGTTTTTTCGCCATACCACCACTTTTAAGGACATTTTGTGACCTTTGAAAAATCTTGCACCCCCAGAATTTTCTTGCTGCCCACGTATGGCTAGGACACTTTACACTGCTTGATATAAAGCCTTCTTGTTGCTGTTTGTGTACTTAATTTAACATTAGGCGAATCCAGTAAATTGCCGCAGCAACCTAAAATATAAAGGAATACGGTACAGTAATAAGCTGTAATATGCATTTGGAATAGAATACAGATAATTAAGGTTGTATTAGTGGGTCTATGTGTTATGTTATATATTTCGCAAAACTTTTTGCGTCAAGAACAATTCTTAAAAATCAATGCCAACAAGCTACAAAGGCGATATAAACTGCAGCGACGACAGAAACATTTGTCGTACTAAATTATGCTTTCTTTACCTTATGCATGAATTCACTCGGCAGACTAATTCCCATATTAATGTAACACCTGATCTCTTCATCGCTCGTCCAGCGACCCATTGAAAAATTTGCAAGCTACATACCTATATTCCATCATATCAGAGACGAAAAAATCGAGTCGTATAGTAGTAAGGAGATTAGTTTTATGATCGAGTTTATGCACTAGGTTAAAACACAAATTATAAATATTTGTATGAGAGTTTTTGTTAAAATTACTAAAGCTATCTATCAGAAAGAGAAATTCTTCTTTACAAATAATTAGGTAAGTTATATCAGTTAAGCAAATATGTTAGCTTTATAGCGAACGGGATACTGTACTTAAGCTAAAAAAAGCTTGTTTGTCGTTACCTCTGGACTGCCCGTTTCTTAATATTCAGTTCAAAATTATTCGTTTAACATTGTACAGAAATTCCGATGCTGTATAAAATAAAATGATACTTTTTCTTGACTATACAGAGCCTTGTAATCTATGATGGGAAGTGAGAAGCGGAAGTTGCATTGTAAGTAATAACCGATGAATTTGTGCTTTGTGTTGTCTTGAGCTCGGGCGGGGCGGGGATTAGCAACGATGACGTGCTTTAAACGTTTCTGACTTAACCAACACGAAGTACGATTAGAGATCCCCGCATGCATACTGCACATGTTCGAAGTTTCCATGACACTGGCCACTAAACGGACTGGCCAGGTCGGCAGTAGGTAATTATTCGCAGTCAGCTGCAGGTAATATAGCACACAATATAAAATCATATGCAGTCAAAAACCAGCGGCCTAGACTGCATGTAATATAGCACACAACGTAAAATATATAAGTTATAAAATATATAAGAAATGTTATACAAGCTCCTAACTCGAAAGCGTTTATGATGAGATTGAAAACTCTTGATTTTGATGCTTTTCTTCAGGGCCGTAAGTAAGCGCATTTCTAATTGGCCTTTACGTGTCCTTGTCTATCAAACTTTTTAGTCCAGATTTAATATTATTCGCATTAATTAAACCGTAATTTATGCACGCAGGTAGTTGTTTGGGTATTGTTCGGAATTATATAATGTATGTATCAAAAATTTTTCTCGTGTAATTGAAGAATAACACGCGTGTTTTGATGTCGATAATTATTTGCCCATTTTTTCGTTTGATGACAAATAAACTTTTGATTTGATTTGATTTGATTTGAAAATTATATGCAGTTAAAAACCAGCGGCCTGGAATGCAGGAAATATAGCACTTAATGTAAAATTATATGCAGTCAAAAACCAGCGGTCTAGGACTGCAGGTAATATAGCACACAATGTGATATTATATGCAGTCAATTGCAATGTTTATTGATATGGGAAGCTGGCGCTTCGCTCACATTTTAACCTTTAGTGGATGGTTTCAGAAGGCATTTTTATTTGAAATGGTCTGGCAGATTTGCTTCCTCAACAGGGAATGTTTTTCTGCGCTGCATGGGTAGAAGCTTCAATAGCTGCCCATCCACCCATTAGCGCATTTGATGGGCCAGCGTAAGCTCTGGTCCTGCATGATAGATATTGCGTAGCTGTTGCTGTTCTTTTCTTCATTCGGGGGAATTGTTTTACTTTAGTGGAAATAAAATTATACAGCAGATCAGGCCCGTATCCAGGATTTTGTTTCGGGGGGGCACACACTACCAAAATTTTTAAGAAACATAAGGGGGGACCAAAGGATGAATTTCGCAAATTCTTTCAAGAAATGGCAACATAAATGATGAGAATGTTGACTACATCCAGGGGCACTTCTACAGAGTAGTGATTTATGGTTATTGATTTTTTCAAACTTCGTAATTTTGTAGGTTTATGTTGGTGGTATTACTCCCGCCTAGGTCGATTTCGCTCCCGCTTAGGACGGTATTGCTCCCACTTGGGCGGAGATACAAGCGTTAATATGTCTTGATAACGTCATAAAAATCACTATTCTGTAGAAGTACTAAGCTAGGATTTCTCGATTGGAATTTTGTTAATAAGTAGTTTTTAATTAATTTGTTAGTCATGACAAAAAGTGAATCCTATCCATTCTACTAAAAGTAAAAATAATAAAAACAGTGAAAAAGTTTATTAAAATGTGATAAGCAAATCAACGTAAGGCAATACGACGCTTTCCAGATTCACTAAATGCATTGATAACAACATCGCTGCTTATTTCACGGGCGTAATTTTACTCATTATAAATGACTAGCTAAGCTATGTACATTTGTCTGAAAAAAAGGTAAATTTTCAGATAAAAGACGATGTCATTAGTTTGTCACTAAAATTAAACAAGCAGCATTCGTTGTTAGAAGTAGGATGAGATGAGTGAAAGTAATGCTTTGCATAATACACCTCCTTTTCAGTTCATATTATGCAGTATGACTGAGCGAGCTTGACCATACACACACACACAACACACACACACATACAGTCTGCTGAACCTTGTGGTTTTCACTTAACAAATTTCAACCATTGTAAATCGACGATTGCGTTTTATGTGAGCTGTCAGTTTACGGCAGCAAGCAATCTTAAAAGAAAGAGCAATGTGAAATGAAGTAGGAGGTGCGCAACGGAGCTATTTTAACTTTCGTGAACAAAATATCATATAAACACAAAACACTGACCTTCATTATTAGCTTAATAACATGAGTTCGGCGCGAAGCGCCGAAAAGTTTTTGCAATTTTTACCAAAATACCAAAGGGGGAGTAAAGGAAAAAATTATCTTCAGATTTAATTTCGGGGAGGGGCACGTGCCCCTATCCCCCCTGGATACGGGCCTGCAGCAGATACATATGATACTGGAAAAAATGGTGTGTGGCGACAGCAATTGCTTGCGGATTTAGATTGGTGCCAGACATGGGCTAAGCCTAAGGCATAAATGGAGCGAAAATTGCTCAGCTCGCTTCGCTCGCTCCGCAATTTTTGCTTCATTTTTCTCAGGCTTAGCCCATGCGCTGGCATCAATTTAAATACACATAACTAAGCCTAAGCCTAACACATTCTTAACCCCGCTCAGTCACAGTCACCCCACGCTTCAAAGACTAATCCGAAACATTCCCAAATCCTTTTCGGAATCCTTGTTTCAAATTGTCGAATTAATTTTGAAGCATTTGATTTTCAATAAAATAATAAATAAAGTATTATTTTTAGTATTATATATTATTATAAAATTATATATTAAAATTATTATATATTATTATTATATATAAAATTATTATATATCATTATATCCGAATGAAGTATTAGTATTAGTATTATATATTATTATAAAACAATTCCCCAGAATGAGGACAAGAACAGCAACAGCTACTCACTATCTATCATGCAGGACCAGAGCTTACGCTGGCCCAGCGAAATGCGCAAATGGTTGACTGGGCAGCTATTGAAGCTGCTACCCATGCAGCGCAAAAAAACTTTCCCTATTGGGGAAGCAATTCCGCCAGACCATCTCAAATAAAAGTGCCTTCTAAAACCATCTACTACAGGATAAAATGCGAGCGAAGCGCCAGCTTCCCATATCAATAAAGATTGAAATTGACTGCATATAATATTACATTGTGTGCTATATTACCTGCAGTCTAGACCGCTGGTTTTTGACTGCATATAATTTTACATTGTGTGCTATATTGCCTGCAGTCTAGGTCGCTGGTTTTTGACTGCATATAATTTTACGTTGTGTGCTATATTACCTGCAGTCTAGGCCGCTGGTTTTTGACTGCATATAATTTTACATTGTGTGCTATATTACCTGCAGTTGACTGCAAATAATTACTACCGGCCAGGTCCGTTAATCCTCGATTTTCTTTCAGGGGGGAAGACTGGCCTGCAAAAATTCAGTTTTTGGGCTTAAGCGAAGCGATGTGCGGAAATTTAATTGTAATTGAAACCATGATTTTTCGTTGTTTTGAGCAAATAGGTAACTTCCACAAGAAAGTTGAAATAGGGCGCAAAAAAGCTTTTTCATATTTTTGATGTGTTTTTTGCTTATGAAAAGTTTGTTTAGGGGACGGAAAAAGCACTGTCCGGTATTTCAACGTATCATGCACAACCGTAATTAAATTATTAGGTAGAAATCCGTTTTATGGGAGTAGTAAGCAGGCCCGTATCCAGGATTTTGTTTCGGGGAGGGGGGCACGACCAAATTTTTTAAAAATCAAGGGGAGGGGTGGGCAAAGGATACTGATACAAATACTAATACTTTATTCGAAATGAACGCAAGGAGAAAATGTCGTATGAAAAACGACAGCAAAAAAGCGTTTCCGTGCCTTTTTATAATTTTATTGTGCTAGTTTCCTGCTGAAAACACAGAAAATCATGGCTTGCGTGAAAATTGAATTGCAGGATAATGCCTGATTCCGTCCGTTTTTTTGGTTTTTGGCTTGTATGGTTTTTGTTTGTTTGGTTCTAGAAAATTGTAGTTATCTTCTCTTCATACATGCACAAGGTCAAAAGTTTTGGGAGGAAGTAAATTGACTTTTCTGGGGAGGGGGTAAATGAGTAATTTTTTACTTAACTAATGTCAAAATTTGTTGCTTAATTCATCAAATTTAATTATTCATGAATGGTTATGATTAAACTAGCATGAAAACAAGTAAGAATTAGGGCGATGGAATGATCTTTCACATCAAATATATGCAAAATAATGGGAGGAAAAATTTTGAATGAACGAATGAACATTTTGCTGCTAGAAAAATTAAGTATTTTTACTGAAAATTATACTTTTAGGTGCCGTTTTACGCTTTTTCATGGTTTGAGCAACAGGATCCCAAAGCGGCCTGAGGGGGTATGTCTTGAAAAACTTGTGCTACAGGTATAACCTCCCAGTGTGCATGTGGGCTTCCCTTATTTTTGATGTAAAGAAATTTATTTCTCAGCTTTTATCGAAAAGTCACTTCATCAATGTCTTATCTTATTGCGCTATCATCCCAATTTTGTGTAAGTGTAGATTTTGAGACACAAGTTTTTTGTCTTTAGCTGAAATTGATCGGTGCATTAAACGAATCCAGGAAGGCGTCGAAGAATTTGACGAAATATGGGCCAAAGTGAGCGTTCATTATTTTTATGTAGACATTTATCGATGGAATAAATTGTTGGTTTTGGAAGAGAGCATGCTGAGACAAATTGCATCGAGCTGCTTGCATTATTGATCTATTTATTGACTGCTATCTCTGACCAGTGATCGGATCGAGGGTACTTTTTGGACCCTGGGCCTCGGCCGAGGCAGTTTAAAATCCTTGAATCCTTGCCCCGGCCGAGGCCGAAGCCAAGGGCCGTGCCGAGGGTATTGCACACAGGTATCAGGTCTATAATATGTGAATGGTAGAAATACAAACAAAGAAAAATCATTTCATGAGTCTCATTCGAGTCTTTTGTAACGTTTCTTTTGTGGACATGATTGCTTTGATGCACAATGCCACTGACATATGTATGTGTAGGCGGATTTAAGGGGGCGGGGAGGGACACTACCTCATTGGCTCAAATTTGCAATGATTTTTATAACCACCAGCGATCATTTTTTCTCAAATTTTTCCAGCGCTTTGCGCCATATAATACTTATCGACGCTTACTTACTTTATTGGCAGCCCGTAAGTAATATTTTTGCTCAGAAAATAGGTTTTCAAACTGTTTTAAGAGCAGAAACAGCTTTTCAGCATAGTTTTCTTCTGTTTTTCTTCCATTAAAACTAAATAAATTCAATGATTTTTTGAGCGCAATTGTCGAAAATGTTTTAATTTTTTGAAAAAATGTTGCGTCAAAGCGATTTTACAACGCAAACCGTCGAAAAACGCTATTCCGCACGCGAAGAGCAAATCTTTGGACCTACTTCCGACTGTCTCAGAAAAGTTGGGGGTACTGCTCCCTTAGGAAAATCTTTGATCCGCCACTGTATCATAGGTGCATAAGGTGAGGGTCGGCAGGGGCCGGGTTGAAATTCCCGAATATCTAAAACAGTAAATTTAACGTTCACGATTTTTTTGCTGTTTTAACGACCAATATGGCCAAAATAGCCCGTAAAACGTTTTTTCGTGGTAATATCGCATTTTAAAAGCATTTTGCCCATTTTGACTGCATTATGTCACTTTTAACACTAAAAAGTGCAAACATTTATCAATTTTGGGCGCTTTTCGAGTAGAAAGTACTTAAAAGTACTTATCTGGCACGAAGCGCCGGAAAAATTTTGACGTTTTTACTACTTTTGACCTTAAAAATGATGCAAAAAACGGTCTATCAGCTCAAAATCGTCGGACAGTTTCTCTCCAGCTGACCTTACCCTCAATTTCCTATGTGCATGTATGCACTGTATGTATAGTATAAATGCGATGAGGTCATATCCAGAAATCTATTTTCAGTAGATTCTGCATCAGTTTCATCTTGTTAAATAAGAATTAAAAAGATATTATATAATAAAATAAAATAAAAAAATAATTGCATGCAGCAGTACTGCAGTGCGTTTTTGAATAATTTTGGCGTTCAATCTTCAGAACATGAAGGATAGCCTTAAACACCCGTTATTTACACGCGAAATGAGTTTTTTCGTTATTTTACCCTCTCTAGATTCATTTCTGTTGAATAAATTCCTTTAAAAGTCTATCTATAAGTAACTGCATAGTTTTCAAAATGTTATTAAGTAGCGTTCAGCGCTAGTGTCTGTAAGGAAATGTAAAGAAAATGCGCCGGAAATTTTTCACATTTTTATCCCCTAAACTCAGCTTTGCAGCTTCCTGAAGATAGGCAATACATAATTATAATTGGCGCGGACGCCAGGAAATTCCGGCTTGTTATTCTCTTAAGCTCAGTTTTGCAGTTTTTTGTATACGAGTATATGCAATTGCAGAAAATTTATCCGGTAAAAGATCTTATGTGGATAAAAATGAAATATGAGAAGTAGTTATTTTGAATGAGCTCATTGCGCGAAGCACCAAAAATTTGAGTGTTTTCGCGTTGAGGAACGTCAAAAACCTATATACATATAGCTTCTTGAGGGAAAATTCTGAAAGAAAGTTGAAGGAAGGGAGAATCGCCCCTTAATTCTTGGATACGGGCCTATGTACATCCAGAAAAAGTCTGAGAGAAGCAAAAGATCGAAAATTACTACAACAATTGTTGTTTAACTCGTTTTAATGCAATGTTGTTACCCGGAGAGATATTTACATGACGAAACATCTAAGGAACAGTGAAAAGCAAGCATCTTGGGCACAAGTTATGACAGTGAAACAATTCATTCTCAGTCTGGATGCTTCAGATGACTGTTAAAAAGCAAATGCATTACAGTGGTCGTCGCCATGAAAGATGACGCGCCATCACCCTCAGAATTATAATAGATGGTGCGTCGCGAGCGCCGCGTTACGTCCATCATGCGCTATCATCTCTTTTTTCTATTCAGCGCCATTAACTTCCATCATCCGTTAATCTGGCGATGCGGACGGCGCAATTTAGCTATTAATAGCGCCATCAAGGGAGCGCGCACGTGAATGCTGGCGCGCTTCCTTCTTGTTGGTGCTATTAATAGCTAAATTGCGCCGTCCGCATCGCCAGATTAACGGGATGATGGAGGTTAATGGCGCTGAATAGAAAAAGAGATGATGGCGCATGATGGACGTAACGCGGCGCTCGCGACGCACCATCCATTATAATTCTGAGGGTGATGGCGCGTCATCTTTCATGGCGACCACTGTAATTCGTGAAATGTATTAAACTTTGCAAAATTTTATTTCAACTCTCGGCGCCTCGGCACTTTTTAGCTTCACCCTCGGCGCCTTGGCCGAGGCTCCAAAAAGTCGAGGCTGAGGCCTCGGTCCAATCACTGCATCTGACGCTGTAGCGATTCAAGAAGATTTTAATTATTATTGTAGGTTTTTTAGAGATAATGTTACGGGAGAATTTGGAGTATCACACGAAGTAGACCGCCTTTTCAGACTGTTTAAGTTTACCAAGCATCCATCGTCTTTTATCACAGAATCGTGCAATGCTAGCGTGTATTCAAAAATCTGTCATAATTTTTCAGCATGAACCCGTAGTTACAAATGAGCGTTTTGCATAATTTGGGCATGAAATAACCCATTCTTTGAATTCTAAGATTTCGGCGGCTCGCGCCTTGCTATCGTTACGTAAACAATTTTCTGATTGATTAACATATTTTATCCTATGCGTAATATAAACGGGAAGGTACGCTTGCTACGCTGAAGCAGTCGGAATAATTTTCTTAAAAGCATCGACATTTCTTGGGAGAGTTTTGCTAAAAAATGTAAAAATATAGTTTATCCTAAATAATCAATCATTCAGTAATTTCTATGATAAAGAGTAAAATATATGTCTGAGATACACTACTACTCAGAGAAATTCTAAACAGGGACTTGTCTTTGTCTAAATGTGAGTTTGCTTATTTTCAAACAATGTACCGTTTAATTGTTTTATAGTTTTTTTTATCAATTTAGGTTCAGGAAGCTGCGAATGCCAATCAAAAAGAAAAATACGAAACAGATCTCAAAAAAGAAATAAAGAAGCTACAACGATTGAGAGAACAAATCAAGGGTTGGCTGAATTCGGCCGATATAAAGGACAAATCTTCGCTGCAAGAATATCGGCGAGTAATCGAGCAAAAAATGGAACAGTTCAAAGTGGTTGAAAGAGAGACCAAAACTAAGGCCTACAGTAAGCAAGGATTGGGCGCCGAACAAAAGATGGATCCGAAGGAGAAGGAAAAAGAGGATACCGTCGGTTGGCTGCAGGTGCATTACCATTGTCCTTGCTGAAAGGATAGCCATACATGCACAGCGTGGGAATTCTGCGGGGGAGTTGGAACCAAATAATTTTTCTAATGTGCCTTTTTTGGCTTAGAAACAATGGATGTGTACATACTAGGGATGTGCCGGTTAACTCGGAACCGGCTGGAACCGACCATTTTTTTGGAACCGGAACCGAGAACCGATTTTTTGATATTCTAAGAACCGGAACCGGAACCGATTTTTTGATTTTCTAGGAACCGGAACCGGAACCGGAACCGACCTTTTTTGGAGTCGGTTCTCGGTTTTTTAAAATTAGAGTTAAAAATCGAACTTCATAAAATTTAGTGAAGACATGAAACAGCAATTCAATCTTTTATTACGCAAAAGTTTACAGACTAAAACTTAGTATAGTTGCGGGTAAATTATATTTTAAAAATAACAGTCGTTCTGCTTTTTCGCCATGTAGCCTGTTTCTGAGAGGGTCGTAAATGATCCCAGCCCAACTGAACAGCTGTTCCGATGGAACGCTCGTAGCTGGCGCTGCAAGCAGGAGCGAATCTGAGGGGGCGGGGGGCCGCCCCTTATTTGCCAAAAAATGTTTGGCGAGATAGAGAATGGATATACAATTTGCAATTATTTTTTGGCCCTCAGTGACCATAATTTCTCAAATTTTTTCGGCGCTACGCGCCGGATGATACCTATTAATGACATTTATTCACTTTCTTCGCCACCTGGAAGCCATTTTCTGTTCATGTAGGTTTCAAAACAATTTTAGCAGCAGAAACAGCTATTCTTGCATAGTTTTCTTCTATTTTAAATTAAAAATTCCGATGTTCCGCATCAAATGCTATAAATACAGTAAATCAAGCTGTAAATCATGCTTCTAGACGTCTATCCATCTTAATCTCACAAATTTTCCGGCGCTTCGCGCCACGTTTTTTTGTATTCGGCAAAGATTTTTCCCGATGTACAAAGACTTTTCGGGACCGTCTTTGTACATGTAAGAAGATTTTTGGAGAGACAAAAATTACAAAAAAGGTCTAAAATTCGCAGAAATTTACGGCGCTTCGCGTCGAAATGACTGATTGTGTGCTCTATTTATCTTTATAATGGCAGAAACTGCATTTCGAAAGGAAAAATCTCAAATGTTTAGGCGCTTCGCGCCGTTTTAAGATGATTCTTAGTGATTTTTGCCCTTAGAGACCCATAAATTAGCTGAAATACACTACCAAAAGTCGAACAACTCTGTTTTTACCACACTAAAATCGCTACTGCACCATATTATAGTACCCAAAAATTTGTGTGTACACAATGTACAAAGACTTTTGGAGATCATCTTTGTACATGTCAAACGGACCTTGTACAAAAAAAGTGCTTCGCGCCAGAATTCTGATAAAGTCAAAGAATTTTAGTGATTATTAGCACAAAATTATCGAAAATTTTAAAATTTTAAGAAAAAATATTGGGTCAAAAGTGATTTAATGTAAAAGTATACATTGTAAAACGCCGAAAAAACGCTGTTTCGCGCGTTAATGGCAAATTCTTGGACCTATTTTTGACTGTTTTTGGAAAAGTTGGGATACTGCCCCCTTAGGAAAATCCTAGATCCGCCACTGGCTGCAAGATACTGCTTAGCTATAAACGCGAGAATCGGCAAATTCTTCGACTTCTCTTTCCACCATTGCAGCAGATCTTTGCCATGAATTAAGCGTTTCGATTTCGAATAAGATTTTATTTAATTTTCAATTAAGAAACACATAGATAATATTCAGTGATTTATAAGTAAATTGTCAACTAGACGTAAAACTTATTCGAATGTGCAGTTGCCATATTGAAACGACTTCCTGAATAATTTATCTTTTGATTACATCGTCATATGTTCCGGTGAAGTAAGGCTATCAAGAGCGTACATACTTTAACACAGGAACCGAGAAGCGGAACCGGAACCGACGGTTCTCTAGTTGAAGAACCGGAACCGGAACCGACGGTTCTAACTTACGCAAGAACCGGGACCGGAACCGGACCCGAAATTCTTGTTTTCCAAGAATTGGAACCGGAACCGGAACCGATTTTTTTGAAAAACCTGGAACCGAAACATCCCTAGTACATACGCGTCAAAAACATCGCTTTGGGCGTTTCTGACCATGATATTCCTTATTTGACTTCAAAAATTTTGAACCCCTTACCCCGAAATTAAATTCTGATTACGGTGCTGTATGTTACGACTTACGTACACATGTATGTACACTACTCGCCACGAATGTTTACGCTGTAATTAGCTTCTGGAGCTTGTTAGGGTTATATCTTTAACACATCGGTCCTATTTCCGCCCACGCACGACCGACGTGTTAAACATATATCCCTTAACAAGCTCTATCATCCTATGGAGCATATTAAAACGCAAACATTCGTGGCGAGCACTGTAAGACATACATGTAACGGCTCGAAATTTTTGGTAGGGGTCTTCGGCTATTTTTAGGGAGAGGTAAATGACCTCCAATTTTTGACCAAAAACACCCAAAAACGGCTGAAACATTCAATTTTTTCCAAAAATCTAGGGGGTCCAAACTGGTCTTGGGGTCGGCCATTTTCACAAGTGAATGGAATCAACTAATATATATTTTTTGTCAAAAATATCAGAAAAGTACCAACAGTGAAACGGGGGGATGAGGGAGATCCACCCACCCAAAGTCGGACGTCTCCCCACCCCCGACGTCAGAAAATTTTGACTCCGGCCAATTTTTGGAAAAAAATTGAATTTTTTGGCCGTTTTCAGGTGTTTTCTTGGCCGTTTTTTGCCGAAAATTGGAGGTAATTTACCCCCTCCCCCTTAAAAATAGCCGGGACATCCCAAATTTCAAGCCCTTACATGTATGTGACTAAGAAAGCAAATTCTTGTTCAAAAGTCGGAGGGAGCGAATAAAATATCTCTGCGTTGGGGGGATAAGGACGAGTAAACTTTGGGTGGGGAACTTCATCCACAGTTACATATTTCGAATAGAGTGCGGATAGCCCACGTTTTTTAACTGTCACTTAGTGAAATTCCTTAGTTAATTTATGCTTAGTTGGATAAATTGAATTCCATTATCCTTTTAATTTGAGGAATGCATAGACCGCATGTCGCAACAGAATGATAAATTCGAATCTGAAATCGAACAGTTGTCGGCGACGACTAACAAGAAAAAGAAGCTAGATAAAGACGTAAGAATGGAGCCTTAGATTCACCGCGTTTGCTTGCCGTTGACATTTTTGCGTAGAATTTTGTACTTTGAACAGCATGCACGGGCATGGGGGTCGAGAGTAGGGGTAACGCTTCCTTGAACATTAAAGAACTGATAACTATATAGCTATTTAATTCAAAAAACATTGCTATATATTAAGCCTTCTTAAGGCTCAGAAAACTAGAGCATTTTCGAACTCAGAAACATACCGCGTGAGGTCAGGAATGCTATTTTTCTGAGTTTCAGATGGATTTTCAGCTGGTTCAGTGATTTCAAGAAGGGATAAACATGCCAAATTCTAGTCAAAAAGGCTGTTTAGTTATTTTTGCTCGAATTACTCAAACAATGTCGATCGAATAAACGATGTTTCATCGGGTATTAGTCTGTTTTACGGTCTGTTTTCTTGCATAAAATGATTATGTCAAGCTGTTGAGCTATTTTTTTGCAATTTTCGATCATTTTAAAATTTTTTAAATGTAAATATATATTTTTATACAGAAACAAGAGAAGCTCGACGAATTGAGGAAGCATTTAGAAAGGCATCGATTCCATGTACAAAAGCTAGAACTGCTCATGCGCTTACTTACGAACAACAGTTTAGAATCAGTACAGGTATTACTTAATCTGGCTAGAAACAAACATAAAAATAAATAATGAGTGAAACACTTGATAAATCGATACGCTTGCTATTCAGATTTACCTTA
The DNA here is from genome assembly GCA_036768485.1 of Mermis nigrescens. Classification (NCBI taxonomy): domain Eukaryota; kingdom Metazoa; phylum Nematoda; class Enoplea; order Mermithida; family Mermithidae; genus Mermis; species Mermis nigrescens. The sequence goes on along the minus strand of JAVLUZ010000653.1, from coordinate 347,180 downwards.
TTATCGATTTGTTACTTCTAATTATGTTAGTCGGAGCCTGCGCCTAATGTCGATTCAGCTTATTCGTGTGCAATTTTTAAAAATTACGTATTATGTAATGTGCACCCGATTACAGGTATTAAAAATCCGAGAAGACCTTGAATATTACATAACCAACAATCAGGAGCAAGATTTTGAAGAGAACGATTTTATGTACGACGACCTCAATTTAGGCGACGTCGAACAATTGGGTGAGACTTTACAGCGAAATAATCTATGTGAAACGGAATTTTGAACAATATTAAGATTATTTGTCTTGATTTTTGCGGAAATGGAAATAAATTTTAAAGTCAGAGGACATAGAGATTAAGTGTTATGCTAATGGCCAAAATTTTCATTAGCACCGGGCGGCTTCCGTTCGCATTTCGCTAAAGAATTCGTGATGTTAATTTATTAATTAACGAAGCGAGTTTACCTCATGCATTTTATTACAAGCACAATTCAGTCCTATGTACATTGAGAACAACAAAGCAGTATGTGTATGCAGCGATTATTTCTAATATTGTAACATAAAAAATTAGGAGTTTTAAATTTTTTCCATTTCTTGAAATCGTATTATTAGAACGATAATTGATTCTTTTACATATTCTGATGCCTGATAGCAATACTCGTATACGTCCTGAATTTCTGTCCGCTTTTTACAGCGATGTTCATGTTTGTTATATATTTTTTGGCTTTTTGTCATCTTTCAGCCCAACAACTTGGGGCGCTGGTTGCCTTTGGTCAAGACGAGAGCGAAAATAACTCAGAGACCAATACAACAACAAGCGTCTCTCCATCAGCTAGCCCTGCACCGTCACAAAATTCTAAGGTAATCTAGCTACCAGTTGAAGAAACTTATTATTTAGATACTTTTCTATCAACCGATTTTTTATCTCAAGAAATAGCCCTTTGGCAAATAATGAAACATGCACTACGTACATATTTGACGTATTGGATATACAAATACATGTATTGTTTTTCTACAGCAGCTTGGAAATTTGTTGAATCTGAATACGGTTGATCGCATGATTTTTATGATGTACATATCTGATGCTTACATGCACACTGAAGGGGTATGAGGGTTTTCCCCTACCACAACTTTAGAGAAGCTTACCCCTCAGGCCATTTTGGACCAAAACTGGTTGCTTGAACCATGAAGACGCGTCAAATAACGGTTAAGAGTAGGGATGCACCGATATATCGGCGGCCGATATATCGGCCTGTTTTTCATATATCGGTATCGGCCATTATCGGCCAGTTTTTGGCCGATTATTTCTAAATTTCTAGAATTTCATAAGAAAATGGATAGTTGACAAAGAATTTCAAAAATGCCACTGCATACATCAAAAGGAACTTTACTAAAAACGTATTTCACTATATTCTCACTTTTACAAGCATAATTGACATCAAGTATCAAGACCACAGTACTGCATTTCCTTTCAAAAATGAGAGTTCCTCTACAATGTTCGGCTTAAGTCGATTTCTCAGTTGTGTAAGCACTTTTCCTGCTGTGCTGAATAGCCTCTCACTTTCGACGCTTGATGCTGGGGCTGACAGGTATACTCTGGCAATGCTGGCAAGCACAGGAAAACGTCCTTTATTATTACGCCACCATTCAAAAATATTGCAAGTATTGGCTATCAGAGCTTCTTCGAAATATTTGGTAATTTCTTTAGTTTCATCTACGCCTGAATTGGGACTGTTATTTACATAATTTGAGGTTAGGAATTTGTTTTCACTCGCCCACAGAAAGCTTCTCTTTTCAAGTAAAACAATCTTGGATGAAAAGATTTCGGCTAACATAACTGGAAAATACGCATGATACTGCGATTATATACATCATGCTCATACTGTTGCCAAATATGACTTTTGAAAAATAAAACTCAGGTTATTTCTTAGAAACATTCTAACATCATGTACACAGTGTAGGCAACAAGCCCCTAAAAAATTCAAAAAGTGCATCGAGAACACCCATCACTCAACTGATTATAGATTGAAAACTTTCCAGAAAAAGTTGGAAACTCCCAAAAATAGAGAGAAACTCCCAATCTGGCAGAATTGTATGCTCATATTAGGCAATTAGAGTCAATACAGTATTAGTAAGATTCTTATTCAAAGCATCATGCACTCAACCTGCATTTCCGAGATATGATTCTTATTGTTTTATTGTACCTACTTAAATTTCAGGATCATGAAGCACTGACTGCTTATTCTGTGGAATTACTGAGTACATCATCCCTGCATTTACTATAATTCTTTATATCGGCCGATATTATCGGCCATGATTCGCCGATATATCGGCCAAACCCATATCGGTGCATCCCTAGTTAAGAGTGTAATTCCAAGTGCATATGCTTATTTTTCGAGCAATAGACGGTTCACTTCGTTCATCCAACCTATTTTCTTCCTTTTTTTATACATATTTGATGCAATAGATCATTCCATTGCCCTTATTGTTATTGCTTTCAAGCAAATTTAATCATAAATATTTTTGAAAAATAAAATACGATGAACTAAGTACAAAAATTTGGCAATAAATAGGTGAAAAATTACTCATCCCCCTTCTCTCCAAGGAAACTCGGTTTACCCCTTTCCCAGAGTTTTTGATAGTGTGCATGTATGATTTCATGTACCTAATGCGTGTCTGTGATATCTATAGTCTATTTTACGGCACGTTGTGAATGGAAATTAATTTTCGGCTCTCGAGCAAGTACAATGTAGCTACAAAAGCGTTTCTAGGCAGTCTAAGTTTGGCGCAGTGAAATTCCATTCGCTTATCAATTGTTATTTCTTATATGTAACCGCTGTCTGTTTAGAATTTAATCTTTTTTTGAAGCTTTCTGACTTCAATATAAAATATAAAAGAAAATCTAGAGTATAGAATTTAATTTAATCAGAAAGTTTATCCAGCGATGTGAGGTTATTTACCACATTTCAGCTTTACAACTAAATGAATTAAATGTATACACAAATTCTCCGAATATTTATTTATATGGTACTTTTTGAATTCTCAATAACCTGTATTATGTTTAATACTTAGTTGTCAGATTTTTTGATTCATTCTCAGCGCAGCATTAGATTATTAGCGTATTGCAGATATGTCAGTGTAATTTTCGTCAAAATTCTAAGGACAGCAATAGAGAGAGCGAGGATGTGAAGCATCGGCATGTTAGCGGTGGAGTTGACGAAGTATGCTTTCACTGTATTTTAGTATGCGTACCTACGAAGCGGTCCGTATCCAGGATTCGTTCAAGGGGAGGGCGGACCTAGCATTAATTTGTTTATATCTGGGAAACTTGGGATAGCTTGTAATAAATGCATTTGTAGGACGTTTTTCAACATGCTTAACTTTTCGAAAAATGTTCTTCTTTCTTAATAGACTATACAAATGACGTTTTTGGGACGCGCTTGAGACAAAATTATGGAAAACACTTCACAAGCGGCTCGAAACGCCAAAAATCTGAAGATTTTATGACAAATAGATGCAATTTTTCAGTCTAACGTGCATTATTCTACCTTTTAATTTTTTTGGCCGAGGGGTTGGGACATACAGGCATATAGGGGGAAGGTAACGGGGGTATAACCCCCGCTGAAGTGTCAGCTAGACAGGTATTGTCTGGCGATTTTGAGCCGACGGAACGTTTTTCGTATCATTTTGAGGTCAAAAGCAATAACAATGTCAAAAACTTTTTCAGCGCAGCGCCGGCTAAGTACTTTCATGTAGTTTTTCACCTAAAAAGCTACAAACATTGATCGATTTCTGTATTTTTAGTGTTAAAAGTGATATAATGCAGTCAAAATGGACTAAAAATGCTTTAAAAATGTGAAATTGCCACGAAAACACGTTTTGTAAGCTATTTTGACCATTTTGGTCGTTTAAAAAACACTAAATTCGGAATGTTAAATTTACTGTCTTGGATTTCTGAGGCTTTACCCCCTGCCGACCCTCACCTTGTGCACTCATGGGTGGGGCCCCTTAAATACGGCCCTGCCTACGTACATATATGTATGGAATGTTTATTTGCGCATTTTGTACGTGGTTCTGCTACGTACTCGTATGTGCTTCTCTCTGATCTTTCGTCTTATACATCCCATATTAATGCTAACTTTTGATGTTTCGTTAGCATGCTTGCTAATGTAATGTTCTCTTATCCTCGTAATCTAGATTTTGCTTTTTTCACAATTTTCGTTGAGAATTGTTAAGTATGTACGTACATATGTATTAATTATTTACTTTCTACACTTTTCAGCTTTAAAAGCAAAAAACCTTGCTTACGATGTTTTGTTATATATTTATTTTTCAATATATGCTCCTTACTCGGCATAATTTCTTAGTTGTCACTTTATTGCATATACACATGTAAATATATGTAAATATTTCGCCCTGCATCTTATTTCATTAGAATTCTCACATGCTATACTTTTTAGTTGGTTTATTTACTTATCCCAGCTTGTGAGGCCAGTCGTATCAAGGACAACTGCTTCGTCGTTCAGTAGGTCAACACCAACAACGCCGTTAAAATTGTCCGGGTACGCAAAATTTATTTTGTTAAAAAAGACTCGTATAAAAATGGTATATGGCTTGTGCGCATGTCTTAGATCAGCACGTAATCAGATTTTGTGTAATGCATTGCACATATATAGTCTGTTTCTTTTATTCGAGAGCTTTTTCACCAAATTCAATTTACACGAATTAGGCTTCAAAAGTGACTTAGAAGTGTGGTACAGCTTCGCTGTTGAGGACATCGTTAAAGATCATTCTGTGACTCAGTAAATTTTATAATATCATTCCTGTCGTATCAGTTTAAAATACCCTTGTAGCCACTTTAAAATTTCTCAAAAATCTCAAATAACAGATAAGACAGTGTTTCGTTATGTTCCAATGTTAAAAAGAACTGAAACAATAGTTGGACTCGGTATCGTCATTTGAACAAATGTGACGATAATCCATGCAAATATTTGTTATACGAACACGAATAGGTTATGGAAATAAAAAAGATGGAATTCTTATTTTTCTGAGTTACGATAACAGCATCGTCAAATAAGTCACCATTTTGGAGATGAAACAGCCATTTCAACGATATTACGAAACCTTATACGAAAACTTTTCTAATGACATAAGCGTACGTTATAACGGCTCTAAATTTGGAGGGCGTAGTTTTCCAGGGTCGAAAATTAAGGGGGGGGGGTGAAATCCCAAAAATTTTGGACTACTAAATTTAGAGTTCTAGCCTTTTTTGCCGGCCAAATATGAAAAATAATTAAAACATCCTGTATAATAGGTTTTAACGTGGAAACTGCATTTTTTAGTACTTTTTGTTCAATTCTGACTTGTTTCGTCACTTTTATAAGTGTAATATACGAATTCATCGAGAATTCTAACTTTTCAGATCATTTTAACGTCATTCTAGGCATCATCTTCGCTATTTTTCGTACCCGAAAATCATGCAGAAAAATTTTGATAACTCAAAATCGTTTGACAGTGATTTTAGTCAAGGACCCTGAAGTACGAGTAATACCCCTCACCTTCTCTATGAGAATGTGTATTAGAGTTTCCACGGCTATTTTGTTTGGGGGAGGGGGGCGTGGGGGTGAATGACTTCCAATTCTTGGCTAAAAATGGCAAAAAACAGCAAAAAATAGTCGAAAAACGCACGTTTTTGCCAAAAATGGGGAGGTGAATCAACAATTTTCTGACTTTGGAGATGGAAAACGATCAATTTTGTACGGTGGATCCCTCCACATCCCCCTTCACTGTTTTTTTTGTACGAGACAAAGATTTTGAGGCTCGTACAAAGATTTTTGGAGCCATCTTTGTACAATGTACAAAGACTTTTTGGGGCAAACTAATAGTAATTTTAACGTTTTTTGGAGTATTTTTTAGCGAAATTTCTAAAAATTTTCGGCGCTTCGCGCCGAGTATCATAATTACATTCGATTTGACTCCAAGCGCGGGCATTTAACGCTCCAAAATCTATCTGTAAGCATCTTTGTACAGATTGAAGCATCTTTTACATCTATTTCCACTGTTTTATAAAGATTTTATGCAGAAAAAGAACTATTAAACAAATTTGCACTGTTTTCTGCCGTTTGAAGATAAAATTGACTCTTTTATCTTTGCGTTGCAGCGAAGCGTGCGGGTCACGGATAACAATCTAGTAGTATGTAAAAATGTGTACATTCAATTGCATATCTATACGTTATATGTACAAAAAAATTTCGCTTTTACAAACACTTTTCCGGAGATCTTTGTACATGTACAAAGAGGCCCGTACAAAAAAAACTGTCCCCCATTTACATGTATGGATATAAATATGCCTAATTTTCAGGCAACTAAGTATGGATAGCGCTTTATCAACCCCGCCTTTGACAGGTACTCCTCCCCTGCCAGCCACGGGCATGTCGTACAATTCCGTAGCAGCTGGTACCAAATCAGCCTCAGTAAAGTCGTCCATCTTAGTCAATCGGACGACAGGTGTGTAGTTTTGTGTCTAGTCTCTCCTACATACAGACATACATGCATATTCCATCATGTTTTGAAAGTCATGATTTAAGTATGTATATAATGTTCAAAGCTTTTTGATTACTTTTCCTGACGCACGCTCGTATGCTAGGGGGAAGGGTGATAAGGAATACTTTGACTACAGCCAGCATTCTTAAATCCCCGAAAAAGTTTAATATAGATATACTATGTCTTATGTATGTATCTACTTTTTGAATCTAGAGCAAAAATACTTTTATTCTGTATTTGATTGTATGTATCCTTGTCAGAAACTTGTGTATATTTTCATAATAATTTTTAAAAGATTAAAATAGGCTTACTGCATATATTTTGACCATAATTTTCAAAACTTTGGTCGGCCGAGTTAGCCTCCTGCCAATGGTCGGCTGCCTATCTATTTTGACTTATAAAATGAATGCCGATGTTTTTAAAGTCTTATTCACGACTCTCTGCTTCTTATGCAAGTTACGAGTTAGAAGGAATTCTATGAAAGATTCTATGCGTTTAATAAAAAATAAGACTTGATCGCGGACGTCTGAGTTTCATTGATTGCGATCCATCAGATGGCAAAGAAGTAAAGCCTGCAACGAAAAGTTCTTAGATTTACACAAGTGGCGCTTGCACCCTGCCTAAAGCATGTATGATTTTAAGGCGCTGACAGCATTATAAATTATTTTCGAAGACAAGAAATTCCTAAATTCGTCTTAGGGATTTTGATATTTTTGTAATACAAATATTTTTCATCCGAGCATGACTCTCTGTCGATTAGGCTAATTAACGTTGAAATAATATCAGTTTTTTTAGCATTTTATAGCATCAGGGAGCTCTGTCAAATAGAGAGCACCTAAAAAATTTCGATTATCGTGTCTTTTGATATTAAGAATATTTATTAAGTTGCATATGGCTCATTGTGTGTTAAGTAATGAACTCGCTCTATTCCGTCCGCTGCAATGCCTTGCAACCAAAAAGGCCGGTTTCATGTAGTCGCAACGCGGTTCGCACGGAAGCAATCCGTTGTAACCACACATGAGCGTGGGGGAAGTTCTGGGATCTGGCTGGATCCACCTAGAATTCGAAAGACCTCAAATCCATCGGAATAAAATAAAGGAAAATAAACTTTCAACTCCTTTGGTCTCTCATTTCAACCAACCTAATCATTCATTCATGGATTTGAAAATACAATTTTTAGAACTTGTCTCAGACCCATCTAATATTCTTAAAAGGGAACTTTTCTGGATTAAATCACTCCGAACTATCTTCCCTTTCGGCTTAAATGACAATATTACTGGTTTCGGCAATATTTCCATGAACGGCACTGAGCAAGCCCCTCATTTTAGCCATGAGTTCCGTACTCAGCGTAATCATCGTGGTCATGGTCGCAAAAGATCATAATCCCTTCTTTCGATGAATGTTGCAGAATATTAGATTCTGAAAATGGGACTTTCAATTTACGCAAACTTATTTTTGGTCTTTCTTTAAAAATCTCAAATCTTTACGTGAAAACGTTGTTTCATTATCCACCCATGAATTTTCGTACAACGAAAAAAGATGTTTTGGCATAATTTCCGCAATTTCTTATTATAGGCTCTATAAGCCCGTCTCGTTGATGAAAACTGATTATACTCCTAGCTTTTTTCGACTTACTTTTAAGAATAAAGGTTTTGACTTCATCAACTTGCCCTCGATTTTTCATTCAAAATGCGTTACTAAGCTCGTTCCTCCTAATTTCAAATGTCAAGATCCTCCTGTCGTTACATATCGTTTAACTCAACCCATTAGATCTAAGATATTAAATTATAGACAAGTCGTCGAAGAATTTTCATCAACTGGTGTCATTCCGCCCTGTCATTGTCATTTATCCCCATATGTTTATCAACCATGTGGTCATGTCATTACTGGTGATTTAAACTTCATTGGGGATCCTGACTTAATTTCACTTTTTCAATAAAGGTCCTAATTTCCGTGAAACTCCTCGTATAAATTGGGATGTTTGTGAAAATGACATTTTTCATGCTCTCGATAATTTTGTCATAAATTGGGCCAAACGAGAAAAGAGCCCCTGTTTCTTCGCTGTTTGACTGGAAAAATCGAATAAAACAAGTTGTTTCACAAAGAATTCATAAATTTAAAAAATCAAATTTTCCTTCCTTTTCTAATTCTCTCCTCGGTAAAACTATCGTTAAAGAGAAACTTAAGAATTTACATGATCATTTTGTCATCACCGTCGCAGATAAGGCTAGTAATAACTTAGTTATCATATGTAAGCATCATTATTTATCCGTTCTTTGTGAGGAGTTGGGCTATTTTTCATCTCCATCCCTACCCTCTAGTGGTACCTACGTTTTGTCTAACTTGCGTGAAGAAAACATTATCTTTGACCATATTCAGTTTCAGAAAAATATTTTTTCTAAGTTTTCCGGACCTGTTAGTGAAGGACGTCTCAACAAAAAACTACCTTTTATGTATTGGATTCCAAAACTACACAAAATTCCCTATAAATCCAGGTTTATTACTTCGGCTAAAAATTGTTCTACTACTTTCATATCGTCGCTAGTTACTGAAGGCCTCAAGTTAGTCCGTCGTTTCTGGGAGAACTATTGTAAAGCCATTTTTAGAAATTCTCGAATTAACAGATTTTGGTCTATCAATAATTCATTTTCTTTCGTTAAGAAATTAGAATCAATTAAAAAGATTAAATCGATTAATACATTCGATTTTTCAACGCTTTACACATCTCTTCCGCAAAATGAACTTATTTCCGCTTCTTTTGATTTCCTGGAGAAACCCTTTGAAAAGAATAAATTTTTATGTACTAACGGTTTCAAATCATACTGGAGTTCTTCTCCCTCGGATAAAAAGTCTTATTTCACTTTTGACTTTGACACTTTTACAAAAAGTCTTAAATTTTTGATCCAAAATTCATTCGTTAATTTTGAAAGTAAAATTTTTCATCAAAAAATTGGCATCCCAATGGGATCTAATTATTCTCCACTTTTGGCGGATCTTTTCCTTTTCTACTGCGAATATAAATTCCTATCATCGCCTAAAAATAAAGACCTTGCTTATTGTTTTAATAACGTAACTCGTTACATTGATGACATCGCGGCTATAAATATTTCAAATTTTCGTGATTACATCAAAGAGATTTACCCAAAATCATTAAATGTCACGGAAACTTTTTCTGCTCAAAAAGTTAGTTATTTAGACGTCGAAATTAATCTTTCTACACCGATTTCTTACACGATTTTTGATAAAAGAGAACAATTTCGATTTCCTATTGTTAATTTCCCTTTTTCAGACTCTAACGTACCTAAAGGTCTTTTATATGCCGTTTTTGTAAGTCAGCTCCATCGTTTTGCGCGTCTTTGCTCTAAAGAAGAATTTTTCAAAGCGCGCGTGAATCATCTGTCACTTAAATTGCAAAAACAGGGCTATAATGTTAAAATCATGCGCCAAAAATACTTCAAATTTTCCAACAGCGACCTTTCTGATTTTCCAGCACATTCTTATATTCAAAACTGTTTAAGACTTTAAGACCGTTTTGATTTTATCATCGCTGTTAGGACGCTGCTTCCTGCATTATGCGCATGAATAAGTAGCTTCACTTGACTATTGTGCGTTGTCGTGTATGCATTTGTCGTGGATATAGCGTACGCAGCGTTAATGCTATTATTAAGTCTTGCAACGTATAAGTCTTGGTTGGTTGGATACACGGGTACCTAATTTTTTATTTTTTTATATCTCTTGTTCGCCTAGTTTTTTTGTCAATGCGCAGCATTAACCCGAAAATACCAAAGTAGGGGCACATTGACTGAGATTTTTCTAAATTTTTTTCGCGTTCGCCTAGTTTTTTTGGTCATGTGCAGCATTATCCTGAAAATACCAAAGTAGGGGCACATTGACTGAGATTTTCTAAAATTTTTCGCGTTCGCCTAGTTTTTTTGGTCATGTGCAGCATTATCCTGAAAATACCAAAGTAGGGGCACATTGACTAGATTTTCTATAGATAATTTTCGTGTTTTTGTTTGCATTTCCTTTTGGTTGTTGTTCGTTGAGTTGAGAGGCAGTCTAGCCGCCTAGACTGGTGCCGCTAGGTTGCAGTGACAGTCAGAGGATTAAAGGCACGAAACTGTAGCAACCTAGTTCCTCTCTGATGACCTCGCCTGTTTATATTTTTCACGTTGTTTGTGTATTTATTTTGTATAACTCCTGCTTACTTCTCTCGTTTCACTTGAACTCTTGCGCCTCGTAAAACCCGTAATTTCTCATAATATAATTTTGTGTGCTTTTTATGTACTTGTGTATATACTATTTCTCGCGTCTTTTTGTTTCTTTTATACTAACAGCATGCCTAATTTATTTACCTTGTATTTATTTATTTATTTATTTATTCATTTATTTATTTATTATTTTTCATATTGATGACTTTCTGTTATTATTGGTAATATTTTCTTGGCGATTTCGCCTCACCGGACCTCCAGAATGTGGTTGCTGCCCATGTATGGTTGCAACAGCTGCAAATCAGATGGCCCTGTCTGGGTTTAAGGTTTCAGATTGCAGGTGATTGCGGTCCTGTGGACTGCGTTCAAGAGATCATAGTAAACAGCGGTCAATGATGTTGAAATCGGAATAGTTTTCCACCGAGCTCTTGCAAAAACGCCAGCACGTCATAAAACAAACCGCTCTCTTAATTTTTTCCTCACAAATGCATAAATTTCGGTCGATTTAATTTTATACCATTCTTACGCTTACATGTAACGGATCGAAATTTCGGGTTTAAGTCCGCGGCTATTTTTAGGGGGGGGGGCAAATTACCTCTCAAATTTTTTGGCCAAAAACGGCCAAAAAATTTAATTTTTTCCAAAAATTCGAGGGGCCGGGTCAAAAATTTTCTGGCTTTGGGGGATGGGGGACAACTAACTTTGGTTGGGGGATTCCCCACCCTATCCCCTGTCACACTTATGTTCTTACGTACTTACGTGACGTACAAATTTAAAATCGATTGGGTAACGTTGCAGCGTCGGTCAATTTTGAATCCAAACTGACAGTCGCTGCCAAAGCGCCGGAAGTCGCTTCGCTTTCCACTCAGAATTTTGCGTCGTCCGCGTCGTCGTCGTCGGCTTCTTCGTCTTCGTCGTCATCGTCGTCGTCGTCTTCGTCAACGTCGGGCGTCGCCGTCGTATCGCTGGCGGCGGCGGCGGCGCCGACATCGTCGACCGCGTCGGTAGTCGCGACGCCGATTTCGACGATTTTGACGTCTGCGTTGGACGCCATCGACGATTTAGTGCGCTCGTCGTCGTCGGCCCCGTCGTCGACGGCTTTGGTGTCCGGCGACGCGACGTCGACGTCGCTCGTCTTGACCAACGGGCCAATGGCGGAAGAGGCGGCGTCGAAGGTAGGTTTTTCTACTATCCACGCCATCAGGGCTTGAGGGGATATTCCCACACAAAGTTGTTCGGCCCCTATCCCTCGGAGCCAGAGAAATTTTCAACCTCTTACTTTTTTTGGAGTGAACTTGCTTTTTTGGCCTTTTTACGCGTTCTTTGGCCTTTTTGGCTAAAAAAGACTATTCTCCCATGAAAATGGCAGGGGATTTTTACCCAAACTTTGTTACATTTACAATATGGTTTTTCAATTTGCGAAGATTTTTACGGCTGTGTAAATTTTTTTCGGATGGTTTAAAAGTGACACCTTTGTTTTTCCAAAATCGTTTTTTCAAAGAACATGTGTGGCTAGCTATCTACCAGTTCTTACTTTTAACCTTACTCCTGAAAGTTTGACCTTGCGCTGCTATAATATGTACATATGTGTGATTAAAAAGACTGAAAATTCTATAGTCAAAAAATTAGAAATCGGCTAAAATATACGACCACATTTCAGAAACGTTCTTTCAGCGACACTAGCACTTCACTGTGCTAAATACATGCGCATGGGGTATTACTTCCCCTGAGTTTTAAAAAACAAAGCTGTATGACCATTTTGGCCGGAAAACACAGCTATATAGCCTTTTTTGGACTCAGAAACGAATTGTGTGACTTCAGAAACGCTATATAGTGGTTTTTTCGAGTATCGAAAGAATTTTTAGCCATCTTCCTACTTAACAAAAGGGCTGAATAGCTATTTTTAGTCCAAAATGGCTATGCTTATAGCCAGGCCCATATTCAGGAATGGTCAAGGAGGAGCGGACCCAATTTAAATTGGTCTATATCTCGGAAAATTCGCCAGGACAGCTCGCAAAAACCGTATTTTTCGACGTTTTACGACATGCTCTATCCATTAGGATCAATTTTTTTACTTAAAAAGCTATAGAAAAAGTGCCGTTTTATGGTCGCGCTTGAGCCAAAATGATGAAAAATACTTCATTGAAGGTTTTATCACAATGACATTCGATTTTTCTGTCTTTCCGTGCATTATCTTACCTTTCAAAATTTTTCCCGCCCTCTTCAGATTTGACGGCCCTGCCTATAGTAATATTTGTAGGTTTAAAATTGCAGTATTTACTACAAATGCTTAAAAATGTTTGTAAAGCGATACCATCATTTTTTCGCTAATGGTATCGCTTACAATTATTTACGAAGTACTCAGCTATCTCAAATTTTTTAAATTTCACCCCTTTCTGAAAGCTTGAACTTGCGCACCGACATATGCTGTGCTATATATTGTACATACATTTACTATACTACTATTCATTTTAAAAATGTACAATGGCTTCTTATTACCGTCTCTGAAAACGTGCATATGTATATACACTAAACGTACAGAAAATAATAGTCCGAACCAAGACTTCCAATTTAACATCTTTCTTGTTTTCTTCTACTTGTTTGCTTGCACTTTTTTCAACTTTACGATTTTTTAAAATTTAATCTCGCTCTAATTAAGTAGTTTAATAAGAGGCTTATTCGATCACATGGGCAAAATGGCGGGGTGAGAGGGGGTATAACCCCTACCTAAGGTTTTGGACAATCAGGTACTGTCGGGCGATTTTGAGAAAAATGAAAGGTGCAGCAGGCAAGTTTAGAGATTACTACAGAAAAAAGGTCAAAAAATCAACATTCTTATATGAATCTACCTGAAAGAGGTAAAAAACAATTAAATTTTTTGCCGTATTGATAATTTTTTCGTATTTTATCACTAGAAACCCATAAATTGGTTAAACTTGACTAGAAGCGTCAAGAAACCCAGTTTACTGCACATAACGTATTAGTGTACCATTTGTATGACTTTTGGGGACCGCCTTTGTGCAATACAAAGAGGCTGAGACCATGTATAAAAAACAATGACCACAATATGACGATTTTTGGATTTCACCCCCTCTGGCCACCTCTACATTGCCCATGTATGTACTCGATACTATAATTCAAAGGGTCTGCCCTGAGAAATACGTGCCTAAGTTAAGATTTCGAGCTTTATCTTTCGGTAGAGAAAAGTTGAAAAAATCGAGTATGAAAATGGCTTTTTTCGAACAGAAAATTACGAACAGAACAACCTGAAAAATTTAAATCATTATCTGATAATTGACGAAGTTGAAAATATAAAAAAGTACTTGCTAGCTCTTTTTTGGCTGCTGGTTTATCCAGATTTTCAGCTTAGTACGGTCTTGTTTTTTTAGCCTGATGAATCTTCTGTGATGCCACTTAAAATGTTAGCCGAAAGAGTGGCAACAACTGTGCCCGATTCACCATCTACGTCATCAGCACCAGCAACAGCATCAGGTATTGCATTGTTGTTTTAGTGAAAATGCAGTACCTAATTGCATGGGCGGATTTAAAGGGGGCGGACGTGGATGAGCGGCTTTCCCCTATTGGGCCTAAATATTTGGCGGAATTAAGGACGGATATGTACAATGATTTCGGCCATCGATCATAGAAATTTCTCGTAAATTTGTTGGCGCTTCGCGCCGGATTATAATTAACTTCTTGGCGGTCTGGATGTCAAATTTGTATAGTTTTCTTACATTTTTTGCATGAATTTCCAAAATTTTCTGCGCTTTGAGTTAAATGCTTCAATATGCGATGCTCCGAATCAATGGCGTAACCAGTCGGGGGCGAGGGGGGGAGCGGGCTCGCCCTACCTTAAATGAAAAAATATTTTTATTTTTCACTAGGGTTCCCAAAGGAAAAAATTAAAAATTCTCAAAGTTTATAAAAGGACATACAACATGGTTTTCAGAGCACATTTGAACTACTGAACAAAGAATTTTTCGACGCTTTGCGCATCATTTTTTATTTTCTATCTCATTTTGTGCCTTAGAAGCCCATATTTGACTTAAAAATAGCGAATTCAGACCATTTTCTGCATCGAAACCGCAAAATTAAATGCAAGGACAAGAATTTCGAAATATTTTGAATCGAGCTTCAACTTGATATTGAGAAATTAGTCAGATCGATGGGTTAATGGATAGATTTTTTTGATATCAAGTTTTGAAATCAAGCGAGAAAATTTTTAAATTTTGTTCAAAAATTGTTCCTATTAAGCATGGCACAGATCTCGTTGAGAAACGCTCAAAAACGGCTTTATTTTACGCACGTCTTAATGATTCTGAAGATAAAGGACTTTAAAGATTTCGGTCGCCCTCCTCCCGAATAACATTCCGGTTACGCCTCTGCTCCAAAGGCACAAACACAGGAAATAAAAAAGAGTCAAGTGTCTAAATGTGTTTTTATGCAAATATGTAACACCTACTTTTCCGGCGCTTTGCGCTAAGTTTTAGTAAAAGTCAAAGAAATTTTGCTTTTTGCACAAGATTGCTTAAAATTGGAAAATTTTCCGAAAAATGTCTGTACCAGAACCACACATGCACATAGGGAGGAGTATAGGGTATCCTTCTGGGTTTGGGGGTATTCCCCTACCACAAATTTGAAAGGCATATCCCCTCAGGCCATTTGTGGACCAAAACCTATTTGTTGTTGGAATTATAAAAGAGCGTCAAACGATGCCCAGCCAGTGTTTTTGTTGTACAAAGGTCCGTTTGTTCATGTACAAAGATGGTCCCTAACAGTCTTTGTACATTTTGCACTCTCAAATTTTTGGTTACTATAATATGGTACAGTAGCGATTTTAATGTGGTAAAAACAGAGTTTGGTAGCGTATGTTAGCTAATTTCTGGGTTTCTAAGGGCAAAATCACTCAGAATCGTCTTAAAACGGCGCGAAGCGCGGAAAATTTGACATTTTTCTTTCGAAATGCAATTTCTGCCATTATAAAGACGTATAGAACACACAATTACTCATTTCGGCGCGAAGCGCCGGAAATGTCTTGCGAAGTTTAGACCTTTTTTTGCAGTTTTGTCTTCCGAAAATCTTTGTACATGTACAAAGACGGTTCCGAAAAGTCTATGTGCGTCGGGGAAAATTGTTTGCCGAATACGAACAAAACCGTGTGCCTAGCATTATAGTCTTAAGCATCTTTCAATTAGTACTCTGTCCACTGATTTATTCAGCCACTTTTGTCCATTATTCTGTCTGTATTTGATAGTTTAAGTTATTCCATCGTTCTCATTATCATTATTTTCAGGCAAACTGAATCACGAGTATTGAAGAAGAGTAAAATACAACGAATTAAAGCATTCTTACGGGTTGTGACGGGCATGACAGGGGTATGGAACAACAAAAATATCTGAAAAAATTATAAACTCATCGTTTTAGCGCTATAATTAGCCATAAAAATTAATCATTCACTCCCAAGGAAATTCGGTTTACCCCCTCTTAGAACTTTTGACCGTTTGCATGTGATGACCGGAACTCTTTTTGATTATAAATAGGCTTATGTGAAACGGCGAAAAAACGCTACTCTTGACGTGAACAACGGGTTTTCGAACCGATTTTGACTGTTCTGAAAAAGTTGGGCTACTGCACGAAAATCCTAGATCCGCCACTGCCTAATTCAGACTTTGAAACAATTATAAATTTGACGCCAAAGAAATGAAAAATTTAGCCATGTATTTATAACATTGATGTTAATTGAAATGATTTATACATTCTCTTTTATTTTTCTTTTGTCCCATTGTATTAGGTACCATTGAGCGATTTGATTTGCCATATTTTACGATGTGTTATCGGAATATTCAGTTCATAAGTATCAGTCGGTATCGTTCTTCATTCATTGGTATGTAAAATCGGGAGGATTTCCTACTTTTTGAAATGGTGAACCTTGCAAACCAGATTTCTTACTCATAATAGAATGAAAAGACTAATCTGAAATTTAAAAGATACAAAAAGGTTAGATATCGATTCTTTCTAGGTTTTAGTTATGTACAGACATACTCGTACGTAAATACGCGTTGTTTTTTTTGGCTAGAATTTCAGGCAAGTGTCAACTTTATCAGGCTAGGAATTTGAGCATGCATTTAAGAATTAAAAGTTTCTGGAGAGCCGGTTATTTTCAAGAATTGTAGGCATTTGATTGAAGAATGCAAAAAACAAAAGAAAGCCCTTTTGAAACCAGTTTGTACAAAATTTAAGCGAAAAAAACTCCAGATTTGGAGATGGGTGATCGACTTTCAACTGAGGTCCCCTGTCAGCCCTCTTCGTGTGTATATTTGGTGACTTGTCGTTTTTGTAAATAATTACTAGTTAAACATCTCACTGTATCCCTGCATTTTGCTTATGCTAGCTCTACTGCATTTGTGTGCAAATGTAGTTCTAGAATCATTTATTATCCTCTCGATTGCATTAAAACTATCAAAGCGATGATACTCGCTTTTGTGTACGCCTGATTACATATTTTACATATTTTGGTGATTGATTATTTTGCTTACTTGATTATTTTGATATTTCTTAAATTTGTTTATTTTATTATTTGTCTTTTGTAACTCTTTATAAGCTATGAATATTTTTAGTTGTAACATCACCTGTTTCGGCAGCCAGTGTTTTACTGCCCAGTAGTATGCTAGCAGGCAGCGTTGGTGCCTCGCTGTTCATGGGTTTCAATGCTTTAACCAGTTGCGGTACGCAACAGCAACAGCAACTGACAACGCAAGAGGCCAAAATTCCACCGCTGCTAGGTATTGCCCGTTTTTGCTCTTAACATTTCTTCTCAGCTCCGCAGAAATTTACACCTAAGTCGTGTTCGTTGATATTATACGCGCACACATTCCCGCATCTTTACGTATTTACTATCCAGGCCCGTATCCATGATCCGGCCAAGGGGGGGGGCGCGGACCCAAAGTAAATTGGCTAATATTTCGGAAATTTCGTAGGGAATGCTAGTGAATACCGCAGTTTCCGACTTTTTTAACATGCTCTATTGAGCTCACAAAATTTAAACTTTTCAGAAAATTTCTTTCCTCCAAATAGGTGGTGAAAAATGTCATTTTTTGGTCG
Source organism: Mermis nigrescens (assembly GCA_036768485.1). NCBI lineage: Eukaryota > Metazoa > Nematoda > Enoplea > Mermithida > Mermithidae > Mermis > Mermis nigrescens. The sequence continues at coordinate 329,336 of JAVLUZ010000653.1, read as the reverse complement.
CGCTTGAGGCTAAACTGTATGAAATGCTTTATATACGGAAATTTGACGATTTTCTGGCGAACAGATGCAATTTTCTCATGTTTCCGTGCATTATCTTACCTGTCAAATTTTTTTTACGGCCAATGGGGAGCGACCGCCTCCCACTTCCTCTAATGACGGCCTGGTACTATCATCATACACGATCTGTATCGGGGTTCCGACACTTCGCAAAAAGTTATTTAGTATTTCACCCCCCCCCCCCGCAAAAACTTATGAATTTGTTTCTCAAAATTTTTGATTTTCCGAAAAATAGTATGGAACATCCTGTTTTGAGCGGTCTGGTAAGTTTTTGGTCTAAAAGTGTCAATTTCATCGGCGCTTCGCGCTAAACAATCATTTTGGACAGTATTTGTTTTGTATTTTACTGAATTTTCTTGAAATTTTCAATGTTTTCATCATCTAGGAAGAAAGTGCATCGTCATGAACGTCAAAAATGGTATTTTTGTCGCTTATCCATCGTTTTGAGCACAGAAAAGGCACTCTGATTGCTGCGAATCCATGAATATTGGGCCATTTTTTTAAAATTTTTGTTCATGCATGACTCGTTTTCTCAGTATTTGATCATAAAATACGTGCTTCGTCTAAAATAATTATAGCTACATATTCCTAAAAGCTGCGACTATGTACCTAATGTAAGTTCGATCGCGGTTGTCAACCGACGTTTTTCAGGAAAATAGTTTCTTACTTATTGATTTTTCAATAACTACATATGTTTAGCGCCAGTTTCAATCAAGATTTCAAGATATGCATTATTTATATTCTTTATAATTATTTCATGTTTTATCCTTACAAATGTCCATACTAATTCCTTCTCAATACTTCTTGCTTGGTTAGAAATTAAGTAGTAGATAAATAAATGTATTTCCACTAGTTAGATCGATTGCCCTTTCATTTTATTGCCACATATTACTGCTAATCATTTTTCAATAACTGTGCACTATTGCTGCACATTGCAAGTATCTGGATAGCATGTTGTACGTACGTATGGATTTTTTCGCTCCATTTTTTATTCGGCTATTGCAGGTTTCAAATAACAACGAGAGTTTATTCCGAAAACGGAATTGGAAGTGGTCAATTTTTATATGTATATTATTGGAAAGTTTGATTTAATTGCGCTCCATTTCTTGATCGGCCATTGGAGAGTTCAATCCGTCCTTAATCATAAATTGTCTTATTGTAATTATAGAAGCTACAAAGCCGACCTTTTAATAAAAATTCTCGAATTTTAGGAGCAAGTCCATTAGGCAAAATGCTGTTAACTCAGGAACATTTATTCCAGTTGAGCACTATGGACAACGCCATGCACCATATGCCCATGCCAGCGGATTCGGAAAGACTTAGGTTCCAAACTTATACCTAATTATTATTTTTTGGTCAATTGAATAACGAGCCTACAAATTTTTTTAAACTTGAAATTTGTACTTTTATATATTGAAAATTAAAGGAAACCTATGTACATATAACCTCTTTTTCAAGGTTCTTTGCACTGTGCAAAAAATTCATGAAAGTCTTGCACGTGCATCTTTTACACTATTCCTGCACAAAATGTTTCTTGCGCCGTGCGAAATCACGTACCGAATTTTTTCACCAGACTAAGAAAAGCTTGCATTGTGCGAAAAATATTGCATCTGACAAAGGTTTATTTCTCAATAAATTATTCAAATTACCTACTAAAAAATGGCAAAAAACAACGTTTCTGCTAACATTTCCTTATGGTTTTCAATTTTGAATTTCATCCCACTCCTTTCTGTTTTCATTCTTATTTTTATTTCCTTTTTATATTTCTTCTTTTCCTTTCTTTTCTTTCCTCTACGTGTAGGAAGAAGGATTTTATTTAATTAATTAATTAATTAATTTTAATTTATTCAAATCCAAGGCTTTATTTAAGGTGAATCGCGAGCTATTCAATTTCACATAATTAATCGACATTTTCAGACCGTTTTACATAATTCGTCGCTTCTGCAATCAGCGGTAATAAATGATGTAAAAATTGGGCGATTCGGCAAAAATTTTGACATTTTTACTTTTTTAATTCAATTTCGTATGCTTTCTGATAACAGACAATTATTCCCGCAAGCTTAATTTTGTAGCTTTCTGAAGATTAGCAATATACGAAAAATCTTGTCTCGCGAAAAACTTTGTCAGGAAAAATTGAAATAGTAGGTATTGAACGGTGATTTTCATTGAATTTATGGCGCAAAATGTCGAAAACTGGAACATTTTAATGTCTCGGGAACGCCCAAAATCCGAACAGTTCCGTACATATATACATGTACAGCATGGGAATTCTGTGGGACGGTGGGTGGGGGAGGGGATTAGGCCCAAAAAATTTTGAAAAAGTGCCTTTTTTTAGGTAAAAACGCCGTGTACACGTCAAAAACACTGTTTTTAGACGCTCCGGACAGTGCTCGTTCTTTATAGAACATTAACACATGAAAAATTGCATGAAAAAATCGAGAAAATTGAACAAACTATTGAAAAAATGTGTACTATATGGCGCAGTGTTTTTTGTACAAGGTCCGTTTGTACATGTACAAAGATGGTCCCTAAAAGTCTTTGTACATTTCGTACACAAAAATTTTTGGGTACTATAATATGGTACAGTAGCGATTTAAGTGTGGCAAAAACAGAGTTGTTCGACCTTTGGTTACGTATTTTAGCGATTTCTAGGTTTCTGAGGGCAAAAATCAGTAATAATCGTCTCAAAACGGCGCGAAGCGCCAAAAAATTTGGCATTTTTCCTTTCAAAATGCAATTTCTGAAATTATAAAGATATATAGAACACACAATTGCTCATTTCGGCGCGGAGCGCCTAGAATTTTCGCGAATTTCGAACCTTTTTTCCAGTTTTTGTCTTCCAAAAAATCTTTGTACAATTACAAAGACGGTCCCCAAAAGTCTTTGTACATCGCGAAAAATCTTTGCCGAATACAAAAAAACCGTGATATGGCGCTTAAACGCCAAAAATTTGAGATTTGAGAGCCAAAAATAAGCTAAAAACGCAAAAACACTTTTTACAGTATTTTCAAAAAATTTACAATTGGGGGGTCGCTTCAGTCATTTTGTGAGGGGAGGAAGTCAGCAGCCCCGTGGTCGATTATCCTCTCAAAACCCCTCCAAGAACACGTATGGTCCCGTAGCTGATAATTCTGAAAAAAAATTTTGAGGTGGAATTATTGCCTCTTCAGTTGAAGGTACAAAACTATTCTATCACTCAGTAAGAAAAATAGGTGGTGTTTTGCAGGACCTATTTGCCTCGAAGTACGTGTCAAGTGCCGCCTCATTATCCACAGTCGCCACCCTTGATGGCCGATACACTGGATTATTTTAATCACTTACAACCAGAAACTCTCTTCTTCATCTTTTACTACTTAGAAGGTACGGATTTTGCCGTTGTTTGTAAAATGCAGACTGACATGGAGAGCTGGTTTGTGCATCAACTAAATTTCGAACAATATTGTATTTCCTTGAATAAGCGGCTAAACTGATCATCTTTTGTTACAAGCAATGCTCTGGAAAAATTATATTTTGACGAAGGAAAAATAATAAAAAATAGTCGTTTTTAGCTCAAGTAACAAAGATTTAAGATTGGGCAATAAAAGCATACATAGCTTATGTACCATGCGAATGTATAGGATTCGCTTATTTTTGTTAAATTTTTGATTTAATAAATTTTTATTAAATTTTTCTTTTTAATCAATTGTTTCTTAATTTATTTATTCGGTTCTGCGGGTTGCACAGAAATAGGAGTCATATTTTTCTCCTAATTTGCAACCAGATTTTTATATCCGAATTTTCGCATAACAACGAAGTCCGTATCGTAGTGAAACTGGAGGAATCGCTATATAGCTTTCTTACGAGACACGCACTTTAGGTTTACCATTTCTTTGCTTTCTTAAAATCATAGACGGTGATTTGGAAGATATAAATAATAACATTCGCCATCATAGATGCACAAGGCCAGGGAGGAGTAAAATCCGGGATTTATGCTACAGTAGTTGCTTAATATATAGGTAAATTAGGTCAAAATTGCTTAAAGAATACAAGATTTTTGGTCGAAATCGCTAGACAGTACCTAACTTTTGGACTCTTCAGCGGAGGACAAACCCCTTTCTCACCCCTTTCTATGCGCAAGTATGTTTGCCATACTTTGATAATCAATTGATGTTTTTATGCTATGCATGCTAGTATCTTCTCATTCATGAAGTAATAAAAAGTGCTGATTTTTCGTCGGCAGATATGTGTAAAATTAGGTACGTGAATGCAGCCCCGCATCCAGGATTTTTCAGGGAGGAGATCGCAAACTATTGAAGTCGGATATTTCGAGAACTACATATTAGGAGAAAGGCCTAAATAAAGGCATTTTTGAATATTTATCGACGAGACCAGTGGCGTAGATTAATTTAGAAGGCAAAAAGTGCACATAAACAATAAATCCGGCGCAAAGTGCTAGACATTTTTTTACGTTTTTATGCTGATATACTCAATTTCGCACCTATTTGAAGAGACGAATGTAATAAATTCGATTTCACGGATGATTTTATCTAGAAAAAGATCTGAATACATAGTAAATAGTAATTTTGGTCAATTCTGCATGCAGGCCTCATTGCAGCAGGATTAGATAATTATTTATTGGCAGACATTTAACAAAATATTTTACGATAAAATTTGAGTTTGAGAACGTTTTTTAAGCATTTTTTGAGCATTTTTAAACTTGTGCATTGTTAAAAAAATTTCAGCATTTCTGCGCTGGGAAACGTAAAAAAAGCTATATAGTTTCATATCTGAGAAATTAATTCCCCCTTGATGCTCCATGAATACGAGCCTGCGTCGTAGGTGCACAAGGTCAGGGTCGGCAGGGGGGTGAAATGCCAAAAATCTAAAACAGTAAATTTAACGTTCACGATTTTTTTGCTGTTTTAATGATCAAAATGGTCAAAATAGCCCATAAAACGTTTTTTCGTGTTAATAACACATTTTAAAAGCATTTTTAGTCCATTTTGACTGCATTATATCATTTTTAACACTAAAAAATGCAAAAATTTATCGATTTTGGGCGCTTTTTGAGTAAAAAGTATTTAAAAGTACTAATCTGGCGCGAAGCGCCTGAAAAATTTTGACATTTTTACTGATTTTGATGTCAAAAATGATGCAGAACAAGACCTGTTTGCTCAAAATCGCCGGACAGTACCGGTCTAGCTGACCCCTCAGGGGGTAATACCCCCTCACCCCCCTATGTGCATGTGTGGCCTGCGTGTATGTATGCTTCGTGAGCTGCAACAAACGGCCGTTACCGGTTCAGCAAAACGCATTAAACATCAAAATTCAAAGGAACACGGAAACTTGGGGTTCATTGTTTTAGAGCGGCTTCGAACATTTTTGTGAGAAAATTCACTTTTATCTTTTTTGGTCCTAATTTTGCGCATGCATAATTTCCTTTATAAACTTTCTAATTTTCCTTCTAAAGTGAGACTCAAAAGGCCCGAATTCTCACACGTGTATGATAGATGAGATATGTAGCATTGTTCAAAATTTGCAGTATTACATAAAGGCATGCTGAATAATGCTAGAAATCAACATGTATATATCAATGCATAGTGAACTTCGTTGTGCTCACGAGCAAAAACTTATGTTAATATGTAGGTTTTGTTAAGCTTAATGGATCGTTATCTTACTCCAACAAGAAACCCCTCCGATCTCGTCTCCTTCTTCATAGAATGATTTGGGCTACATCATTTTATTTCATGTACGTTCAACATGCCTTTATTTTCATTCCTTTTCTGATTAAGGGTACGAAAGCTCAGTATTTGGCTGCAAAGGCCCTGAAGAGGCAATCGTGGCGATTCCATACAAAATACATGATGTGGTTTCAGAGGCACGAAGAACCGAAAACCATCACGGAGGAATGCGAACAAGTATGTAGCTTTAATCTATCCTTATGGATCACCACACATGGGCAGCGACCGAATTCTGAGGGAATCTTGGCGGGGTAAAACTAGCAAAAATCTCAAAAAAACATGCCAAAAATACAATTTGTGGGGAGTGTGGTGGAACCCCCACGTTCATGTATATGTGGTGGTCACACCCGTTTCGATTTTAGGGAAAATTTCATTGGTTTATTTAATTCAGAAATGTTCCTCCCACGCTGATCCTTGCCTTAATCAGTTTCAAATTTAGCATGGAAATTTCAAATATATTTTTCAAGATTTACTTATGACTTTCTATTTTTGTTATCATGTAGCTTTTCCGAAATTTATTTTGAAAATATCATAGCGTTACATTTATTTCGTCAACTAGACAAACGGCTTTTAGATTTTTCAGCGGATTAATATCTTGGAACGCTATAAATAAATTAGTGGATTGAAAACGCAACTGTAATAACGCAAAAACTTTCTGAATTTTTCAAATTCTGCTCTAAAATTGAAGATGTCCTGCGGCTACTCCTTCATTTTAGAAGATTTCCTGCGGCTACTCCTTCATTTTTCTCATCGTCCTCATATATCCTGTCTGGCCCGTTGCCCATAACCATCATACGTGCACTGCACAGTATGAAATTTTGTTTCTAGAGATTATTCTTGGCGTAAAACCATCGGGTGCGCGTCAAAAACAGATGTTTTGGCGTTTCTGACGATGCTCTAGCTTCCTAGACGATAAAAACACAAAAAAATTAAAAAAAATTAAATGAATCGCCTAACATGTAGTCAAAATCGGCGCTGAAAAATTAATACACTTTCGAAATAAAAGATAGCCTTAAAATTTTAATTTGTATTTTTGTTCCGAATTGATCTTGTTATAAGTTTATTCTTACCGTTTCGTAATTATGAAGTTCATATGTAGAATTCTGTAAGGCAAACTTAATTGTGTAATATACATATTTGATTTTGGTTGGTTTGCCATTAAAAAGGCGCAGAAGGCTAGAGTAATTCAGAAAATATTCTTTTGAAATTAAAAGTTATATTTAAATGACTCGAGCGAAATCATCTCTTGTTAGAAGCGCTTTACCGCGGTGTTAAATTCGATAAAAATTCAATTTACCGAATTATAATAAAATAAAATGCCGAAAAATTCGACCGATTTGTCAAAGAATTTGCTTTCAGACGTGCATTGGCGTTTTACTTTTCTTACTGCTAGTATAGGTCACACCAGCTTTTGACCATCTTTTCCACGTAGACATGAACGGCGTATCTAGTCTTGTTTTGTCCGGCGATTTTGAGCTAACAAATATTTTTTGCTTCATTTTTTAGGACAGAACAGTTATAATTTTATGTACTTTTACTCAAAAAGCGCCAAAAACTGTCAAAATGGTATAAAACATCAAAATTTCCTTCGAAATTGATCAATTTCTGTATTTTGAGTGTTCTAAGCGATATAATGCAGTCAATATGGAATAAAAGTGTTCCTTTTCAAACACACCTGGACAATGCCCCATATCGGCCCATCAGCAGGACGGGCCGAACCAAAAGTTGGACGGGGCGAAGGGGTAACTTGGACGGGGCTATGTTTTGTACAGGGAGAAAATTTTTGGAGATAATTTAAGGAAATGCTAAATACAGAGTATATCATGATCAGTTTGCAAAACATGCACAGGAAACATCTTATTACACTGTTCGACACCTTTTTCATGGATGGACCCACCTTTTTTCAGTGACTGACTCACTGATTAAGCTGAACGACCCACCTTTTTCAGGCACGGACCCACCTTTTTCAGGGACAGACCCACCCTTTTCAGGGACAGTACCACCTTTTTCAGGGTCTAGGGACCCACCCACCCTTTTGGCTGGAAGTTGGACGGGGCGAACCGTCAGCCATTGCCCACGTATGTTTACAAATGTGGTAATATCATGAAAAAGCGTTTTATAGACTGTTTTGACCATTTTCGTCATTTAAATAGAAAAAATCGTAAACACTAAATTTACCAATTTGGATTTCTGCGATTTACCCCCTGCCCTGCCGACCCTGATCTTGTGCATCTATGCTTGGTTAGTTATTGGTTGCTTGGTCGGTCATTGGTGGTATATTGATTACTGCTTCTCTACTGGCTGTTTAGTCGTTTATGGATAATCACTTGGTCATTAATTGATTAATCAATCAGTTAGTTGAATCATTTTCGTATGCTTCACTATTTTCGTCTTCATTTTACTATATACATATCGCCTTTTGCGTGAATTTGCCATTAATTCTGGCAATCCTTTCCATCGGTACCGACCATAGTTGGGCGGCACCAAATTCTGGGAGGGGGTTGCAAGATTTTTCAAAGGTCAAAAAATGGCCCTAAAAATGGTGGTATGGCGGAAAAACACCATTTTTCAACGTTTCTCATCGATCACCATCCATTGGCATCAAAAAAATGCGAAAAAACCACACAAAAAATTCAAAAATTGAATTCTAATGGGGGTATTTTGGTTTCTCGGTTGGGGGGGTGCATACCCCTAAATCCCCCACGCCCAGGTGTGGTACCGACCCTGATCCCAATAATACCAGTTTAAATGCCGTATGTTCAGGTGTGCTTTTGCTTTTACCTTTTACTACAGTTTCTGGACGTCCTGTACCAGACATGCACAGCATGAGAATTGTGGGAAGAATGCAATTTTTGGGTGCATTTTTAGGCTCAAAAACGGTGGTTACGCGTCAGAAATACAGTTATTCGGTGTTTCTGACGAAAGCGTAAGAACGATATAAAATTTTGAAAAAAATCAGGAAAATTTCGAGTAAGGTGAAAAAATACAGCCAAAAAATAAGACTATGGCACGGAGCGCCGATTATTTGACAATTTTGAATTCGAAAAAATCGTAGAAAAGGCGCTTAAAACAGTGCCTTTTCTACGATTTTTTTTTGAAAAATCGTGAATTGGGGGGGTGAAAATTTTTTGGGGGCAAAAAGTTTCTTGGTGGGGGGGGGGGGGGTGAAAACGCAAACTCAAACCCACCGAAAAGTTTCTTGGGGGGGGGTGAAAACGCAAACCTTCTGAGATCATGTATGTCCTATATACTGTATTACATTTTATATTACTTAATGTAATCACAGAATATTTGCAGGGCACGTATATTTATTTCGACTTCGAAAAATGGGCGCAGCGGAAAAAGGAAGGCTTCACTTTCGAATACAAATATCTCGAAGACAAAGAGCTCTCGTAGCACATTGCCCCGTTCTTTAGTTCTTTTAAATGTCGCTTTTTAAACGTAGTGTTGACTGGCGATTTTTCATCGGTCGAACAACAGTAACAACATGAAGATTTGATTTGGCTGAAGAAATTCGTGAAAAATACCAAATTTTCTACGATTTTTTAGACAAACGTCAACACTTTTTAAAAAATCTTTTTTATTCACTATCGCCTTTGTTAGCCGATGCTGTGATATGATTCGATCAACGATCGGCTCATAACGCCATCCATTCATTCGACCAATCAGCGACCACTTTCAACTATTTTAAGTGGCCTGCTCTCTTTTGATTGGATCGTTTTGTAACATCGCGATATATCGGCGTTGGTGCTCGTGCTAAAATTTAGTGCACGAAATGTTCGCATAAAATTGCCTTTTCTGATACCGTTTAGAACTTTTGTATTTATAGGTTTGAATAGTGTTGTATTACCTGATCGTGTGTACTTTTGTACGAAAAATAAACATTGGCAAGAAAAGCAGGTCTTTGTACGTTTTTCGACCTATGCGTACATATAGATGTCTATACGATTTCAGAATTCAGCATATCCTCATTTGTATTCAGACTGAACCCTAATATGTTGCACTCGTGAGAACAATGAAAATTAGTCACTTGATTTTTGTTTGTAACTTTCGAAGAAGAGCATAATGGCTCTGAATTTTGGTTTAATTTTTAATTTTTGAAATTTTTGACATAGTCATTAGAATGTGCGAGTGCCCGCTTCGAAAGTAAAAGTCGGCGATATGGTGGCCTTTTGCCGGTAATATGCAAGTGCCTCGATTTTCTGTCGGCGATCGACGATATCGCCGACTAAAATCTGGAAAATATCGTCCATTCCTGTTTTTCTGCGATATCGCCGGCAATTTGTATACAAAGTATAAGCAGTTGGTGGAAGCACACATATAACAGGGGGATGGGGAACCCCCGTCTAAAGTTGGTCGTCCCCCACCCCCGAAGCCAGAAAATCTTTAAGCTCCCTATATTTGGAAAAAAATTGAATTTTCTGGCCGTTTTTAAGCATTTTTTGGTCGAAAATCTGAGGTCATATACCCCTATCCCGTAAAAATGGCCGAGAACCCCCACCCGAAATTTTGAGTCGTTACATATGTCGGTGGAACGGAATATGTGCACGCATATGGCATGCACATGCATTGAAAAATTAGTCATTTTCAACATGCTATGAATTTTAGTGAGCTTAAAAGCAACAAAATATGGTATAACAAAGAATTATATGACATTGAAGTTAATCAATTGATAAATTAATCTTATATTGAATTAACTAATGAAATAATTAAAAAATACGAATTAATTTTCTTGAATTCGGTTAACTTTCGATGATAATATGTCTTCCGAATGCTTTATTTTTTAGAGTTCTATTTATTAATTCATTCAATTTTTTGACAGGCTGAAAAAACTTGTTACGAATAAGGGCTTTACAAAATGCGAATCCAGATCCGAAAAAGTGCGTTCTGTATTTCCATAATTCTCGAAGTAATTTTTATTGCGTTTTAATTGATATTTGTTTTTTTTAATTTATGTTTTTTATTCTAATTTATTGATGTTTTATTTGAATTAATTTTCAGATTACTAGTTCATTGACAATATTATGTAAGCTATAACATATACGCACAATATTATGCACGTCCGTGTATACGCAGCATAGCTTCTCAGACTTCAAAAAGTCGGCGATATCGCCGAGAGAAGTCAGTGATATCGCCGACATTTTAAAGCGGGCTTTCGTATTTTGCCTTTGAGATTAAATTAGAGGAAGTGAGGGCGACTGCATTTTAAATAATTTTAATAATTTAAATAATCTTCAGCAGTTATGCTTTGATTACTGTGCAAGGAGTGAGTAGAATTTTTCAGCCAGCAGCCATCCTGGGTATCAGTCAAACCCCCTAATACCGTTCTATTATCGAACTTCCTCGTTCATACTCTGTTTATAGTCCAGCTTAGGCAAATATTCATTATTTTCGTGATAAGTGAACAGATAATCATGTTCTCGGCAGATTCAGATTACAAATGTCTGGCCGAGGAAAACGTAGAAATTACAAGCAAAATGATGGGTCGTCGTACGATTCTGCTAAAAAATCTAAATACAATATTCTGCAGGCAGGCGATCAAGGTTTCTTGATATTTTGTGCGCAAGGAACAGAGGGCAAAGCTATTAGAGAAGCTTACGATCTATTAAATCAGTATATTCAGGAAGGAAATGGGTTGGCTGAACCTATAGGTATCTCATTTATATTTCACCAAATTATGTGGATGACAGACAATAGTTGAATCGATGTAAATCGATTTAACAAAGAAGGTTTAGGCTGAAGAAATAGCCACGTATTGGTAGGCAGCATCCAAATTCTGGGAGAGCTCTTACGAGGCCGAATTGCCCAAACTGGCACCGAAAATTAAATTCTGGGGTCTATTGATTTTGGGGGTCCATCGGATTCTCAGGGCTGGGGGTCCAGACCTACTCGCCCATGTGTTCAAGACATTGTAGAAAGCAATCAAAAGGCACATGACGTTTTTTGAGAGTCGAATTAGGTAGGTACTGGATAGTATACAAAATACTTGGAAAGCACATTTGTGGCTTGTCCCCTCAGCACTGAAAATTTAATCATATGTACAAGGTTTCGTAAAATTGCTATTTGCGTAGATATATATGTACCTATAGTCTGTTTCAGGGGGGCGGGGGGGCTGCCCCCCGGAAATGAAAAATAATTCTTGAAACACACAAGGATCCTCCAAAGGAAAGAATGAAAAATTCTCAAAGTAGGTCTAAAACACCACCAAAACAGGTTTTAAGCATACTTTTGGGCTAGTAAACTCAAAATTTTTCGGCGCTTAGCGCCGTATTTATCGTTTATGTATTTTGTCTTCTAGCGCGCCCAAAACCGCTCAAATTTGAGTTAGACATGTAGAACATGTCAAATTTTTTCTGCGCTTCGCGCCGAATTATTCATTTTCTGTATTGTCTTTCTTTGTGAATGACAAAGATTAATTACAAAGACAGAAGTTAAGAAATTATTCGTCGATTGAATGATGAGAAATCAGTTGTGTGGATTGTTAAAACGATAGATTTGTATAATATGAGTATGGAATAGAAAAATTTTAAAAATTTTTTCATGAAATTTTTTAACCATTGCATAGAGCTCGTTGAGATGCTCAAAAATCCCTTCATCTTTGCCCATCTAATGGTTCTCGAGATATTTGACCTTAAGATTTTCGGCCCCCCGTAATAAAATCCTGGATACGGGCCTAGTCCGTTTTATTTATCCGGGAGCTCTTTCAATAAATGTTTCCGAAGGCTACAGTAACCCCTTCTTTCTTATTTACTGTAGTAGGTCGCTAGATCTTACTGTAGCTACTTAGCAAAGAAGGGGTTTTCAATAAAATTTTTGCGGCATAATTTATTCTCGTCTTCCAGCAGATCGATCAACTTACAGATAAAAATCTCGCATTCAGCTTATCCTAAATTGACAGTTTAAACAAAATAGATTAAGATATTAAGAGACGCCGCAAACTCCCGCATAGTTCAGAGGTAAATGGTGTGCTTGTCGTCGAAGCAACCCAAGTTCGATTCCAGCCGATAGCTTTTTATTTAGCGCACTTACTGTTGTATATTCCAGCACTGATTAAATGCTCAAATTAAATTTATATGGGCGAATGAGTGCATTAAAAATGGAAGAATTCCAGCCACTCGCCCTCACAGAGCTGATCTGCCGAATCACAGTAATTGGTCTTGATTCGCTTACAGTAGCCCTTAAAAAAATTTACTAAAAAGCTCTCGAATAAATGAAACTAACTATAAACATTAAATGTGTGGGACCATACGTGGGCAGCAAGAAAATTCTGGGGAGTGCAAGATTTTTTTGAAGGTCAAAAAATGGCCTTAAAAATGGTGATATGGCGATAAAAACACAATTTTTCGACGTTTCTCATCAAGCATTATCCATTGGCATAAGAAAATTGCGGAAAAAAGAAAAATATTTTCAAAAATTGAATTCTGGGGGGAGTATTTCGGTTTCTGGGGGGGGTGCATACCCCCAAACCCCCACGCCCAGGTGTGGTGGGAACTGATCCTTTCTATATCAGCATTGTCTGATTCCACAGTCTTTTAATTTTCAGCAGTTACTGTTGAACATTTCGTCAGGGACGTGCAACTTGTATATTTCAGTCAATAAAAGTAATAAAAGTTTATGCTCGCATCCACACATGGGCGTGGGGAGCGCTTTGGGGAGTATGCACCCTCAGAAGGCTGAATAATCTCCCTAGAAACCAAAATAACCTCAGAATTCAATTTCTGAAATTTGTTGTCTTTTTCGTAATTTTTTGATGCCAATGGATAGTGCTCGATGAGAAACGTTGAAAAATTATGGAGAAACGTTGAAAAATTGTGTTTTTTTCGCCATACCACTATTTTCAGGACCATTTTTCGACCTTCACACACCCCTTCCAGAATTAAGGTGCTGCCTACCTATGCTAGTATCGTAAATAGGTATAAAAAACTATTATATTTTTAACGTTTACACGTGTGGAAAAATCGATCTAGCAGTTTCTAAAGAGAAAGAGTTTCAAAATATGAAATTTGTTTTTCAATCCGCTCTTGCCTACTCGTTTATTGCAGAATCATTAAATCCGGTGCCTGTTTTTCATAGCATTTTTGAGCCAACGTGTTCCTACTTACGCATCTAATTTATTTAATTTTAACTTTATTAAATTTAGTATTGAATAATAGATTGATATTTGTCATTTCTTTTTGTTGCTGATGATACTGTGCAATCCTCCGAAGACGCAACGGATATCGAGAAAGTGCTTCGTCAAGAATGCAGCGACATAAAGGTGGAAAAACGTTCGTTTAAAGCAGTGGACACTGGAGCTAGATGCTGTTGCTTTATTAAATCAGAATTGGAAGAAAAGCCATCGAGCCTGGCTTCTAGAATTTTCTCCGATTTTAAGAGCCAGGGCAAGTTTATGATTATTTTTTAAAATATCAAGATGCATCCAAGCATACCTGGGCGTGGGGGGGTGTGGGGCATACGTGGGCAACAAGAAAATTCTGGGGGGGGGTGCAAGATTTTTTTGAAGGTCGAAAAATGGCCTTAAAAATGGTGGTATGGCGATAAAAACACCATTTTTCGACGTTTCTCATCAAGCACTATCCATTGGCATCAAAAAATTGCGAAAAAAACGAAAAAATTTACAAAAATTGAATTCTGGGGGGTATTTTGATTTTGGGGGGGGTATTTTAGTTTCTGGGGGGGTGCATACCGCCCTAAACCCCCCCCCCACGCCCAGGTGTGGTGTGGGGGAATGCACCCCCTAGAATTCAATTTTTGAATTTTTTTGTTTTTTTTCGCAATTTTTTGATGTCAATGGATAGTGCTCGATGCGAAACGTTGAAAAATGGTGTTTTTTCGCCATACCACCATTTTTGAGGCCATTTTTTGACCTTTGAAAAATCTTGCACTCTTTACCCTAGAATTTTGTTGGCGCCCACCTATGCATCCGAGTTGCGGAATCAAAGATTAATTAACGGATATTATGATTACAGAACGACCCTTCGCTTTCATCATCATTTCTCGTTTTCATTAACTCTTTGTAGTGAAATCCGTATAAATACACAATAGTTGCTTTAAAATGCAAAAATGGTTTCCGACATATCCTATATCTAAATAGATTTTCAGACTGTTAACGCTTTCTCGGACTCAACTTTTTATCAATATCGAATTTAAAATCTTGAATCGTTTGATTTTCGGATGCCGATAATTCGGAAGAGTTAATACAATGAAGTTTGATTCATCGTATTCGATTTTCAGCTTGCTTTATCTGTTTGAACAATAAGTGGTAGTGGATTATGTAGTAAAGTTAATTTGCTTTTTATTTCCAGAATATGCTTAAGCAAGATTCCCAACGCGAAGTACGGAACGTAATAGAATTTTCGCTAAAATATAGTCCATCTCACGAAACCTTGTGCATAAATCACAATTTCTGAATCGATGCAAATCGATTACAAAAGCGGTTTGAACTGAAGTACGCATCGTGACATTGTGCATTGTAATTGATTAGCATAGGAAGTTCTGCTATGCAAAATTGTATCACAGTAGGTTGCCTGGAACCCATTTTTGTAACTACTCGATTGGGTGCTGAAAATTGATTTCCATGCATAAGGTTTTGTGAAATAGACTATAGATAAAAGTGTTTAAATGACTAACTATGTCTTTGCTCGAGAAATCATTGTTAGAGGCACAAAGTCTTTATTTTGTATAAAAGCTACTCTGCTGACGTAAAAGCAAGGTTTTTAGAGCTCCAAGAAAGTCAGTCAACGTCATTAATGTGGCAGAAAAATTCGAAAAATCATGGTAAAAATTGCTAAAATGATAAAAATTGGCATTCTAATTATTTTTTGACGATGGGATGGTGGGGGCGCCCACTTCCCCCTATTTCCGGCCTTGTGTGCTCATATGTTTGTCCTCCCCCACTCGGGTCGGCTTGCCTCAGAGAGGAATAATGATTCTGTAAATTTTTGTTTTCTGATTTATTCAAATTATTTTTTGGCTTCCCAAGTTAAAATTTTTGAATTAGTCACGTGTTGAATTTTTAGTTCGTAGCATTGTAGGTTCTAGTAATTTAGGTGAAACAAAATCCCGATTTATCCAGAGGTTATTACCCATCGATTTCACGTTCCGGGCCTTTTCCGATCAGACTTTCATTGAGTCGTGTCCGGAATTTATTGATCAGGTCGTAAAGCAAGACCCGGATTCGTTCAGCACTTATGCTGTAATATTTCGATGTAGAAATAATTCAAATATCACCAAGGAAACTGCGTACGAATGCTTGGGGAATGCACTGATGTCTGTTAACCCTTCTTTGAAGGTAATTGCTGAGATACACATGTCAGGACTTTATTTTGGGAGGAGCTGTCGCTCTCCATTGACCGACAAATTTTTTGGTAGGTAGATAATGCATTGACAGATGCGAAAATTGCATATCTTTGTCTTTTCGAATTCCCGGAGCCTTGTGTGAATAATTTTCTATAATTTTGTTTACAACTCGGCGGAAGAAGGACACTTTTCACAGCCTATTTAGGGAAAATAATATTCTTTGAAAACCACGACTTTTAGAAAATCCAGACGTCGAAAAATACATTTTTGACTGGCTGGCAATCCTAACCAATTTTCCGAGATTATACCAATTTATGTCGAGTCCGCTTCAAAGGTGGGCAGCACTTAAATTCTGGGGCAGGGTTGCCAAAGGTAAAAAAATGGTCAAAATTGAATTCCGGGGGTTATTTTGTTTCTGGGGGGTATGCGGCCTTCTAGAGGGCGCACACTACCAAACCCTCATCCTTCTCCCCACCCCCCGTGTGGTCCGCTCCCCTTTCCTTCCATTGCGCGAATCTTAGATACCTACGGGCCTGACACGTGTAATTACTAATTAATGAACTGTGAGTAGTACCTAACATACATGGACAGCAACCAAATTCCGGACGGGGGGTGTTCGATGGGATAAATTGCCAAATATGGCACCAAAAATGTAACACTGGGAGTCTGTGGATTATTGAGGGTTCTCCGGATTCTGGGGATCCAGAAACCCCCACGCGCATGTGTGGTACCGTAAGCATATATGTAACAGAGAGTCTGGGGATCCTTCCGCCACACATGAGCATGGGGGAGGGGGGTCTGGGGGACACCCACGCAGAAGTTGAAACCCTCCCAAATTAGTGTAAACCACCGGAATTCTATTTTAGTAACATGTTTTTGCGATTTTTGGCGATTTCACCCAACCAGACCCTCTAAAATTTTATTGCTATGCCCTCCGACCAAAGTCGGTTTTCTGCAAGGACTAAAATTTGTGACCCCCTCATCATACCTGGGCAATGTTCAATGGTTCTCCTCGTCCAGCCATCCAAATAAAAAAGTGGTAGTCCAATTATTAGCCTAAAAGTTGGCTTTCTAGATTCGAAAATTGGTTTTTTGCTTCGAAAAATGGATAAAGACATACACAACCTGTTGACTAACGTAGCTTTTACGCTACTTCGATAATCATGTCAACATTTAGGACATTTTAGCTCAATGAAGGTCTCGTTCTTTGCGCTGCAAATTTATTAAGTTTCTGCATTTTTCCTCATTACTAAGCATATAGATATCTTTTTTGACAACGTTTGTAATCAAAAAATTAATTAGCAGATTGCTTTAACCCTTAAAGTAAGTACGCGCCCTACTGTGTACAAAGTTCATTATATAAACAAAAGAGGGAGCATTTTAATGACAGAATGAATGACACTTTCGGAGTTTAAACAATAAAACAATATCAAACTAGGAGTGTAAATAAAGCACGACACTGTCCTAACTATTGGCAGCTAGCCAATTTTTTTGCATTCTTTAAAAGAAGAGATTTTTGTTTGGTTCTAAAGCTTCATGTTCACATCAGCCGAAGTTATGACCTGTTACACGAGGGTTTAGCCTTTTTTTGGCCCACGCTGTATATTCAGGAAGCCTATCTGGAATCACTGCATTGATAAAAATATAATTTCTTTACACTTACAAAATTTCTGTCTCTGACTGATACCTAATCTAAAATACAGGAAACGCGGTAAAATCATCAGAATAGATCATTTTTTGTCAACATACCTGACAACGCGCTATGGCAAAATTTACGTGTGTGGGTAGAGGTACCCCTACAAGATGAAAACATATTTCTTGGTATTGATGCGTTTTGATTAGCAGAGGGTCTCATACAAATAAACACTAATCGGTATTCACGTTGCGAACAAAGCACATCTATAGCTAGCTCTAGGCTTGTTTCCTATTATCTGTCGATATTTTTTTATTGCAAAAAAGCCACGAAGTAATGCTTCAAGCGCAATCAATGTCTGATTCATGGTTTGTTAAGGTAAACTTAGAAAAGCCAGAACGAGTTATCCTTGTCGAAATCTTCAGCCGAGTCGGCTGCATGGCATTTTTGCGCGATTATTACGAATTGTGCAAGTACAACTTGCATGAAATCGTGAAAAGAATAAATGAGTCAGCTTCAGGGAAGGCTTTACAGTCGAATGTAACTGATGCAGAGCGCGTAAATGCATCCAAAGATGAAGCAGCGTCCGATTGATTTTCACATTGTTTTTTGTATCACTTATTGTTAACCTGTATGTATTTATAGTATATTTCACGAGACCTTGAGCATGGGAATGAATTTTCAGCGATTTTGTGAGCAACTACAAAAGTGGTTTCTTCTAGGCAGCTTACTGTAGTGCAATTTCGCATAGTAAAACTTCATATGCTCATCGATTGCTATGCGCAGTATCACGACACGATTGCTGCTTCAGCTTGAACCGCTTTTGTAATCGATTTATGTCGACTCAAGGATTGTGATTTATGCACAAGCTTTCGTCAAACAGACTTGTACTTACATTCGTGTCAATGAAAAGGAGCATCAATCAATATGTATATAACATACTGTAAGGTATCATATGTGTTAGTTTAACCCTCCGTTTACCGTGTCCTATGCCGGAAGCATAATGAATCACTTTTGTGGCATTTTTTTCTGTTCTACCTTATCCATATGTCCAAAACTTTGTCTAGCCTCGTTTTACATCGTTTTTAATGGTTTGGCTCGAACAGGAGTTATAGAGTAGTAAGAAATAGACATTTTTTGGCTTATTTACAGTGATATCACAAAAACTCAAGATGGGAAAATAAGGTTCTAATAAGAAAATGTAGTGGTTTATTCCTCTCCAGCTCTTTATGTTTAACACAACAGAAACCTACTTCTTGTTTTTGCATAATGTCCAACGAGGTGCCTATTTTTATGCATTGTGATAGTTTTTTTAATTATACCTCTTTCAAAAATAATTTTCACATAAACTAACATACATATTCAGAAAGAGCATAAAAAATTGCACTAAATGAAAGTAATAGCTGTCAGAGAATGTTAAGAAGGCATAGCTTAATATTCACTAGGAGTTTATGCCATGATGGTGCACTTCGACTGCAAAAACATGATGGTAAACGGAGGGTTAAAGCACTTTTGTAGGCATATGCATTCAAAAACCTCAAAGCAGTATGAAACGGACAATAGTTTAAGGATATGAATTCGGGTTCAAACGCAAATGAGGGACGTTTTACCCTATCGGGCATGCCAACGACGAGCCTTGACGGATTGCACGCGAAGGAGGATTTGAGGGTCAAGACTCAAGTGTCCAGCCAGACAACCAGAAAGGAGAAATTCGAAATTAGTTTTAACCACACGTGGGGTGGTATGCACCCCACAGAAGGCCGAATAGCCCCAGAATTCAATTTTTGAAATTTTTGTTGTTGTTTTTTCGAAATTTTTTGATATCAATGGATAATGCTCGATCAGAAACGTTGAACAATGTTTTTTTCGCCATGCCAGTATTTTTAAGATCATTTTTTGACCTTCGAAGAATCTTGCACTCCCAGAATTTCGGTGCTGCCCACCTATGGGTTTAAAGCTATTTTAGCGCTTATACAATTTTTCGCCCCGAAAAAGCTCAATTATTGACCTCAGCCCCAGATCGGTCATGCTGTGAATATAGTTATAAGCATACGTGGACAGCACCGAAATTCTGGGGGTTGCAAGATTTTTCAAATGTCAAAAAATGGCCTCAAAAATGATGGCATGACGGAAAAACCATTTTTCAACGTTTCTCATCGAGCACTATCCATTGGCATCAAAAAATTGCAAGAAAAAACTTCAAAAATTGAATTCTGGGGGTATTTTGGTTTTCTAGGGGGTATTTTGGTTTCTCGGGGGGGGGTGCATAACCCTACTCCCAGTTTTGGTTATAAGCCTACCACGCTTACCAGGCAACAACGCACACTATAGTCTGTTTCACATAAGTTTGGGCATAAATTTGAAGAATTTTTTCGAAAGTAAGCCGACGGATTACGATAATTATCAAACCAATTCTATAATCGCAATCTGTCAGCTTTTATCGGACAGTTTTTGAAATTTATGTCCAAACTTGTGTGAAACAGACTATGATCGATCGAGCCATTCAGTTGCGCTCTCTTGGTCCAGCAGTTCCTCATTTGATGGCGCTGCAATCAATTAATCGTGTAACTGCTGTCAGTAGTTACACGCAAACATGGGCGTGGGGGGAGTTTGGGGGTTATGCACCCCCTAGAAGTTGAAATACCCCCCAGAAATCAAATTTTGAAATTTTTTGCTTTTCTACCGATTTTTTGATGCCATTGAATAGTGCTCGATGAGAAACGTCGAAAAATGGTGTTTTTTTCGCCATAGGACCACTTTTAAGACCATTTTTTGACCTTTGAAAATTTTTCACCCCTCCAGAATATCGGTGCTGCCCACCTATGGTTACACGCCTTTTGATCTCCGGTTCAAACGCCTGACGGGAAGGTAATACCCCAACAAGCATTAAAGCCGATGACGAGCTAAGACGGGCTATAGCGGTATGCCTACCACGCTCACCAGGCAATTATGCACCAATCGATAGAGCTCCATGTGTTCCTCTGGTTGCATTATGCTCACCAATCGATCGAGCCTTAAGTGCTCTCTTGGTGTTGCATTCGATCGGTATTGCACGTCGCCTTTTCAACGGCGCCGCAGTCGAGGTTTTAACCCGTGAGTTCATGCTTCAGGTGGGCATAAAACCAAGCCGATCTCGTTTTTGTTCGAGCACTGGTTTGGAGTCGCGAAAGCGACCGAACACTGATCAGTGGCGACCTTCCTGCCCATTTTTGTGACTCTTACAATCGTCATTAAACTATTGTTTAACACGTGGTTTTTATGTTCCATACGAGCATAAAACAGCCAGCCTCGCCTCTGTTCGAGCAATGAATCGTTGTGAAAGCATGCAAACTCTGATGCTCAGTTTGCAGCATAGGTGAACAGCACCAAAATTCTAAGGAGGGGGTTTATTTTTTAAAGGTAAAAAATGGTGGTGGTATGGCGAAAAAACAACATTTTCAGCGTTTCTCATGCAGCACTATTGTAAGTGCGGTGCACATACACGTAAGTCCTATCGAGTGTTCTCTCCTCGCAGACGCTTTTTGTGTATGACCCGTCAGGTTGATGGTTCAACCGTTGGTTATACACAGCGTTTTGCTTTCAGGTAGAGCACCGGCCATCTCGATTTATTCGGTATGGCGCCGGTCCAGTGGTGGGAATTGCTGCTCACCCGGTGACTCTCTACACTATCCATTGGCATCAAAAAATTGCGAAAAAACTAAAAAATCTTCAAAAATTGAATTCTGGGGGGTGCATACCCCCTACATGCGGTTTGCAGCCTCTTACAGGCAGGTGTACACAACTCGCATGAATGTGCAAAAGCATAGAGATGTCATATTTCCTTGAAGTATAGATAAGGAGGTACATACAAACAGAAGCACTTATCCTTTACATAACTTGTCGAATTATCCAAAGATGTACACTTTACTGTAACATTTGTGGTTCAATACTGTATCGCTAAAATGGAAGCGTGTGCCATTCACACATGGCACGGGGGTTACAGCACTTTAGATTATATTTTTAGTAACATTTTTGGCAATTTTACCCATCCTTACGCCCCTAAATTTTCTTGTTGCTCACGTATGGGCCAGCCCTTATACATAAGTAGGCGTGTGTATGTAGGAATTAAATAGTTAAGTGAATTGAAAAATGGTTATGCCTTAGGCAATTTGATCAAGACGTAAGTACTTATACAGGTAGCCAACGACTGTTTCCAACAAATCGATGACTAAACGCAGCAAAAAGGAACGATTTCTATCGACCACGCGAGGCATTTATTCAGTAGTACCTACGTTACATAAGCTAAAATATCCATAGTGCGCTCTTCATACATGCAAACTTTACTTTGAATAAGCAAAACAGAGAAAACTTACAAAATGAACTAGAAAACTGAATTCGTACGGCAGGTACCTACTTAACCTTCCTGTTACCAAGGGGTCACGCACATACGTGGGCAGCAAGAAAATTCTGGGGGGGGGGGGGTGCAAGATTTTTTTGAAGGTCGAAAAATGGCCTTAAAAATGGTGGTATGGCGATAAAAACACCATTTTTCGACATTTCTCATCAAGCACTATCCATTGGCATCAAAAAATTGCAGAAAAAAACGAAAAAAATTTTCAAAAATTGAATTCTGGGGGGGGGGTATTTTGATTTCTGGGGGGGGGTATTTTGGTTTCTGGGGGGTGCATACCCCCCCAAACCCCACGCCCAGGTGTGGTCACGCACCCTAGAATTACCAAGGTCTAGATCAAAAATCTAGTCATTGGGGAGATAAGAAATATGAATAAAAATACATATTTCTGGTAGCCAAGAGCATGAGAATTTCAAAAATGTCATTAAGTTTGCACAAAACTGAAGACCAATTGAAAAAAACCGTATTTGAACATTCAAAAATGTGTAAGAAATTCGATCTGCGACACGCGTAACACATGTTATAAAATCATGGAATCAAGCTTTTCTAATAAAATATAGGTCAATACGTTTTCTTTTGCTCAATAAAACATGTGTTGCAGTAAAAAAAGAGGGTACTGAGAAGCTTGCCACATAAAAATTTATGGCCTTACAGTAAACTGCAAAAAACAGGCAACTAGATCACGAATCTAGAGCTCGGTAAAAGTAGGGTTAAACGTACTTAAATAGGTACGTACCATTGGTGGGCAGCATCGAAATTCGGGGGGGGTAAGTGTGCAAGATTTTTTGAAGGTTAAAAAATAGTCTGAAAAATAGTGGTATGGCAAAAAAACCATTTTTCATCGTTTCCCATCGAGCACTATCAATTGGCATCAAAAAATAGGGAAAAAAACAAAATATTCAAAAATTGAATTCTGGCGGTATTCGAATTCCAGGGTTGGGGTTGGGGTGTGCATGAACACACAACCCCACACCCACGTGTGGTAGGTACCTCTATACTTCAATCATAGGGATTTCTAAAATTTGACGACTGTCTACGTGTATCTTCCCTATGACGTCTATCTCTCCTATCATCATGATGATCATGCCTGTTTGTCATATTCACAACTGGACTCCTGGATCTCGATGATTCGTAAGAATTGCTCGAAAATCGATTCGACGGACTGAAATAATCCGCTGAGCCATGCTGATGAGATCGGCCGTGCCTACAATGTTGTACAAAGCAAGAAAATAAAAAGGTTTTTAAAAAAAATTAAAATGGCTACAAAAGTGTTTTAAAATAAGCACTTGATGTGATATTCTACAGTATATCGAGTCGTATGGAGATATAGGTATGCCATTGCTAAGCCACAATACGGCATCGAAATTTTAGCAGTTTATTTTCATTGCATAAGTATACACGGGCATGGGGGTCGAATGAAATTCATAATTCAAACAAAGTACGTAGCCCGAAGACCTTGAAAATTTTTGGGATGTTAACGGGTGCCTCCTACAGCTAAGTGAGGCACATCAAAAATAACGTTTTCTTCAACTTACCGTAACTTTTTAGCTCTTTCTGATATTCAAAAATTTTTACTGACAACACATGCTACATTTTCAGCGCTGCTTTATGTATGAGCGTACGTAAGCACTTTTAAAAAGCAATATGCAAGAGTATCGCACCTATTATTTCTAATTCACGCAACAAAGGTAGTTTGTATGAGTGTTTTTTTGCACAAGGTCCCTTTGTACATGTACAAAGATGGTCCTTAAAAGTATTTATACATTTTGTACATGCAAATTTTTGTTCACTATAATATAGTTCAGTAGCGATTTTAGTATGGTAAAACAGGGTTTTTCGACCTTTGGTATTGCATTTTAGCTAATTGCTGGGTTTCTGACGCCAAAAATTACTGAAAATTGTCTCGAAACGGCGCGATGCAAATTCTGCCATTATAAAGATATATAAGACATAATTAATCATTTCGGCGCGAAGCAAAGAAATTTTTAGGAAATTTATATCTTACAGTTTTTGTCTCCCCGAAAATATTTGTACCTGTACGAAGAGGACCCAAAAAATTTTGTAAATTGGGAAAAAATCTTTGCTGAATACAAGAAACCGTGGTTTGTATGTACTTCTCTTGAAAATCTTTCAATTTTCCGGCAATAGGTGACCTACATACATGCGCAGTAACAAAATTCCAGGTTTGCCGGACTCACGGGGAATCAGACCATATATATACATGGGCAACGGGGTCCGATGGGGCAAATAGCCGGAAGTCGCATGAAAAATTCAATTCTGGGAGTACAGACATAGGTGGGCAGCACCAAAAATCTGAGGGTGGGGAGGTGCAAGAATGTTTAAAGGTAAAAAAATGGTCTTAGAAATGGTGGTATGGCGGAAAAAACACCATTTTTCGACGTTTCTCATCGCGCACTATCCATTAGCATCAAAAAATTATGAGAAAACAAAAAAAATTTCAAAATTGAATTCTAGGAAGGGGTTATTACGGTTTCTGAGGGGTATTCGGCATTCTGGAGGGTGCTTACCCCTCCGCCACGCCCATGTTCATTGACCAATGCAATTCAAACATAAGTTGTTCTTACGTTGATTAACATTTAAGATTATAGCGTTATTTTTTTCGAAAAACTCGATTTTAGTTTCCTCGATTCCTCAGCCACTAATTAAGTGCAAATTTGATCACTTGACAGGACACCACCATACGTGGGCAATAAGAAAATTCTGGGGGGGGGTGCAAGATTTTTTGAAGGTCAAAAACTTGCCTTAAAAATGGTGGTATGGCGATAAAAACACCATTTTTCGACGTTTCTCATCAAGCACTATCCATTGGCATCAAAAAATCACGAAAAAGACGAAAAAAATTTCAAAAATTGAATTCTGGGGGTATTTTGGTTTCTGGGGGTGCATACCCCTCAAACCCCCACGCCCAGATGTGGACACCACACATGGGCGTGGGGGGTCTGGGGTCTCTGGATTCCCTCAGATTTGAAAAACCCCCAGGATTGAATTTTTAGTGCTATTTTCGACAATTTGACCCCATCGGATCACTCAGAATAGAATTTTGTTGCTGTTCATGAATGTTGGATACTCGTTAAAAAATGTTCAAAATCACCTATTGACTGGATAAGCGAAACGGACAATCGGGTTGGTAACAGTGATCGGAACGAGGCCTCGGCCTTGGCAAGGCTCGGCGTTTTTTGGAGCCTCGGCGCCGAGGGCGAAGATGAAAAGTGCCGAGGGTTAAAATCAAATTTGAATAAGTTTAATATATCCGTTGAATAATAATAAGTATTTAGAATGCATCAGCAGTACACAGGCTATTTTCTACCTATTGGCTTTTCTTATGGTTTTAGGCGCGTACCCATTCACACCGAGTTGCATACAGCAAAGTGTCGATTGATATTCATATGATGACTAAGTTTTAACTTCCATGCTCGCTACATGGATCGGAAAGTACAGTGCAGTTTCCGTCATATTACCTACCACACCAGGGCCCGGTTTCCGAATCAAAGGGTTAACTAATCCCGGGGTTAAATTAACCCCAGGGTTAGTTAACCCCAGGCTTAAGTTAACCCCGCGGATAAGGATAATAAACCTGGTTTCCGAATGAAATCTAAGTTCAGGATTTACTAACCCTAGAGGGTTAAATTGACCCTCGAAGGTTAAAATTTTCAGGCATTCCATGTTCACATATTCGTGTACCTATGCATTGCATTTGTAGGGCAAAGCCGGTTGATATTTTGCATTGCACACAACTAATCGTTATTTCAAAAAATTTGAAAAAATCCGAGCATGAACAAGCACACTTTGCATCTACATATGTATCACTATTGGAATGTACTAGTACTTGCGATCGACAAGACTGGTTGTCAAATGTAACGATTATAATGAGTTTGACATACTCATGTACTAAATAATATTCAGTCAGTCGCGGATCTGGGATTTTTGTAAGAAGGAAGGCGGTCGGTACCCCAACTTGGTTGTCAAATGTAACGATTATAATGAGTTTGACATACTCATGTACTAAATAATATTCAGTCAGTCGCGGATCTGGGATTTTTGTAAGAAGGAAGGCGGTCAGTACCCCAACTTTTTCCAAAACAGTCAAAAATAAGTTTAAAACCCGCTACTCACGTGCAGAATGACGTTTTTTTCAGTGATCGTACGGGTCAGATTTTCACCCCCGATCGGGGTCGGGGTCGAGGATGAAAAACCCCGGTTTTCGGGGTCGGGGTTGAAGATTAACAATTAACATTGCATGATTACATACCAATTTGAAAAGGATAAAAACGATACCTTCACTTGTTTGTAGAGCATACTAATAAAGCTAGTTATGTTCAACATTTTATTTTCATTCCAATTTCAAGCATGGTTTTAACAATTTAGCATTACTTTCAATTTTAATCACTAATCGGTCTCGCTTTTTCGTATTCTTCCACAGTTTTTTCATAATGTTTTTCTAATGCGCACTGATTGTAGAGGAGCCAATGGTGCGAAGCGCCGAAAATTTTCGAAATTTTTACCGTTTTCATGTAGAATTTACGCCTTTTTATTGACAAACAGTTCGGAAATCATACGTGGCGCAAAGCATCGAGAAATTCAGTCATATTTTACCGCCATAAGACAATAATCGGCGGTGCTAAGCGCAGGAAAATTTCGACGTTTTTACTCTTTAAACTCAATTTATTCCGCTTAAATCATACAGAACAGATAAACTAATTGCGGCGCGAAGCGCCAAAATTTTAAAAATTCCTAATCCTTTTACCTTTTCTGTCCTCCTAAAAATCTCTTTCAACATGTAGAACGAGATTGTACGGCTGGGGGTCTGGGGTGGCGCGCTCAAGCGCCACCGGCGAAGTCCAGAGCAGAACCCCCGAAAATTTTGTAAAACAGCACTCTAATTTTTAATTAGTAAAGTTAACATTTTCGCAAATTGGCAAAATCTCGGTTCTGAATTGAGTCCAAAAAAACTTAAAATTGATGAACACCTATACTGCACAAAACTTCTGAGCTTGAATGCGTTTTTCGACCTCTGCTAAGTATGTAGCGCAGCAACGGGTCGCAATTCAATAAGTCACTGAAAGTGTATCAATGAGAATTTTGTTCTTACCATTTTCAGGCCCATTTGTGGACTTCTTAATAACTAGTTCAGAAAACAGAAAATGCGCAAAAACACAAGAAAATTAGGCCATTCCTTTCATTTAAAATAGAATTATGTGTCCTTGTAAAGAAAGATAAACAAAGCAGAGAATAGATAAATTGGTAAGCAAACATTTTCGCACTTTTACTATTATGTTCAACAAGCATGTGCAGTTTCATTCAATGAACTAATAGTGCATTAAATCACTAAAGTGCTGCGAAGTGATGGATTATTTTAACAGATTCAAGCTTTTAAATTCATTGGATCTGTAGGACAATAAATAATTATGACTCGGCGCGAAGCGTCGGAAAATTTTGACGTTTGTGCCTTTTTAAAGTCAATGTTCTGGACACATTGCGCCAGAAAAATCAACATAATTTCTTCCGGAGGGCATGTGCCTCCATTCCCCCCGGATACGCCTGTTATTCCGCAGTAATTTCGGCGCACTTCATAATGGAAAATATGCGAACATGTATGTACGTCTTAACAACATGGCGACCAGGCGTACTTTTTATGAAATATCGCGAGTGTCAAGTTTAACATATTAATTTTGCTAGTGAATGAATCGTCCTTGTTCCGAATTTATTTGCTATTTATACAATTCTTCTATGTACCAACAAATAAAATGCTATATTTCACCCCGAAAAAAGGTTTAACCCCGACTCGAAAAATCATGCCTCCGGTCGGGGGTCGGGGTTAAGGCCGGGGTTTTTCGGGGTCGGAATCGGGGTCGGGGTCCCCGTACGATCACTGCGTTTTTTGCCGTTTTATATTGTCTATTTTTGGTCAAAATGATTTCTGGCGTAGAATTTCTGCTAAAAATTTCACAATTTCAAACTATCTTGTGCAAAAAATGCTTAACTTCAGCTAAAACTCCATGCAAAGCTCCGGAAAATTTGTGGAATTTCGACAGAAAAGACGTTTTGAGACTCGAATAATTCGTTACTTACTTTTCTTGTGCGTGTATTAAAGCATTTTAGTGCGTAAGGCATTTATTTTGGAAATAATGCAAAAAATAGAAGAAAATTACAAAAATATGGCCTTCAGATCCAGAAAGTGAATAAGTGTAATAGATATGTCAACTTTGAGAAATTATGATACCGATGACAAAAAATTATTGCGAAGTACATATCCTTTTTTATCTCGCCAACTGTTTTTAACCAACGGGGGGAGCAGCCGCGCCGCCCCCTAGCTCCCCTTTAAATCCACCCCTGCTTATATCCTGAGAATGGAATCATCAAACATCGAAATCATGAACATCGTCATTAATGAAATCATCAAGATTAAGTCAGGCTCAGAATTTTTATAATAAAAAAGTTGGAACTGGACGATCAACGATTTCCTGACATTGGGAGAGTGTTATTGAAAACATCAAAATTTCTTAAATCTGCATTTCATTTCATATCAAATATGTTACTAACTGAATTCACTTTTACTCACAATAGCACAAAATTTAAAGCTATTCAAAATTCTTATACTCATACATACCATACCGTGAAATACCAATACAATTTGCAGAAATAATCCTGAACGGCATTAAGGGTGAACTTTTAAAACAGAAAATAAAGTAAGTTAACCCCCGACAATTTAAGCCTTAACCTGAGATAAGTACTGATATGAAATGCATATATACAACGCACTTGACTCCCGAGGGTTAAATTAACCATGGAGTTAAGTTAACCCCCAAGGGTTAAAATGAAGCCTTGAGGGTTGAGTTAACCCCTTCATTCGGAAACCCGGGATACAAATTTGTCGAATTTAACCCTAAGGTTAGCTTAACCCCTTCATCCGAAAACCGGGGCCAGAATTGGATAACTGAAAAAGCGTGTTTTTCATAATAGTATGACCTTAAAGAATCTGATAAAGGATGATCACGACGATGACGCGATAGCACAACAAGGCGAAATAGATGAGGCTAACTCTGATTCAGATGATCTAGATTTTGATTATGAATTATCTGCTTCATCAGATTGAAATAAGAATTCTGGCTAACAGCAATAAACATTTGTTTTAATTCGACAAAGTGTTTAATATTACGATTATTCTCTAGCTCATGTGCATACAAAATATTCTAAGTAAACTATTTATGGGTATAGGTATATAAGCTTGACCCTCGGCCTCGGCTCCGAAAAGTACCCTCGGTCCGATCACTGGTTAGTAAACGAATGATTTGAAAGTTAGAAAACTAAAAAGTAATAAAATTTAGGGAAAACCTTACCTAGAGGCCGAAGAATCGTACTGATGCAATTTTCTTAATTCCTGTGCCGAATCAGAGTGAGGGAGAGGAGTCACAGGCGGCGTTTGACGGCCCCACGAACTGTCGGGCGACGGACCGGGCGAAATTTGGGGCATAAAAGGCGACGACGGGAATGAAGGTCGATTAATACGGGCCGAAAAATTGAACGGAACCCCGGACGGGCTGCCGGAGTGATTCGGTGACGCGAAAGGCGACATTATTTGCTGCTGCTGCTGCAATTGAAGCTGCTGAATATAAGCATTGCGTTGAGCAAACGCGGCCAAATTGACTTGCTGCTGCGGCTGCGGCGTTGTGAACGACGGAACGATAGGGTAATGCTAAAAATTGTTCGATACATATGTTTTTTCGATAAAAGCACCGTTTGTGCAATAAATGAATAAAGACTAGAGAATGCGTATTGCGTAACACTTCGGTAACTATGCGATAACGAAAAGCGCAATTTTTCACTCTACACATGCACGGTACGGAAATTTCTGGAGGGAAGGGGGGCGCCAAATTTTAAAGTTTCTTTCTTGGGTTCAAAAATGGCGGATACGCGTTAAAAACATCGTTTTTCGGCGTTTCTGACGATGCTCTATCTTTCTAAAGCATAAAAACAAAAAAATTGAAAAAACAACAAAACTATTCGAATAAACTGAAGAAAATAAAGTCCAATAATTAGTATATGGCGCGAGGCGCCGAAAAATTGACTTTTGAACAAACCGATAGCTGAAAGAAAACGTTTAAAACAGCACCTTTTCTGCGAACTTTTATGGAATTTATTGCAAAATCGCGCATTCTGGGGGTCAACAATTTTCTAAGGGAAATGACACCCTCCCCCAAGATCATGTATGCTTTACGGTGTTGTGAAAAGTGTAATTGGAATCACGTTTTTCGTATTCGGCAAAGATATTCCCCGCTGTAGGTACAAAGACTTTTTGTGACCGTCTTTGTTTATGTACTGAACATGAATATTTTGGGGGACAAAAACTGCAAAAAAGTATGAAATTATAAAGATTTTTCGGCGCTTCCCGCCGGAATGAGTAATTGTCTGTTCTATATATATTTATAACGGCAGAATTTACATTTGAAAAGAAAAATGTCAAATATTTCGGTTTTAAGACAATTTTCGGTATTTTTGTCGTCAAAAACCCAAAAATAATTAAAATACACAACCCAAGGTCGAAAAACCCTGCGTTACCACACGAAAAGCGCTACTGTACCATATTATAGTACTCAAAAATTCGCATGTACAAAACGTACAAAGACTTTTAGGGACCATCTTTGTACATGTACAAAGGGAACTTGCACAAAAAACCCTGATTGGGATGACAAAGCAATATTGCCATAAAGTTTAAAAAAGTATAAATTTCATAGAACCGCAAACGTTGGGGTAAGTCAAAATACCGGACAACCGACTGAAAGGAGCCTGAATGATCGGTGTTTATATGTCGTGTATAGCATATAGAAACTTATGAAGGTACCTATCTACAGTTGTCGCCACGAAACCTTAATATTTAACAATCCATATGGATTTTTCGGCCTATATCTTACAATACTGAACGTCGTCATACGTATATTTAAAATCGCTAAGTTGAAGCATATGACGACCACATATGGGCAATGAGATGGTCTAGGGGGTCCATATATGGGCGTGGGGGGCTGGGTTTGGGGGTTGTACCCCACAGAAGTTGAAGGCCGCCCAGATTACTGTTGACCAGTGATCGGACCGAGGGTACTTTTTGGACCCTCGGCCTGCAGGCGACTTAAAATCCTTGCCTCGGCCGAGGGTAATGCCGAGGGTCAAGCTTATATAAATATACCCATAAATAGTACTCTTAGAATATTTTGTATGCACTTGAGCTAGAGAATAATCGTAATATTAAACACTTTATCGAACTAAAACAAGTCTTTATTGCTGTTAGCCAGAATTCTTATCTTAATCTGATGAAGCTGAAGATTCATCATCAAAATCTAGATCGTCTGAATCAGAGTTAGCCTCATCCATTTCGCCTTGTGCTATCGCGTCATCGTCGTCGTCATCCTGTATCAGATTCTTTAAAGTCACACTATTATAACCAACTGCTTTGAGATTGTGCTTCACAAAGAAGAGTTTTTGAACATTTGATGGTAGCAGATGGTACATTAATTAATTAATGAATTATTAGTATTACATTTTTAAATGAATATTTATGGTTACGTTTGATGAAAACAATAACAATAAGGGCAATGGAATGACCTTTAATATCAAATTTATATAGAATAATAAAAGAAAAATGTCTGGATGAATGAATTGAATAGTCTACTGCTTTAAAAATAACTACATAACATGTACTTGAAATTACATTATCAGACGTCATTTGACGCTTTTTATGGTTCAAGCGATCGGTTTTAGTCCGAAGTCGCCTGAGGGGGTATGCCTTCCAAAAGTCCTAGTAGGAGTATTCCCAGTGTGCATGTGTGGCTTAGACTGCATTCCACCAATTAGAGCGTAGAATAAATGGTTGTAAAGTAAAGTGTGATCCCTTCTCGGTGATCGTGCATCTCGTTTGGTGTAAACAGAACGTTGAAAGAGCAGTGTAAATTGGTTACACGCGTTCTTTTCCAACATTTAACGTTTTATGTTGACTTTTTACGTGTGGTGTAAAGTTGACTAATTTGAGAGGGGTGAGAGTGGCGATGTACTGTAAAGCGATTGAAGTGTAGCAAATCGCCACAATATGTCCTTAGCGGAAATTTCGTCTGTCATTCTTTCTTTGGAATTGGAAAAAATTGCACTCTAGTCTACACAAGAGTTTAAACACTTTTTTATCTATCAACTTAATAATTTTTTTAAAATTTGTTCATCACGCATCTGTAACATTAATGCATCGGTTTATTATTTTCTAAGACGCCACTTATGTACTTTATGGAGTAGAAATTTGCGTGATTTCTAATGTCGTGAAATTAAAAAAATTGTGTGTATAAAATGTACAGAGACTTTTAGGGACCATCTTTGTACATGTACAAATGGACCTTGTACAAAAAAAATACTGGTGAGATGAGAAGTCGGGCCTTTCTAGGCAGGAGGGTGGGATCATTGAACTTCAGTTTTTGGTCATATTTGGCACAAATAACTAAAAATGGCAAAAAGCAAGTTTTTTTTCAAAAATTGGGGAATAAAAACTCTGACTTTCAGGGGTGGGCGAATAACCGACTTTACTTGTGTTGTCCTTATCCTGCGTGTAGCCAGCAAACATAATACATTTTTGTCCTGTTCACCCACTAAATGCCTTGAATGAAGTCAAAACGATCTAAAAGCTTCAAAATTTTCGACGAATTCTTGAATAGATTCCGTTGAGGGTGTCCAACGTAGGTTTACAAAACGACTTTTTAATGATAAAAGTCTTTCATATGATCAGAAATTGGTTCAACTTGGATTAAAAAGACTTGAATTAAGGCGTTTATATAATGACCTCACTTTAACTTTTTCTATTATTAGATTTAATATTCTGCCTTTTGAAGATTTCTTTACATTTAAAACTAATTCAAATCGAGCAATGATTCTTGTAAGCTTTTTGCTAATCGGGCAAACAAAAACTGCAGAAAATTTGAATTTTGTAATCGAGTAATCTCTGTTTGGAATTCTCTACCTAAGGAAGTTATAAGTGCTCCGAATAGACATAATTTTCTTAATAGATTGAAAAGGGTTGATCTTAATCATTCAATTCAGGGGCGTAAATAAGCGCAGTTTATGTACTTCCTTTACGTTATCCCGCTTTCCTCGACTATTTATGTAGTTTATTGACTTGTCTTTCTGTGTATGTTTATATTTCATCTTTTTTCTCGTTACTTATCAATGTATTAATGTTACTTGGTTTGTTGTCTGATCAGCGAATAAAATTTGTAATTTGTAATTTAATTGATAAAGTGACGAGGCGAGTCAAAAGGGCTAAAAAACAACTTAAAATGCACAAATACTTAATATTCAACGGATATATTAAACTTATTCAAATTTGATTTTAACCCTCGGCGCCTCGGCACTTTTCAGCTTCGCCCTCGGCACCGAGGCCGAGGTTCCAAAAAACGCCGAACTTGCTGAGGCCGATGCCTCGGTCCGATCACTGCTGTAGATCCCAGAATTCTATTTTCAGTAACATTTTTAAAATTTCACCCATCCTGACCCCCGCAGAATTTTCTTGCTGCCCACGTATACTATACACCCCTCGAGAAGTTGAAAAACCACCCGCAGCTTACTGTATACCCTTCCAGAATTCTATTTTTAGTAACATTTTTCGGCAATTTTTGCGATTTCATTTCCTCCGGAAGTTTCTTGCTGCCCATGTATGATGACCATACGTGGGTGTGGGGAGGGGGGGTCTGGAGGGGTATGCATCCCCCCTCACAGAAAGTCGAATACTCCAGAATTCAATTTTTCAATTTTTTGTATTTTGTTTCGCAATTTTTTGATGCCAATGGAGAGTGCACGATGAGAAACGTTGAAAAATGGTGTTTTTCGCCATACCACCACACCTGGGCGTGGGGGGGGGGTTTGGGGGGGTATGCACCCCCAGAAACCAAAATACCCCCCCAGAAATCAAAATACCCCCCCCCAGAATTCAATTTTTGAAAATTTTTTTCGTTTTTTTCGCAATTTTTTGATGCCAATGGATAGTGCTTGATGAGAAACGTCGAAAAATGGTGTTTTTATCGCCATACCACCATTTTTAAGGCCATATTTCGACCTTCAAAAAAATCTTGCACCCCCCAGAATTTTCTTGCTGCCCACGTATGCATACCACCATTTTTAAGACCATGTTTTGACCTTTGAAAAATCTTGCACCCCCCGCAGAATTTTGGTGCTGCCCACCTACCTATGATGATGACGACATCCTAAACATAGGCAAGGCAACAACACAATCCTTAACAAAAGTTGTGCACATTTAAGTGCTCAAATTTCGTGGCGAAGCGAGAACCGTATGAATTCCCACAAAAATTCACAATGTAGATTAGCGACTTGCTTCTTCAAACCAAATATGTAAAGGCAAGTAATTTTTCACAGAAATCGTATCCGATACAAAACTATTTTAATCTGAACGTAAAAAAATGAAAGCCATCACCTGATGAACTGGCGGAGTTGCCGCCCTTTGCTCTCTATCACGCAGTTGTTCACGCTCTTGATGTTGAGATCGTTGAGCAGCGATCTTTTGAGCTACTCTAGACCCATCACGAGCTTTCAGTGTCAAAGGCAAATTGAAAAGACAAACGTTGTTCAATAGCGCAATAGAATATGGAATGGATTCTTCATGCTTGAATTCGACGAATGCGATAGGTCGGTTTTTCCTGTTTATGTTTACGTTGTATACCGGACCAGCCTAAAACGACAGTCCATTAGCATAAATGCTCGCATTTTAGCGTCAATATTCCTAATGATGAGACGATGTCTGTGCACAGATTTTTTGCACAGCGCAAATGAAAAACCGGCCGTGCAAATGAAGCCCAGCGCTCATTGGCACAGCGCGCAAACGGAAATTTTCAGAAAAGAAAGAAAAAATAGCGAAACTCCATGTTAAAAGTAAACTTTCAGCTTTCAGAAGCCCTATTTACCAAAAAGTTCTACACGTTTTCGGCACTTCGCGCCCAACTACCCAAACGTAAAAGTTGATATTCCTTTTCCTAATAGTGACCATAATTCAATTATATTCGATTGTCTTTTGATGCCAGTCAAAAATCCTAGATCATCTTTTTCCAAGTTTCATAAAGCTGATTTTAATGCTCTAGGTCTTGCACTGTCTCAGATTTCTTGACCTGATCTCTCTGATTCCTGTTCTAATGTAAATGATATGTACAATTTGTTTGTTGGAGTGCTTCACCGTTTAATTTACGCATTTGTTTCCTTAACTCAGCCCAAGCCCACAAAACGTAAATATCCTAAACAGATTAAAAGAATGTTAACTAAGAAACGTATGCTTTGGAAGAAAAATAATTTTATCACTCGACTGATACAAAAATCAAATATAAATCTTTTTGCAAAAAATTGGATGTTGAAATTAAAAATTTCTCTGCTTCAGAAGGAATAAATCTTCCTTCTGATAAAAGTTTAAAATTCTTTTATAAATTTGTCAATAATCGGTTAAATAATCATCGCTCTTTTCCACCTCTTCTTCATGACCACAAAATCGTTTCTGATCCTTTAGAAAAGGTAAATTTGTTTAATAACTACTTTTCTTCTGTTTTTTTCTGTTGATAATCCTTTTTTAGATTCGATGACTGGTTTTGCATCGCAAACCATTCACTTTGACGCTTGGAATGTGCATGCGTCTTAAATCGAATAAAAGGTTCTTTTTCTGTTGGTCCTGATGGACTCTGTCATTTAAAATTTAAAAAACTTTCAAATTATCTTGCTGAGCCTCTAGCAAGAACCTTTAATGTTTCTTTTTTAACTAGCACCATCCCTAATTTATGGAAATTGACTAATGTAACTCCTGTCTTTAAAAAAGGAGACGCAGCCTTCTTGAGTAATTACAGACCGATTTCTATTTCATGCTCATCAAGTAAAATCATGGAAACTTTGATAAACTCAAAACAAACAGACTCATATCTTCTTCTCAGTTTGGCTTTCTACAATCTATGTCTTGCGAATTACACAGCTGGACGCACACATTCCCATAGGGGGGTGAGGGGGTATTACCCCCACCTCAGGGCCCGAGACTTGAATCACTGTCGGACGATTTTGAGCAATCACACATTTTCTGCATGATTTTTGAGTACAAAAGCAGCGAAGATATTAAAAATTTTTCGCCGCTCCGCGCCGACTGATACATTTCTCTTTTGTTTACCCATAAAATACCTAGAATAAACTTAAAATGATCTGAAAAGTCAACATTTTCGATGCATTCTTATACTTTTTACTCACAAGAGTGACGAAACTAGTCAGAATGGGACAAAAAGTAGTTTGAAATGCAGTTTTTCTCATTAAAGCATGTTACATAGGAAGTTTTAGCCATTTTTCATATTCGACCTGCAAAAAAGGCTAGACTCTAAATTTGGTGGTCCTAAATTTTTGTGATTTCACCCCCTGAACCTTCGACCTTGGGAAACTATGAGCTGGACGGACTCTTTGAGCAATAGGACTCCTGTCAATGTAGCTTACATCGACTTTTCCAAAGCTTCCGATAAAATTCCGTTATCTAAGCTTTTATATAAGCTCTCAAAATATGGAATAAAAGGTCTACTTTTCAATTGGCTCAATTCCTTTTTACATGGTCGGTCTCAGCGTGTTTGAACAGTTTTTTCTGACTTCATGCCTGTTAGCAGTGGTGTCCCCCAAGGTAGTTGTATTAGTCCTACTTTATTCCTAATTTATGTAAATGACCTATGTAATTTGATTAAATATAGAAAAATTTACCTCTTTGCCGATGATGTCAAAATCTTTGGTCCATATTCTGATTATCATTTAATACAAAAAGATCTGGATAATATTTATACTTGGTCTATTAATTGGAAACTTCCTGCTGCTATGGAAAACTGTGCAGTTTTACATCTTGGTAAAAATAATCCAAAAAAGCTTTATTCTTCGAATAATATAAATATTCCAAATGACATTAGTTCCGTTCGTGATCTGGGTGTTTATATTTCCCATAATCTCAATTGTAAGGAACATTTAAATCGCATAATTAAAAAAACTGTTTCTCGTTGTTTTCTAATACACAAAGCTTTCCTTTCTCGTGATAAAGATATTTTAGTTAGGGCCTATACTACTTATGTAAGACCGATGCTTGAGTATTCTGTTTCTATATGGAATCCATATTATGCAAATGATATAAATCGTCTTTAAAATGTTCAACGTAAATTAACTAAACGTCTTTTTGGTTTTGATAGTAATTTAACCTATCTTGAACGCCTGAAGCTTCATAACCTACCTTCATTATAACTTCGTCGTCTTCAAATATGTCTATGTCTCATGTATCAAACTATTAACGGTTTATCTTGTATTGATGCTAATGAATTTTTCATTTTTAGTTCCGGCATAACCCACTCCGAAAATAGTCGTAAACTTACGTTCCCGTTTCAATGCTCACCTCAACGATTTTTCCCAACGCTATCTGAAAATTCGGAACTTCTTAAATGATCATGTAGTCGCGTCTCCTAACGTTTGTTCGTTCAAAAAAGAGCTCCTAAACATTGATTTTACAATTCTATTGTTGGGGCATACCTAGTTGTACCACTTCCGTGATCTGTTTGTCCTTTTGTTCAGTCGCTGTTTTATTACGTATTCGTGTTTTATCAAATTTCGTATATTTTCCTACACAAAAAACATTTTCTTGTTTAAAAAATGAGATTTGTTCAAGAGGGTTTCCATCGGATTGTAACCACATTCAAGGTATCTGGGTAGCAAAATTTACAAAGTGTACAGTTTAAGTAGTCGTAAAACGTCTGTTTCAATCCAACCTTTGGTCCCCCCTTATGTTTAAGAAAATTTCGGTTGTGCCCCCATCCGAAACAAAATCTTGGATACGGGCCTGGGTAGGACACACACAAACATACGCTCAAGTGCTATCGCCTACCTTCAATAAAAAAGATTAATACATAGCAAAGCAAAAATACAAACCTGCACCATAAGTTCGTGCAACAAAGCTTCCGTAACATCCTCGTGGATGTTGGTAACAAAGAGCGTTCTCTCTCTTGAATCGTCCTCCTCCATGCGTTCAGAAACCGAAAACAACAAGATTGCTTGAAGGATCTAAAAATGAAAGCGATGCTCTGCTAACCGGCAACTCAAGTCTACACTATGCCAACCGCTCCACACTACCGAGAGGGAGAAAAGTAGCGATCGAGTTCAATTGCTCGGATCATTAATTGAAGTAATACAGTAATTAATGCACGAATGTGAAAACAGATACATATGTATCTTAAGCATCTTGTGACACTTGTGTACAATACGGATCAACCCTTACCAGTTTGACAGCAGTAGGTTACATTCAATTAATTGAATAAGTTCTTGTGCACAGCAGACAAATTTTTAGCTGATGTTCGGCTACAAAAATGATTCGAGCTGATGCGATGATTATGACTTTACACGTAATGATAAAGAAATACAAAAAATTTAAAAAATACCTTTAACTGTAGCATATCTCCATAATACTTTATAACCATGTTTCGTAAATATATGTACTTTGCTGCAAACAAGTAGGTACAAAAAAACCGTGCGGATACAATCCTATGTCTGTATGGCGTATAAATCATTTTTGTGCCTCAAAAATTTACTATCCCTCAATTTCTTTTTCACACGTCTTTTTTGAATACTTTTTAAGGCATTGCCTTAGTATTTTTCTCCTCTAGCCGAGAATTCCGTACTTTGATAATTTGAATCGTCTTTTGCATTTCTTAGCGCATTTTGGTTTTTTGTCTTCATGTGTTTACGTGCGTATGTTTTTTTTGTCGACTTATAGAATACATTTATTTTTGTTTTGTCTTAAAAATCTTTTTGTCGAAAACCTATGAAAGCAAGTAAGCTATAATGTAAAAAATACATTCGAAGATGTGATTACTGTTCTCGAATCTCGATCGAAAACCGACCGAAGAACCACCCAACCAGTGTTGTTAGCCCTTGGTTTTCTTCTCAGAACGTGAGTTTTTTAGCTTCCACTTTATTTTAAGTTGTTTTTTTCCGTAATTTTTTTTGATATTATTTTTCCTGAATTTAAGATTTTTCATGCGTTTTTACCAAAAACGACCAAAAAACCCATAAAAAGCGCCAAAAGCGCAAGTTTTTTCTCCAAAAATCGAGGACTTGATGCTTTAAATTTAGTGCCGAGTTAAATAACAAAAATTTATTTGCATTGATTGTAGTTGCATGCGTACCTAAATCGCGATTCGAGTTGCTAAATGTCTGATAAAAGCGGAAGTTCTTGCTTCGATGTTTAAACAAATTCATCAGAAAAAATCCTCAATATCTGAACTTTTGAGTGTCACTTTTGAGATTTTTTTAAAAAGTTTAGATTTTTTGAGTTTTTCACAGCTGAAGTCGCATGCACTTCGGGCTGAGGGGTGCGGGTTGAGATTTCCAGTCGGGTTTGAAATTGGATTTTCAGATTTTAAAACGCTATCCTTAGCTGCAACAAAAGTGCATAGAAATGTCTCAAACACTGGCATAGCCAGTAGGAGAGTGGGAGGAATCCCACCTAGGGAAAATTTCGACATGTTTGAGAACTAAGCAATATGGTTGCATGATGCTGTTCTGCGACGTAAAATCGAAAAAGTCGGCGCTTTTGCTTTTTTATTTATTGATTCAAGCCTGTGCAGTATTTTATAAACTTCAAACAATGCTTAGAACATCAACAAAACGGTATCTCTTTGAGTACTGAATATATAGACCATTTTGTTATTCGACTTTATAAATTTTAACTGCCTGCCTAGCCTGCTTCTGGAATATGAAGGAAACGCGGTCCGCGTCTTTCGTATCTCTCTGTACTTAGATATGTTGTAGTCATGTTCGATTCGGTCTGATTGCTGTTGTGATCAAACAAAAAGAAATCAAAATATTTCATTTAAATCATCGCAAAGTGACTACTAGTTTTAGCTACGAAATTTGGTACACAACCATTCTTCACTTATACTAATCATAACCACCCCTATACGGGGGTTTAGGGTATTCACTAACCCAGAAGGCCGAATTTCCCCAGAAACTAAACTCCTCCCCAGAATTCAATTTTTGAAATTTTTCTCTCGTCTTTTTGCAATTTTGTGATGCCAATGGATAGTGCTCGATGAGATACGTTGAAAAATGGTGTTTTTTGCCATACCACCATTTTTAAGACCATTTTTTTGACGTTTGAAAAATCTTGAACCCCCCAGAATTTTAGTGCTGTTTACCTATGGTCGTAGCAAATGCTATTGCATTATACTGTCATATTTTTAACACTGTTCACGAATTCGTTGTTTTAAATGAGCCTATGAATTTATTAATCTTTTCAGGCTTCCCTACCTTTGAAAGCTGCGCACTTTTACTATTTGGCTGTTACAATAGTACATTCATTACTGTCAATGGCTACCAACGTACTTAAGGATAAAAAACTGACTCCTCAAGAAATATTCGATGGTTTTCGCAAATTGAGAGACGAACAGCGACAGATTGCTAATAAAATAACAGAATTTGAAACCGAAAAGAGCGAGCACAAGTTTGTAGATTACATTTGTATTTTCTTTATGGACCACGTTTTTACATGGAATAATACTATAAGAGTTATCATAAGTTGAGAGTTTTAACGGGCAAAAAGCATGGTTTATAGACCATTTTCAGGTACTTCTCTGTCATTTTTGGTCAAAAATAGAAAATAGTCTACTTCCCCTCTCCGAAAATGGCTGACTAGTGACTATCCCCATCAGAAACTTTGAGCCGCTACATCTTTATAAGGTTTTTCGTACAGTGCGCAGTGCGCTTGATTCATTCATGTGGGTAACGGCTCGAAAATTTGGGTGGGAATCCCCAGTTATTTTAGAGGAAAAGGGGTAAATGACCTCTTATTTTTGGCCAAAAACGACCAAAAAGCTTCTAAAAATGGCCAAGAGAATCAATTTTTTTAAAAATCAGGGGGATGTGTCAAAAAGTTTCCGGATTTTGGGGGGATGGGTGGACAATCAACTTTGAGTAGAGGATCCACATTCCCCTCTTGCATGTATGGTGTGCTCTGTTAGAGATGACTGTGCCTTTTTTGTCAGTGCTGGTTTCTGGCTAGTGCCTTTGTAATACTAAAGCTAGTATATAGCGTGAGGCGAAAGTTATAAACCGTGAAAAAGAACGTGGTAGTGTAAATTAGGCCTTACAACAAATAAAAGTTGAAATAAAAAACAAAAATCAGGGCAGAAGGACGGCAAGGGAATTAAACAAATTTAAAAGATATGATGAAACTTCGACATTAAGGAGAGCATAATCACATGCTGCATACTCGTGAAGTCTATTCCAACCAATTTATTTGCGGTTTTCATAAAATTATTTGCAAACGCCTCGCCTGCACAGCTTGTTGCATGGGGGGGGGGTAAAACTAATGTCAAAAATATCTTAAATGATTATCTAGCAAGCTCGCTGCTTTTGCGCCTTTTCGTAGACGAGTAATTAATCGTTGAAAGACTAGTTATCTTTTTAATTCTATGAGAAAGCGCTAAGCAGTCTTCACTGATTTCAGCTTCTTCCACTGGGATAACAGAGTGTATTATGAAAATCGCTTGGACGGAAATTCGATATGAGGGAATAGAGCAGTAATTCAAGCTTCTAAACGTTCTTTTGCTTTAATTTCACAATTTTTTGGCGTTTCGCGTCAGATTTTTGCAAAAATCAAAGAAATTTGGTTTTTTCGAGCAAAACCGTCGAAAATTATTAAAAATTTTTGAAAAAAGATCCGCCACTGATGTCTAGCACATCTCTAATACACAAGCCCAGTCCGGGCTCGTATCTACCGTCTAGTACATATCTAATACCTTTACAATCTATCTTGAATATCTGCTTCCTCAAAAATGCATTAAAATTAAAAAATCGTATTATTTGTTAAAGGTTATGATCGTAAGAAATAAAACAAATAGTATTTCAGCTTTTGACGCAGCTATAAGAATTAACAAGATCATATTATAAAAATCAATAAAAAAGTATTGTAATTGCAGTCTTTGTAAAATTTCTATCAGGACAGGATCTGATTAAGGTAAGTTTCACCTCTAGCTGAGCTGAATTTCCCATATACATAGTATACTGAATCACAACAACTTACCTTCCAAAACAATTTTATGGTATTTTAAACCAGTTATTTGCGTTGATTATGAATACATTTTAAGGTTCTTTAGCACGTCTACTTCTTGAGCTATTTGGATGTCGTATATAGAATAATTTACATATATAACAGTGTGGAAGGATTATTTTTAACTTAATATTCATGCATCCAAATAATTTTTGACATCTTCTTAAACGGTTTTTACGTTCATTTTGAATCTATTCTTTGTTTTGCACTATCACGTTTGCTTTTTTTGAAAACTGGGGATTTTTAAAACGAATAAAAGTTTAAATAACTTTTTAATGCAACTTAAACAGTAAGAAAACTTTTAAAACTGGTCAACTGTTGAGTTCTCAGTTGTGTCAAACAATTGAAATATACTTCATTAGTACAGAAAAATAATGATTATGAAATTTCTTCCTCTTGAAAGGATATCTCAAAAATTTAAAAAACTCAAAATTTCTAAAACTATACAATTTGTACAAAATGTTCAAAATAAGTTTTTAGTAAACTAGACGTGCTAGCGCAAAATAAAAAACTGATTTGAAAGCGTAAAAACAAATTAAGAGGGCATTTAATATTTTTCAAATGCAAAAATATTAAGCTAGATATAAGCTTTAGACTTTACAATGTAATAAATGTGCTAATAAGGTGTAATATTTTACAGGCTTCAATATAATACGCAATGCCGATAATGTTAGGATTAGGAGGAAAGTCGTGTTAAAGTATTTTGACAGTTTCAAGGCCAAAAAATATCATTTTGGTTGTTAGATTAGCATCTGTAGCTTTATTCAAAAAACTTTAATTGGAATAATTGTTATATGAAAATATTTCAAAAACTTCACGTCTTAGAAAAATTTCAGATTGAAAATCATCGCGAAATGACTTGGGATCATTTTGAAGTTTTTCAGGGAGAAAAATAGTTAAAATTTGTGTTTCCTCACTTAAGCACTTTTTTCAGGCGAATGTTGTTGCTGGGAAATCTTAGGGCATAATTTGGGAAATTTAAAAGTAATTATCACTCAAGTCACATCTTTCAGAGAAAGGCATCTAGAATCGATACTTCTTATGTTAAGACTCGTTACTGATAGCTTGTCAACTTTGGAGGAAAGTAGGAAATGTTATCGACTCATCAGCGGAGTTCTAGTCGAAAGAACTGTTAAAGAAGTCGTGCCAGCCTTGAACAGAAATATCGATCAGGTACATATGTACTTCCGTGCGACGCATTTTCGTGTAAATATTGCATTTGAGATACGAAGGCATTTTACTAGTGTATTTTTTACGAAAATCTTTCCGAATGTTTATTTCCCTTACTTATTCTCAGACCTTAATTCCATATTTCTAAAAATTATCTCGGACTTTAATAGTTCAAAACCTGTCGATTTTTTCAGTCTCAGGATAATTCAGTGTTGCATGGGAAGAGCAGTCTAATGAATTTTCATATAATACGGGATCAGAATGAGTGATGTTTTCGGTACTCACTTTTTGCTGTGTACAATCTGTTTTCAGTCAAGTCTATCCTTTTGTAACGCACATGGAATATGTATATATAAAAGTTATACAGGATGGCTAAAAAACCAATGGCATATTGATCCCTTTAACTTCTCCGATACTTGATCAAATTAAATGCGGTCTGCTTTTTCTAAGAGCCTATTACCTCTGCAAGAAAGCGCTCAAGTTTTTTAATTATGCTGGTAAGCTGCTCTTGGTTTACATTAAATTAAGCAAAATTCGTTTTTCGTCTTCTTTGTAGATGTTTTTGCCTAAATAAGCTTTCTTTGCAAAAGTGTAACTCGCCAACAAAAGCAAATAATTCAACGCGATTAGGTTTACATGAAGCCAAAAT
Organism: Mermis nigrescens; assembly: GCA_036768485.1. NCBI lineage: Eukaryota > Metazoa > Nematoda > Enoplea > Mermithida > Mermithidae > Mermis > Mermis nigrescens. The sequence goes on along the minus strand of JAVLUZ010000653.1, from coordinate 285,275 downwards.
TGTTTGTTTACTGCTTTGTCTATTTTTCTTTTGAGAGATTTAGTCTGTGCAGAGCAGCAGCACCTTTATCACGGTTTGTTGCATTCCTACGTAAACGTTTTTAATTTGCTAGCGGTTGTCGAAATGTGCAACCTTTGATTATGATTTAATTATTCTTTAGCAACTTTAAGTACCGTAAAGCAACTCATATGGGTGATAAACAATAAAAAGGGCTCTAAAATAAAAGAAAATACATCTAATTGTCTCAAAATTCTGTAGAGTTACGGGGTTTTAAAGGCGAATAATGCTTCTGGCAGATGCTCTCATTACTCAAAAAACGACTTCTGCTCAATTGTAGACCAACAGCAGCTCAACCTGCATGAACAAACTTCGCCGCCTCTTTACAGATGTCATAGGCATAACTGGGCGAGGCGGGTTTGGGGTATGCACCCCCGAGAAACAAAAATACCCCCTCCCCCACAGAAATCAAAATACCCCCCCAATTTTAATTTTACCTTTAAAAAAATCTTGCACCCCCTTAGAACTTTGGTGCCGCCCACTTATGGTCATAGGCTCTTGAACAAAGCAAACCGCGTTTAATTTGGTTCAGTATTGAAGAAGTTATAAGGACCAATAAATCATTCGTTTTTTAACCACCCCGTGTAATTGCATAGTTGCAACAATAAGCTTTACAAATTCTTTCACATGCACGCTGGAGTACCTCTTAGTATTTAATTATTTTATTAATTTATTTTATCTTTATCTGTCAGCATCTTCGTTGTTCGTAATCTTCCACAAGAACTTAATTGAGTCATTTAAAATCATACAGGTGCAAACTGCACAGCATGGGGATTGAAGGGGGTGGGAAGGGGTGAAAATTTAAAGTGCATTTTTGGGCATAAAAATGGTTAATGCGCATAAAAAACATCGTTTTTTGGCCTTTGTCGATGCAATTTTTCTAGAGCATTGAAACAAAAAATTTAAAAAAAATCAGAAGAAAGTCGAACGGATTGAACAATATAAAGGTCAAAACATGTATATAAAAATTTGACGCTTTTGAGGAAATAGATAATCAACAAAGCTTAAAAAAGCAGTTTTCCTACGGGCTTTCTGGAAAATTTTGGAAACTTTTGAAAAATCGCAATTTCCGGATGGAAAGGGGGGGGTGAAAATTTCTCGGGGGGGGGGGTACACTCCATTGTGCAAATTCCACGAGCTTTTAAAAATAATCAGTCATACTAGTCAGCGAGACAATGCACAACATTTCAGGAAAGCGAAAAATTGCACGCACTGAAATAATTGTTTTGCCTATTAAAAATTTTTTGAACTCCTGATTTTTCCAATTAAATGCAAAAAGTATTTCACACGGGTCAAAAAAATCGGGTCCGGGTCGAGCAACTTCCAAATTTAAGGTCCGGGTCCGGGTCTTCATCTTTCAGAATTTCGGGTCAGGGTCCAGAAAAATCGTCGGGTGGTGCCGGGTCCGAGTCCATGGACCCGGTCCATTCCTACGAGTGATCAATAATTATAGCTACTCGCGATATAATTAGGCTTTAGCTGATTTCAGTATTAAAACATTTATAAAGTTCGCATCGATTTGTGGTTTCATCATAAAATAACTGCTCTGATTTTCATCGTTAGCTTGGCAAATTGATCGAAAGTCTTAACGCGCAGCTGGTCGAAAAGGGTAAAGAAATCAACGAATATCGAGAGAAGTATAACATCCGAGTTCAGGGCGAGGATACTTCGAATTCCTCTCAAAAAGGTGTCCAAAATGGAGCTGGCGGAGATGCAGCGACTGCCTCATCTTAACTTTATTGTTCCAATTATATTTCATTGGCTTTTGTTACTCGTCGTTTTATTTGTATATATCTTTTGTTTATCGAATAAAACGTTGCTTTTTTACTTTGATGATGTTCAAGTTGTGTTTCTTTGCTCGTTCGTTAGATATAATATATATTTTGCATCTCACGAATTCAGTGCGGCCCGCTCGCTTGTTTTGCATATTTGCATTACTTTTACAATAATCTACACATTCAATCATTTTTAGACTAATCTTCTCACCGCATGCGAATCCCAAAGCAAGGTGTCTCATTGAGTTTATTGAATGCCATTTTTTGTGACAAAATCTAGGAAGCTGGGTTTAATCATATGTATATAAACATATATTACATGCTTAATATGCATCCTAAAACCTTAAAGACGGGGTAAACGTTAAAATGATAAGATAGCTAGTTTTATGTGATATGCGTATTACAAACTTCATTTTGTTTTGCAATATTTCTTACGTATGTGCGTAGACAACGGCTACTGTATTTACCAATTTTATGTAATCATTGCAGTAATCTTCTGTGCATACTATACGCACAATGGGCGTCCAAGCAACGACTGCTCTGTTAAAACAAATTGACGAAATTATGTCTTTGTTAAACGACTTCAAAGCGTTGATTAACTGCCACATGGTTGAATTTATCACCGGTGATTTGTATCGAACAATGGTTCCATTGGCAATGCAGGATGAGTTGCTACAAATGACAGATGAACAACTTTGCATCTTACCTTCCGGTTCTGCTGATTTTTTTGATCCATCAGTCTATCCATTTACTTGTGAATTATTGAAATTAGTTCGAAGATTGTCTTTAGACAGTTCAAACTACGATCATATCCGCAAAATGCACGCAATATCAGGAAAAAGTATGCTAACTACTACTACTGCAGGTTATAACCAGTTTATGGGTGAGAAAAAGTGTCATGAAGTGGAAAAGATGGCGACGTTCCTGAATGACTTGGCTTTATCGAATGATCTACACAATGTGAGTGAAATTATTACTTTTCCTTACTATGTACATTTGATGAACAATTTTTATTTTTCAACTTTTTTGGTGAATATTGTATCAATCTTAGTACCGTCAATTCATATTTGAATCAGTTGCGCATATTCAATGACTGGGCTACACATTTAGTGACCGTACTTCAGAAGGTTAAAACAGTGTTCCTAGATATGTATGTCAAAAACTTGTATAACAATTCATAGTTTTGAGTTCCAGTATGCAGCTTGTTTGAATACTTTTGCTCAGGCTTATTGGTTTAATCAAATTAGGCAAAGAAAAGAGGTCGAAGTAGTGTTTTGTAATCGTGATCCGTTTGCCCTGAGTTCAAGTGTTGCACTTAATGTTAAAGTAACATTCTTCCATTTTTACAGTTACAAAAGACACATCTTCACATGGCAAACTTTACTAGAAAATGTTCTAATAATAAATAAATTTTTAGATAATTGACATAGGAAGCGGCAAAGGATATTTAAGTTCGTTGCTTGCAACTGCATACGGCTTTAAAGTCATTGGTTTGGACTCGAAATGCGGCAATACTTCCGGGTAAATGTGTCACGCCCCCTTCATGAACAGAAATAGACTGAAATTTTCCCGTCGTCATCGTCACTTGCGCAAAACTAGGAGACGTGTGTTGTTTTGGTTGAGCCAATGAAAATTGGTTCAGCTGCTGTAATTTCAGAACCACATAACTGGGTTTTCAAAAAGCCGTTTCATATGCTCTATAGGATGATAGAGCTTGTTAAGGGATATATGTTTAACACGTCGGTTGTGCGTGGGCGGAAATAGGACCGACGTGTGAGAGATATAACCCTATCAGGCTCTAGAAGCTTACTAAAGCGTAAACATTCGTGGCGAGTAGTATATATATATATATATATATATATATATATATATATATATATATATATATTTTTTTTTTTTCCTCTTCTCTTAGCGCTACAAATTGCTCTCTATGCAAAAGATTTCACGAAATTTAGTCATTTATCTTCTCCCCACCCTCTCAAACGACCGGGACCCCCCAACGTTTCAAGCCGTTACATGTATGACCCACTCTAACCTTTTTATGGAACAGCATTTTACTTCCAATTCATTTTTCTTTTCCCCATTCAGGTAATCAATCATCCTTAACAATTTCCTAGGACATGAAGCTTAAAATATTACGTTTTGAATAAAATTCTAATCGTAAATGATCAAAATTTATACTTCTTCCTTCAGAGAGACTTATCTTAAGCTACCAGCTGTCGTGCATTTATTAATTTTCGTCAGCCGTAATAAATATAGGCTCGTGAATTGACGGGTAGTGAACTATTTATGTAATCAACAGGCAGTGTTCCTAATATATATATATATATATATATATATATATATATATATATATATATATATATATATATATATATATATATATATATATATATATATATATATATATATATATATATATATATATATTGCGCTTATCAAAATGCAATTTGCCTTATAAAATTAGCAACATATAAATTATCCAGAGCTGAGATCAGACACGCCAACGTCAAGAAACATTGGAGTGGATTTATGAAACGATTGAGGGATATCGAAGCATTGGCTGAAGTGAAAGATACTAGCTGTGAAAGAACAATGAAAGGAACATATGAGCCTATAACGCGGAATGTTGATCATGAAACAAAGTTATCTGACATTTTAGACGTTACGGTTAACGGAAATTTTATCGTATGTGGACTACATACTTGCGGAGATCTTGTTGCCAATACAATCCATATGTTCTTGCACGACAATAGGGCAAAAGTACTTTGCCTCGTAGGATGCTGCTACCATCTGATTGAGGAAAAATATTCTAAAAATCCTTACAGAGCAGGTAATATACACATAACATCCAGATTTTACATATGCTGTAGAAGTGTAAGCTAATTTTATTTCGAAATTCGATTTAAAACTACTCTGGCGTTGAATTGATAATAAAAAGCGTTACAGTGCAGTCTGAAATCTGAGATCGGTATGTCATGTCCATTACGTTGTACCTTCAATCTGTTGATTTTTTGTGATAAAGTAAACATCGCTACGATTTTAAAGCAACTCTTTGAGAAATAGAACTTTAGCCGGAATGCAAGTTTCAGTGAAAAGCGGGAAATTAGAACACTTATATACCTTTCTCAATTTCCGAATGTAAAATTGAGCAAGTTATTATTGAAACTACACTTTTCTTTTGAATATTTAAGCTGCTTCATGCATATCTTGCGATTGTACATGATCGCCGAAACGGTCTCTTACTTTAACTTTTACATGTATTTAATTGAAGATGTAAGTGAGCTTCCATTAAATAAAACCATATGAATTTAGATCATTTTGCCCAAAAAGTTCGGCCTATAAGCTTTGACCAGAGTTACAAACAACACACATATGTTTCATCACCGTCCATCAAATTTCGCCCAACCGTTTGTAAGGCATTTGCTTACACTACTTTCATCGACATCAGCGGCGCTCTTACTAGTGATAACATGGCTTGGTATCAAGCTGACATGCGCAGCAGGGATTCTGGGGAAGGGGTGAAATTTTAGATTGCCGTTTCTAAGCTCAATAACGATGAATGCATATGCGTCAAAAACATCGTTTTTCGGCGTTTCTGGCGATATGCTATCTTTCTAAAGCGTAAAAGCAAAAAGTTTTAGAAAAATATCACAAAATTCTAATAAATTGGACAAAATATAGTCAAAAAATGAGTTTATGGCGGTAAAGCGTTGAAAGTGTGACCTTTTTTGTGCAAACAATGACTAAAAACGCTTTAAATAGCGTAATCGGGATTTCTGAGGTGAAGGGGGTGAAAAAGCTTCCGGTGGGGGTGAAGTGCTTCCTGGGGGGGGTGAAACCCTACCCAACCCGTCCCGTTAAGGTCATGTATGGTAAGTGCGATGATAATTGTTGTGCGAGAGTTCACTTTTGGGAGGTCAGCTGGTGAAAAGGAATCAAAACGCTTTAGCTTTGTCGTGATAAAATGATTACAGACGCTTTTTTAATTGCATGCTTTTGGTCAAAACTGTTTATTATGAACTTGTTTTCGTGACAAGACTGACCTTTTACTTCAGATTCAGCTTGAATGACCAGACTCCTTTATTCTTCTATTTTCTTCAATACATATTGAAATATATTCTAAAATTACTTAGCGGATTCGCCGGATCCATCAGCTTTCGGTTTCCCAATGTCCAGCTACGTGAACTCAAAACGATTCTATTTGGGCAGAAACGCTAGGATTTTAGCTGCTCAGCCCGTCGCAAGAATATTGGAAAACAACGCAGTAATCATTATATCTTTATAGTTTATTTTTTAACGTGGTCTACGGCGACCAAAGTAGTAAAAATGGCAGACTAGTCTTATGCATGCAATCTGTTTCGATACATAAAAGGGTAATAGAAACCAGATTCAATGCCCCGTGGTTCAACATATGGCCTTAACAAATAGTTTAAACGTTAAAATAAAGCACAAATTGCGTAGTTCACTGTTTTTCGATGACTTGCAGTGCGTTTGTAGAAAAAAACATGTTCAAAAGGTTTTTTGTCTAATATTTGGCCTTAAATTTTCCCATTTCTCCTTCAAATCGGTCTAGGCATAGGCCCCTATTACTCGTCTTTTTATTATGAGTACTTACCATTATATTTGTGTTTTTTGTGTTTTTCATATGTTCAGCGCGAACGCCATGTTTTCTAGATGCCGAATAGATCATTACATTGGCGTGCGTTGTTGCAGAAAATGTTATTCGATAATATCGCCAAAATCGGGTCGTCTGATAAATTACTTGACATTAAGATAGGACCAATAGCTAAAAAGTGTACGAATTTCAAAGATTACGTTCGTCTTGCATTGAAAAAGATTAACGTGGATTTGGAGGTATGCTGATTTTTATGAGATACGAGTATACTGTAATTGCGAAAGTTCCAAACATCAGTGACCGCTGTAAAAGTGGCTGTAAAAGGATATCAAATTAGTGTTAATCTACTTGGTCATCAGAAAGTGTCGAATAGCATTAACAGATTATCTGGTTTCTATCAAAATCGATTTGATGGTATGTAGTTTAGCACAAAAATACCTAAGTCAAGGCTTCATTTGGCCCTAACCTATATGAATAATCCTTGTAAATTTTTTTCATTTGCCGTGCCGATATTCTATTATTGGTACATCAACAAAATGATGGAAATTTTATTATTCTTAAAAATAGAATGTACAAATAAATGGTGATAATAACTTATTCAGATTTAAAGTAACGCTCAGTATAATGCTTTAATAAGTGTAAGACTCGGCAGAATGGATAGATAAAGATGAAGCAACTTACATGCTTTTTTGCAAGTGCTTGCCCGATCTTTAAGGTCCAAATTAGCCAGTGTGCTTTCTGCTAGAATATTTAAAAATACTAATATAAATTAGGGATGCACCGGGGCCAGGCTCGGGCCCCGGCCCCGAGCCGGGGCCAAAGTACGCAACTTTTAGCCTATTATTAAGAAGTTTTTTGTTCGGATTTTGGCGATATTTTGAGGATAAATCGTGCATAATCGCCTGTGCATATCATTCATGTATAACAAAACATTGTTCACAAAATTTATTTCAGAAATTTAGCTTATTCACATTTATAGCTGCAGCAATTTAATAGTCAACGACGATAATCTTTAAGTTTTTCGCCAAATGCACTAGCGTTTCTAATCGCTCAGGCAGCAAACGAGGACGGGAATCCGAACAAATATTGCCGCCTGCACTGACTCGGGGTACTCGTGGGAGGGGGCTTGAGGGGGCTTAGATATTTCCTTGGTAGTGATGCCAGGGCCGGCTAAGTTCCCATTTTTGTTCGCCAAAAGTCCAGCGGATCCGTATCTGTTCCGACCTTTTCTTCTGCATGAGAAAAAGCATATGTTTAACATTTTGTAGCATTCCTGTAGGTATGTTTGCCAGGTGAAATTCCAGAAGGTGTTTTTTGTGTTGAATTGTCTGTTTTCCAAGAAGATAGGTACAAATAGACAATTTGTGAATTATTTTTTATGTACTATCCAATCCAGACAAGAAATTTAAACAACCGCAATTCGGATAAGATGCAAGGTAAGACTCCCTCTAACGTTTTTCTAGTTTGGCAGGCTCATTCGCTATGCTATGATTGATCATAATTATGCACGCGAAATTTCTATTCTTGTTTAAGCTATTTTTAACTCGTCTGATCTGAAACATGAGTAATTCGGCTGATAATGATGCAAGTTACATGAATCAGGCCAAATTTTATAATGGGTAGGAAAAATTTTTGGCCTATATAAGCTATGGTGATCAATTGAATTCGGAAATACATGTGGAACGGATGCCATAGACTTGCCCAGACGCTATTTTGCATAAGTCACATTTTGCCAAATACATAATTACACATGGTATATCCGGGATTTAGCAAAAATAGTTGGCCCCGGTTGGTCTCGGTCTCTGGTACCGACCCCGGCCCGGTGCATCCCTAATATAAATTCAAGTTTTTATGGATGCACTAGTTTTAAATTCTTCTATTTATTTAAACACCTTTTATATTGATCGCGTTGTATATATTTACGTATTTTTATTATCATTTCTTCTATCTATGCACATAGTTTTCTACCTGCGTCATTGAACATTACGAAGCTGAATTCGCCTCCTACGCTACGAAAATGAATGCCTTCTTCCAGTTCCGCTGCATATTTGCTCCGTTAATTGAGGCAATTATTTTGCTGGATAAACTGCATTTCTTGACTAGTGAGGTATAATTAAGTGTCTTATTTTGTTTAGTGTATGCAATGCATATTAGATTTACGTATCGTGATATGCAAATGTATGTTGCCAAATTTTTTTACGTCTATTTGAGATGGGCCTACGAAAAACACTGGAATTAATGTGGAAATTAATCTCACTGATTTATTTATAAAATTTTTTATTTATATTCATTTATACAATTTAAACATCGAGATTCTGTTAAATTACGTGAGCTAAAATTCGGATTGATTGGTCATCTCTCTAATTCCTACTATCATAGATTGCAGACAATTGTGTGTTATTTTTAAAAAGTAACTAAGTGGAGTGACTTTACGATCATGTTAATGCTTTTAAAAATTGTTCAGCTGTTACACTTGATATCAGATCAAAAACTATGGCTCTTTAGAATTCCATTCGGCTCTACGAATGATTGACATTTGAATGCTAACTGCCAAAAATTCTTAATTTTTCGAAATTTCTCGTCCGTCTAAAAGCCATTTGTTGCGAAATTGAGTACACTTCATCCACTTTATCATTTATTTCTAAAAAGATCACATAAGAAATGCTAACCTCCAGTGTGCATGTAAGCCTTGTTATTCGTATCTCTATAATATTGGTAGCTATGTAAGGTACACACAGTGTTTTTTGTACATACAAGGTCCTTTTGTACATGTACAAAGATGTACCCCAAAAGTCTTTGTACATTTTGAACGCACAAATTTTTGGGTACTATAATATGGTACAGTAGCGATTTTAGTGTGGTAAAAACAGAGTTGTTTGACTTTTGGTAGTGTTTTTTTAGCTAATTTCTGGGTTTCTAAGGGCAAAAATCGCTAAAAGTCGGCTTAAAACGGCGCGAAGCGCCGAAAAATTTGACACTTCTTCTTTTGAAATGCAATTTCTGCCACGATAGAGACATATAGAACACACAATTACTCATTCGGCGCGCCGAAAATTTTTGCGAATTTTAGACCTTTTTTGCAATTTTTGTCTCCCCAAAAATCTTTGTACATGTACAAAGACGGTCCCAAAAAAGTCTTTGTACATCGGAAAAAAATCTTTGCCGAGTACAAAAAATCACTGGGTACACGTGCAAATAAACACTGGGTACACGTGCAAATATTTATCTATGTAAGAAGGTTTTTTTACCTTGTGTATGAATTGTTTGCTTCCTCATCCACAATTTTTTTTTGCAACTTCTGTTCAAGAGTGATTCAGATTTTTTGTTTAAAACCAAACATCATTGACTAAGTTAGCGTGTTACACTAATAGATTTACCACGTCAATTTTACTAATGTTGTCAAGCGTGCAATGAAAAACCTCATTCACAGAAAGCAGGTTTGAAATTTCTTAAGTCGGTGGTGCATTATGTTGAAAAAATAGTTGAAATTTGCACATGCTACCGTTCGTTGTGTATTGTAGGTAGAAAGCTCAAAAGTGGCAAAATAGTTGCGTATTTAGACAGGGTAAATTGCGCCTACTTTACTTTTCGACGGATTTTTCTTGTTCTTGCGGGCTTAGCGTTTCAAATTTTAAACACGGGGCAACCAAATTGGAAAAAATTACTGCAAGCTGTATCTGCTTAACTACTTCATGTTATTTGAGGTTTAAAGGCATTTTGGAAAGAACAGAAATAATAGGGCTTCCAATCGATTACTGTTTAATCATTTATTTGATTTGGGAAAGTAGATAAAAATTTCAATATGGCTGCCATTTAATTTACTGTCTTAAAAAAGTGCGTTTTCTACATAATATGATTTATAAGTTCTTACCGTTTCAAAAAAGTTAAAATTTTTTCAACAAATAATAAATTTGATGCTCTCTTTAATGAGCTATGTCTCAAGTCATGAATCTGTATGCTTGTTTAGATCTTAGCGTTTAAGTGCAAAATAATTCATGCAACGCTGAAAACAAAGTGTTACATTATGTAGGTAGGTACCTAATACATAATTAATATAAATACCTGCGCTTGTGCATATTTAGATTGCTATAAAAGAAGCCCACATTATCAAATTATTTGATCCTAAACAGTCGCCTCGTTGCTATGCGTTGTTTGCCTGGAAAGAAGAGCTAGTCGTTGGCACTGATGATACCACGATTTAAAAAGATATGCATGTACAACATACATGCAAGAGGGGGATACAGTCGGACGTCCCCCATCCCCCCCAAAGCCAGAAAATTTTTGACCCTATCCTCGATTTTTGAAAAATAATCCTTTGGCAGTTTTTTAGTCGTTTTTTGGCCGTTTTGGCCAAAAATGAGGGGTAATTCACCTCCACCCCTAAAATTGGCCGAGGACCATAGGTGGGCTGCACCAAAATTCTCGGAAGGTTGCAAGATTTTTTAAAGGTAAAAAATGGTCTTAAAACTGGTGGTATGGTGAAAAAACACCATTTTCAAACGTTTCTCATCGTGCGCTATCCATTGGCATCAAAAATTGCAAAAGAGACAAAAAAATTTCAAAAATTGAATTCCGGGAGGGGGTATTTTGGTTTCTGATGGGGGTATTTAGATTTCTGGGAGGGGTGCATACCCCCACGCCCACGTGTGCCGAGGACCCCCACCCAGAATTTCGAGCTGGTACATGTAACTGTATCATGCAACATGTAGCATGTAACCGCGCATTTGATTTCATACCGCCTTGCTCTTATTAATAACTCGGTCTGCTTCATTTGTTCGATAGCTTTTTGAAAAAGTTCAAATGAGTTTTCTGAAAAAGTTTAAATGAGTTTATGACACCTTTATGATTATTCAGCGGCAAAATTGCATCATACTTTTAAGTAACTTTTTTAGTCTGATTCATGTGGATCAATATCAGTGAAAAAGCTCTTTAATGTCTGAAACAGACTATGTTGTCTTCCGTACTTACATAACGTCTGAAAGAATGAATGCTTGTTTTCTAGCTTTTGTGATGTGTATTTCCCGCGATTTTTGCTTCAGATTAAACCACTTTAAATTTAATTTACATTGAGTTGAAAACTGAGCCATGCACACAAGGATGAAATGGTCTATAGGTACATTAAGTACCTATCTACTTTGATCTTTTATATAATGATTGCACGGAAACGTTTATGAGGCCTAATAGGAGGGTAATTCGTTGATTTGCAAATCGCGAATGGCATTTTTAAACTCATTTAGCACACACCAGCTTAAAAATGATGAAAATGTCGCTGTGTTATCATGTATTTGTGTTTTACCAATTTTCGTGTACTCTTCTGGGCAATAAATAGTTTCCTGTCTATAAATGCGGCAGCGTCTATAAAGTAACAGTTAAATTTAAATAATTAGACAAGAGTAAAAAGTTGATTTTTTTAATAAGTTTCGATCCTTAAAACGTTTTACTATACTTCTGTTGACGACAAAGAAAAAAATGTGTGCGATGCGGACGATTGATTTTTAAAGTAGTGCGTCGCTCTTATTCTTTTTATTAGGCTAGGCACCTGAGTTGGCGGTAACTTTTCGGATCACAGTATGACGAGGAACAAATCCGACACTTAAGAAATGGCGAGTGATCAAAGCAGGAAAAGGAAGCAGGAGTAGGATTTTTGCATTTTTCATCCAGAAAATAATTTTTGCGGAGTTTTAGGTAGATGGGCAGCAGGGTTGGCAAGGCTGTGCTTTTTTAATCTGGGTTTTTGTGGGCTTTTTGGGTGCAAAAATTGTTGGGTTTTGAGTTTTTTGGGTTTTTTATCCACAGGTTACCAATATTTCCAATCTTTTTTTGTTTGCTCTATGCTGTTCCTTTGACTAGCGAAGGCCAACCAACCTCAGTCTGGTCAACACAATGCCCATGCTCAAAAATTTCAGCCCCTAGCTTATAATTGCCATGCCATGCTGCAAAACGGCGCTTTTATTTTATTCAGCCACCTCAATATAGCCCACACTTTTCTGAGTTAGACCAATTTTCCTATTTCCTAACATTTTTTTGAGAGCCAGTGTATTTTTTTATTAGAATCTAACAATATTCGAGCACTGAAGAAAAAGATAATATATAGGTATGTGGCAGTCGCAAAGAACGATCGAGTTTGTTGTTTGTTGGATTACAATAATAGCTGAATAAAGTTGTTGCTATTTGTTTGTTTCGTGGCTTGCAGCTGCTGGAAGTATTCATAGCCACTGTATGTAGCTCTAGTTCTCATTTCCATAAAAAACCCAATAAAACCAAAAAACCCGAAAATTCGAAATTTTCGAATCTGGGTTTTTTCCATCCCTGATAGGCTGGCACCTTAACAATTGAAGAGATGGTTATGGCAAACATCTAAAGGCATGCTAGTGCAAAATTGGTAGTAAATTGGTGCCACCACTCATTCATTTTAGTTTGCAGAAGTTTGACGTTTTTTTAAATTTTCACAGAATAGTCTCAATCGTGGTTCGGCACTAGTGATCGACCGGGGCGACTTTTTTGGCCGGGGCCGGGGCGGTACCGGGGCTGGAAAAATCCGGCCCCGGCCCGGGCCGGGGCCGGGGCCGGGGCTGGCCGGGGTCAGACAAGGAAAATATTATTGCATGACACATACTTGGGGTGGGCATAGGAAAAGAAATAATGAGCGACTGCTCCATTCAGTAGTAAATGGCTAGCGCAAAGTTAGGTGCGCCTTTTCATATCAAGTTTTATTACTATTTATGTCACAAGAAACAAATTTAGTTCAGTGTTTCATTGTCTGAATCATCAATAAAGTCATGTCGCTACTATTAGCACACTCTATATCATTTGAATCTTCGCTACTGCTACTGCTGCTGTAGCGATTGGATGCAATAGGTATTGGATGTAATAAATGAGACATCACACATTCCCATAAGGGGGAGGGGTATAACCCCCTCAGGGTCCAAGACACAAGTCACCGTCAGACGATTTTTGGTGAAAACCTTTTGAATTTTTTGAACTTAATTTTTTAGTATGGCAAAAGTGTACCTATCTATTAGAATTTCACGAAGTGGTACATTATTTTAGAATGTGAGCTAGAGTAAATTGAGAAACTATCACAATAAAACATGCATGTAATCGCTTAAAATTTTATGAGGGTCCCTCAGTATACATGTAACGGCTGGAAATCTAGGATAGGGGTCCCTCGCCATTTTTAGAAGGAGGGGGTTAGCGACTAAATCAAAAATGGTAAAAACACATAAAAATAGCAAAAAAAGCGCAGGTTTTTGCCAAAAAATGGGGGAGGGTGATCAAATATTTTCTGACTTTCAAGGAAGTTCGGGGCTTCAAAGCGTCGATGGGGGTGGCCCAAACCCCTGTAACTTGTATATTTCTCGGCCATTTTCAGGGGAAGGGGGTACGCGGCTCCATTTTTACAGCCGCTTACCCCCTGAAAATCTTTAAAATAATAGAATTTGCAATAAGGAATTCTACACCTTTTTACAGTTTTTTCTCCAAAAATCTTTGTACATGTACAAAGATGGTCCTGAAACGTCTTTGTACATCAGCAAAAATCTTCGCCAAATACAAAAAAATTGTGGTTCTAAATGTGATAATTCGGCCTGAATTTAGTTGATAATATTAGTTTGGCGCGAAGTGCCGAAATTTTTATGAGCTTTTGATGGAATTCACACATAAAACTCGACTGAGAAAGCTAAAACAACTTGTACTACAAAATCAGAAATATTACAAAAATTGTAATATGCGAATTAAATCTTGTAATAAGCAACACTGCGCTTTGAATGGAAAAATGGAAAAATGTCAAATATTCAGAAACCCAAAAATTAGCCAAATACACTACTAAAGGTCGAATATGTTCTACCACATCGAAATTGTTACTGTATCATATTAAAGTATACAAAAATTTGCATGTACAAAACAGTGTTTTTTTGTATCCGCCAAAGATTTTTCCCGATGTACAAAGACTTTTCAGGACAATCTTTGTACATGTACAAAGATTTTTAAGAAGATAAAAACTGTAAAAAGGTGGTAAATTCGAAAAAATTTTCGGCACTCCGCTCCGATTTGAAAACTTGTCTGTCCTATATATCTTTAAAAGGGCAAAATTTGTACAGTCGAACTTCGATAATGCGTACACGGGATAATGCGTTTTCTCGCATAATGAGTACAGTATTGCTAGGTCCGGACCGAAAGGCCATGCAAAACATAAGGCAATAACATGGGATAATGCGTACTCGGTTAATGCGTAATGCGTACAGCCGATTTCATCCATGGGCCCATGCCTGCATGTTAAACTACCCGGCTTAATGCATACAACATGTATTTTTTCACCTCAGATAATGCGATCAGCTCGAAATGTTTGCGTCTCTCTGCTATCTTTGATGTGCATCATTTTAAATTTTGATACATTTTCTTTTTCTAATAAAGTTCCTTGTTTATACGAGTACTTTGGTCAAATTGACTTATGTGTTGTGCAAGCCTGTTTTCTCAAATGTGTATAATTTTTAGTCTGGATCTTTAGCTTTCTTTGAAAAGCTTAGAATTCTAAAGTTTTAGGGGAATTAAGCCTTAAACGAATTGTTATTTTTGATTGGTCATGGCGTTTTCAAAAAACGAAGTTTCTCTGGGGACAAATTTAAAAATGTTGACAAATCACCGCAAGTTCTGTGGTTATGCGAAAACTTTAGGCACATCGAGATGAGTGTTGCGCCTATTTGTTTTTAAAATGTGCATAATATTTAGTTTCGTGACCTGGACGATCTAGGAGAAACAGAAACGGTTCCGAGCTATCAGGATTTAAAACTGAGTATATCAAACATACGAATTTAATGGCACAGGACAATTGTGACACAAAGTTGTTCAGCGAAATGAATGATATCGAAAATTTTTGTGACTTTAAGCGTGAAAATATGTAAAAACAGACTTGTGTTGCTATATTTTTCCTAAAAAAATGATTTTATCGCATAATAGTGTATTCCTTGTTAAAATCCGGGGTATTCGGATAATGCGTGCACTCGGATAATGCATACAGAAGGGATTGGTTCCTTGGGTGTACGCATTAAGCAAGTTCGACTGTATTTAGAATGGAAAAATGTCAAATTTCTAGGCGCTTTGCGCCGTTTTGAGACAATTTTAGTAATTTTTGGCGTTAGAAACCCAGAAATTAGCTAAAATATACAATCAAAAGTCAAAAGACCCTGTTTTACCACACTAAAATCGCTACTGTACCATATTATAGTAAGCAAAAATGTTTGAAAATATATTTATATAATATAGCTACAAAAAATTTGTTAGCTCATACAAAGACCTTTTCTGAGATCTTTGTACAAACACAAGAGGCTCGTACAACAAAATAGAGTCGGCTAATAATAGTCCACCACTTAATTTTCTGGTCCTCCAATTTGGGATTTCATCCCCCCTCAACATTGGACCTTAGGAAACTATTTGAGACATATTAAGTTTATCGGATCGGACGCAATTCTGTAGCGTAGTTTACATTCGCCTATAATTAACCTCCATCCTAATATGTAACTATTACAAAAGAAACGCGTTTTAAAGCCCGTGGTTCCCATTCAATTGAATGTAAAAGTGTTTTTTGTAAAAATAGTTTGTCGAAAACGCACAATTTCCAACTAGAAATAGAACGTATTTGTCAACTCTAAATCTTTTAGCCATGGCTATGAATGAATGAGTTAAAAGTAGCATTTAGTTTAAATAAGTTAAGTGGAGGAATCAAAAACATGCAGATTTTCCTGAACATTTTTTCAGTAGAGGATTAAGTAAGTATACATATGGTCTAATCAGTACAGTTCTCAAAATTAATACTTGCTCATTGATAAATAAGTGCCAGTATCACAGCCTGTATCAAAATACGAATTACACTAAATTTTCCCCGGCCCCGGCCATTTTTTGACCTTGCCCCGGCCGGGGCCGGGATGCTCAAAAATGGCCGGGGATTGCCGGGGCCGGGGCCGGGGCCCCGGTCGATCACTATTCGGCACTTAAGTATGCACATTGGTGTAGCCAGTTAAGTTAGGGAAGGGGGGATTCCCTCGAGAAAATTTCGACATGTTCAAGAACTGAGCAATATAGTTGCACAGGCCCGTATCCAGGATTTTGTTTCTCTGGGGCACGACCAAAATTTTTTGAAAACATAAGGGGAGCAGAGGATGAGTTAAAAAAAACGTTTTACGACCACTAGAGCTGTACACCTTGTAAATTTTGCTTCCCAGGTGCCTTAAATTTAGCGAGAATTCAATGGACACCCTTTTAAACAAATCTTAGGACTAAATATACTACTTATAATTGGGACGCGCCGAAATTTTTTTCGATTTTCGGCTAAAGAAGCAAAGGAAAATATTCGTTATTACTGATTTTTCAATTCTTACAAAACAGCCATTTTTCGGGTTTCTAATCATCGCGAGCATCGCTAGAAACCCAAAACTGGCCGCGAAGCTCAGGTTTTGATATGCAAATCAGCCTGATTTGCATAGTATGCAAATTAGGCTAATTTGCATATTGCAAACTTGATTCAGGGCATGTTGTGGGTTATAGTGTTGCTCCTGATGATTAGAAGCCCAAAAAGCGCTGTTTGAGGCTTCAGATTGGTGTCAGGGGATGATCTAAGCCTGAGCCAAAGATGGAATTGCCTCGCTCGCTCTGCAATTTTCGCCCCATCTGACTCAGGCTTACATCATCCCCTGGCACCAATTTGAAGGCACATAACTAAGCCTAAGCCTAAGCCAGTGCTAAGCTCAACTTAATGATTAAGAAATCATGTTGTTTACACCACTCACTATTCTAATCCTCCAGTTCGTCGGGCCTTTGTCACAATTATCAATTAGCTTAGTGCGATTGGAGCATCAAGTTGAGTGATATCAGTAGTAGTATAGATTTTCTGGCGCGGATAAAAAAACCGGAACGTTCTAGCTGCTAATCTGTTGAAAATATGATATAGTTAAGGGGCAGCAGAATTCGTGATATTAGCCGAAATTGACGAATCCAAGGACTTTCTATATGGGTATACTCGAATTCTCAAAGAATGCTTGCTGGCAAAAGCGCACTCAAACTCGTCCTGGCCGTCGGTGCCTTCCGCTTCTTCACTGATACATGTGCCCACCACATAGCGATTCCTTACATATTCACCCGTCAGTACGTACATTGTATAAACTTTAACAATACGCGCAGGAGCATTGCATCTTCCTTTTATAGGTCATTTTTCCAGTCATGCTAGAAAATTTAGCGCGAATCAATTTGATTCGCTGTTGACGGATTTCACAGAAGTCTAAAAAAAACAAAGTTTTGCGCTTTTTCCTACCAATCGCACGTCAGCCTCTTAAATGTTGTCCAATCCGATCGTCGCCTGTAGTGAATATAGAAAGTAGTTCGATTTCTGTGATACAGTAATATTTGTGATTAGATAATTTTCATAAAGGAAGGTACTTGATCAAATGCGTTAAGGCTTTACTAAGATCAGTAAAAAGACCAAACTTGTGTTCAACAGATTTTCACTAATACCATATTCTATCGTTTCTATAAGTACGTTCCTCACTAATGTTTATGTCCCTCCTACATCCGTACCAATCATTTCGGATCATGTAATCGTCTGTTTCATTGAACTTTGAACGTCCCTTATTTATCCGGACAAACCTATTGGGGTTGAAAATTACCTCCCTCATAATTTTATGTAAATGTCCTTTAAACTAATGCGGTAAACGTGATATTCTACAGTATAATGAGTTACAAGGAGTCAAACACATCCGCCTAATGGTGTTATCAATTACCTACTTCATGTTTATATGTAAATGTCCTTTAAACTTATGCTATTTACTTTATATTCTACAGTATAATGAGTTACAAGCAGTAAAACACATCCGCATGTCTGTTTTTATTCCATATAGTCTGTTTCATTGTACTTTGAACGTCCCACATTTACCCGCACACACCTAATGGGGGTAAAAATTACATGGTGTTATCAATTACCTGCTTCATGATTATATGTAAATGTCCTTTAAACTTATGCTATTTACTTTATATTCTACAGTATAATGAGTTACAAGCAGTAAAACACATCCGCATGTCTGTTTTTATTCCATATAGTCTGTTTCATTGTACTTCGAACGTCCCACATTTACCCGCACTCACCTCATGGGGGTAAAAATTACCTACTTCCTGGTCCTTTACACTAATGCGGTAAACGTGATATGTTACAGTATAATGAGTTACAAGGAGTCAAACACATCCGCCTAATGGTGTTATCAATTACCTACTTCATGTTTTATGTAAATGTCCTTTAAACTTATGCTATTTACTTTATATTCTACAGTATAATGAGTTACAAGCAGTAAAACACATCCGCATGTCTGTTTTTTATTCCATATAGTCTGTTTCATTGTACTTTGAACGTCCAACATTTACCCGCACACACCTAATGGGGGTATAAATTACATGGTGTTATCAATTACCTACTTCATGATTTTATGTAAATGTCCTTTAAACTTATGCTATTTACTTTATATTCTACAGTATAATGAGTTACAAGCAGTAAAACACATCCGCATGTCTGTTTTTTATTCCATATAGTCTGTTTCATTGTACTTCGAACGTCCCACATTTACCCGCACCCACCTCATGGGGGTAAAAATTACCTACTTCCTGGTCCTTTACACTAATGCGGTAAACGTGATATGTTACAGTATAATGAGTTACGAGGAGTCAAACACATCCGCATGTCTCTTTATTATTCCAAATAAACTTATCACATGACTAATCGGTTCAGGATCGCTTCACTCTTGCACTAGTTCTGCTTCCCCTTTCCTCTGTCATATTTCCATCAGCTTTGCAGCTTGAACGTTCCGGTTTTCTTTCCGCGGCTGCCACTTGGCTGGTCTTCGTTTGTTCTAACACCTCTATGCTTCTCCTATCGCGGTTCGCTGGTTCCGAAACTCATTTTTGTCTAATGACACCCGAAGCGAAGGGGAGAAAGAAAAAAATCATTCCTATATTTCATTTTGGTGGGGGTGGTCACGTGCCTCTCTATCCCCTGGATGCTGGTTTGTGGTTGCATGATGCTGTTCTGCGACATAACATCGAAAAATTTGGCGCTTCGCGCTGATTTCTTCTATCCTTTGGCAATTTCTATCGTTTTATTGCAGGAAACGTAAAAAATAGCGCTTCGTGCGCATTATTAGCATTTTTTATGGCAAAAACGTAAAAATATTTTAAAAAATTTTCATTGCTCTCATAGTGCAGGATGATAGAAAAGTCCAAAAACGCGTTATTTAAAGGCCCCGCCAATTTTTATGGGTTTGTAGAGCTAAGCAAGAGTCTACTGATGATGAAACAAAGGATTAGAGATAGGAAAACGAAAAGTAATACATTTTTGGCACATTGTTCCTGAAAAATGCTTCAAATGTTATTGAACTCTTATCTTTTCATACAGAAAACAGAAAAGCCTTTGCGCATGGTGCTAACGCTCAAAATTTTCTCTCAGCGCAGGATCGGGTTTCCTTGCTCCGCGCTAAAAAAATCCTTGCTTGAAAGCGACATAATGCAGTCAAAATGGACTTGAAATGCTTTATAAATGTAGTGTTACCAAGAAAAGGCATTTTATGTGCTCTTTTGACCATTTCGTCGTTTGAATAAGACAAAATTGTGAACACTGAATCTATTGTTCTGAATTTTGGAAATTTACTCATACCCCTTCACACTCCCTACCGACTCTGACCTTATGCATCTATGCTACAGGCCGCCGCATAAAATCCTCTATATTTTGTTCCTAGAGTAATAAGAAAGCATTGCAAAACCGTTTGCATACATTATCACTATTCTTGTAGATATTGTTAGCGGTTCAAAAGACTAAAACTATCAAAGTCTCCCGCTATCAGAGTTCCCTAGCTTCCTTTAAACGTTTCCCGCATCTTCTTTTTGAGTTTATATCGTGTAATCTAGTATTAAGAAGGCAACGTTTCTTTTAACACAGGGCAGACAACGCTGGATCAGATGAGGATGGAAAAACTTCTGACTTTGGGGATGACGATTATGTACCGTATATTCCCGTCAAATTTCGGCGTCAGGAAAAAGTAATCATTAAGCCATTATTTCGTACATGTAAAAACGCCTCGAAATTTGGGGTAGGGGGTCCTGCCCGGTCTATTTTGGAGGGGGTGGTTGATGACCACCAATTTTAGGCAAAAAAATGAAAAACGCCTGAAAACGGCCTAAAAATTCGAATTTCTTCCAAAAATGGGGGGAGGAGGTCAAAACATTTCTGGCTTTGGGAGGAGGGCGGGGGGACGTCCGACTTTGGGTCGGGGGATCCCTTCATCCCCCTCTTACATGTATGCATTGTACGTGCTTGCACTTCAACGTTTAACTTAATTATCTTAAATGAGGTGAAACTGGTTAATGCACGTTTATAGTTTAATTGCTGCAATGCAGAGTGTGATTTGTGTTTTTATAGATAGATATGAGTGATAGATATGAGTGACAAATCATGTTTACGATTGATCGGAGTGAGAGCATTAAGCTTGAATTTTTTTATTGCTCGCAGAATAATCGCTTAGTTGATATCTGGAAATTTAAGCCCGCTTCAGAAGTAAATGTCGGCGATATAGCCGATTTTTGTCGGCGACATCGCCGATATCGCCGACTTTTGTCGGGGATATCGCTGATATCGCCGACGAAAATCGGCGATGTCGCCGCGCCGACTTTTATCGGCGATATCGCCGACATCGCGGGCGGGAATATCTCGAATTGCCTCATGTTGAAAAGCAAAATACTCAAAATATTGACCACTTTTATGTGAAAGTGGACATTGAGCCGCTGTGTGCGGTATTGCGAGGTTTATTTAAGTTATAAAACTTATACATCGATACGAAAATCGCGACAACAAGCTCGCTATGTTTTTAAAGTGCTTGGGGGTTTGGGGGTTTCAACCCCCAGAAAATTCTTTCACCCCCATAATTCGCGATTTTTATACTCCAGAAAGGTGGAGCATAGTTAGAATTGACGAATCCAAAAAATGCTCTTCAAGATTTCAACCTAACCCAAGATTTCCCACGCTGTGCATGTCTGTGACAACTGACCATACATGATCTTGGGGGGGGTTTTCACCCCCCAGAATCATTCTTCACCCCCCCCCCCCCCGAAAAAAATTTTTCACCCCCCCAGAATTGGCGATTTTTCAAAAGTTTCCTAAACTTACCTGAAAATTGGTAGAAAAAAGTGTCCTTTTAAGGGTTTTTGGCTATCTATTTGCTCAAAATCGCCGAATTTTCGGCGCTTCGCGCCATATATTCATGTTTTAAGCGATATATTGGTCAATTTATTGGACTTTTTTCGAAATTTTTTTCATGATTTCATGCTCTAGAAGGATAGAGTATCGTCAGAAACGCCAAAAAACGATGTTTTTTAACGCGTACCGGCCATTTTTGAACCCAAAAAAGGCACTTTAGGTTTTCACCCCCCCAGAATTCCCATACTGTGCATGTATGCAACTGACAATGGCTTAAATAAAAATAGTTCTAATCACCGTTAGGATTTAAGCAGCAGACTACTCTCAACTTTTTTAAAATTAAAACCAATAATCAATTTTCTGAGAGTTTTATTACCGTTAGATGACAATTGTCACGCGATTTCGGCCCACGAATTTTTCTTCTTTTCTGTGTCTTTGTAGTCCGGAACTCTAAAATTCCATAAATGGGGATAACCATGCACTAATTCAATTAATTGTTCGTCAAAGGTACTCGATGTTTCTCGTGAACCACAAGGAAGACAGGTAAAAAATGGCAATTTTTCTCAAGTATCAAATATTACGAAAGAAAGTTTTCGACAATCTCCGCGGGATAAAACGATACTTGAGAATAATATGAACCTCACGCTTACTCTTTTGCTGCATATAAGCTATTTAAAATTCATGACGTCCGCAAAAATAACTTGTGATATACATACTTATTACATATGTACATATGTACCTACTGCACGTGTGTACTAACCTTGTTAATGCATTTGTACGTGGCTTGCCTGTGTTCTCGTTCCTCTCTATACTTTGTACATGAATTGTCGGCGATATCGCAGAAAAATAGAAATGAATCCTATTCGCCCGAGTTTAGTCGGCGATATCGCCGATATCGCCGACATAAGTCGGCGACATCGCCGATATAGCCGACAAAATCGGCTATATCGGCGATATCGCCGACTTTTGTCTGCGATGTCAGCGATATCGCCGACTGAAAATCGGGCACTTGTGAACCGGGAAAAATCAGTCGGCGAAATCGGCGATATCACCAACAATTACTTCTGAAGCAGGCTTTAATCCTTTCTCCAAAAGAATTCATAATAAATTGGTTATTAGAAGCATATTTTCTCATGTTCCGATCATAGTTTTTTGTATTTCCGACAAAGATTTTTCCCGATGTGCTAAGACTTTGGGACCATCTTTCTTTGTATATGTACAAAGGTTTACGGGAGGTCAGACAGGTAAAGAAAACTCCCAACAGTCTACGGTTCTTGGCGCCTAAATTAGTAATTGTCTTTTCTATACGTCTTTACGGTGGCAAAAATTGTTTTAAAAGACAAAGCCATCAAATTTTCTGGCTATTCTTTAAAAATTTTTTGGCATTTATCACACAGAAAGCGTTACCGTACGATAAAATCGTAGGTACCCAGAAATTTATATGTAAACAAAATTGTAAAAAGGGTTCTTGTACAAAAAACGTTGGTTCCTATCCTATGCAATTTCAGAGTTGTCGCTTATCACTGAACAGTAGGTATCATCATAAAAAGACGACTTAATTTAAAATCCGGCGGCTTGATTGTATAGAGGCCGCAAGTTTTCTCATCTCTTGTATTCTATTCTATTTATATCTTTGTTTTTACGTATTTCTCGTTGTTTTTAATTCGGTACCTATAACAGTTGAATTGAATTTTTATTTTTACTTTTGATCTTACGTTTTACCAGGGTTTTTGAAAGGCGTACCCTCTTCAGGTCATTTTGGACTAAAACTTATTGTTCGAAGCACGAAAAAACGTCAAAGACGTCTAAAAGTATTATTTCTAGTACATTTACTCATGTTTATGTACAGCAGTAGACTATTTAATTCATTCATCCAGACTTTTTCTTCCATTATTTCGTATATGTGCTACAGGTCATTCCTTCGACCTTATTCTCATTTGTTATGATTCAAATTTAGCCATATTCATGAAAAATAAACTACAATGAATCAAGTATCAAAATTTGTCATTAAATAACAAAATTAGTCGCTCATTTAACTCCCCCTCAAGGAAACTCGGTTTACCCCCCTTCCAGAACATTTGACCGTGTGCATGTAAGGTTTGTATGCATTTTGTTCCACTTTTTATTAATTTTTCGAATTTCGTTTTAGCTCACGTCATTTTTATTTCCTACTTTGTATTTACAGAATTTGCTTTTTTGCCAAACCTTGTTAATTGCGTCAAATAATCGATAAGTTATTTACCGGTCAATTTTTAAGATATTAAGGCAAGGATTAATTGCTCGTATTAGCGCCGTGGAAAAGGATGGCGACACACTGGTGGCGAAGTTGGCTCGTGATTCAGACGAAGAGGATGAAAAAGTGCAAATTTCGCTTCTTGACCAACATACAGATTTGAAGAAAAAATCTGAAGGTTAGCTACTTTAATTACCGTAATCACAGTGCGTGATCTTATTTTTGCTTTTCTTTACCTAATAGCTTCATGCTATAATTTTAGGACAGCAGGAGAACGCTGTCGACAAAAAGCTCCAGGAAGAGGAGAAAATATTAGAAAGCGTTGCCGGGCGAACAGGTATGTAATGTTCATACATTTAAGGGCTCAAAATTTTAAGAGGGGGGTCCCCGGCCAGCTTTAGTGGGGGTAAATGGCCTCAATTTTTGGCCAAAAACGGCCAAAAATCGCCTAAAAACCACCAAAAGTTTCAATTTTGTTTAAATGGGGAAGGGGTTAAAAATTTTCTGGCTTTGGGGGGTATGAGAGGGGAACGACCAACTTTGTGTGAAGGGATCCCCGTCCCCACCCCCTCTTACATGTATGGTAATGCTGACTGTATTATTAAACGGTTTGAAATTTACTAGGACTTTTCAGCGATAAGATAATGCCCATCTACATAGTTACGAGCAGGTTGTTTTTATAATATCCAGACCATTTGTTTATCTAAAATTAGCTCTGAATTTTTATGCGATATTTGATGCGTAAACGTTTACACGAGTATGCAGGTTTATAATATGTGATCATCAGCATGCTCGCTAAGCCGAAACAAAATTATATGCATAATATATAAAATCTGTGTTTTGATAAACGCTAAAAACGGTTCTAAATTCGTTGGTTTTGCATGGGCAAAAAATAGACAGACTTTAGTCTTATTTATACCTGCCCAGGCCCGTATCCAGGATTCATTTTTGGGGTAGGGACCCGAAAATTTTGGGGTCAGATATCTTGAGAACCGTTGGGAGATGGGCAAAAAGAAAGCGTTGTTGAGCGTATCTCAGCGAGCTCTATTTAATGATGAAAAATTTCAGAGAAAAATTTAAAATTTTTTACTTTATGTCTTGCTCATATAAAACTAATCTGTCCATTAAAGTATCTATTGCCTGTTTTTTGACTTAGTGCATGAAGACGCTCGATAATCGAATCTTCTTATTACTGTAACTCCAATTTTTTCACTGCTCGACAGACGACCCCTTCGCTCCCTACTCAGTCGTGCAAAGGGAACTTAGGTATTTTACAACAATAAGGCATTTGCTTATCGCGCGATTACACACCAGATTAAAATAATACACTAAATGCAACTTATCATCTCATAGAAAAATAATTTCCTAGCTTCTGTCTTTGTATTTAGTCGGGCTCTGCAACAAAAAACGATACAAAAAATGAATAATACAACGTGAAGCGCCGAAAAAATTTGACATTTTCTTCTTCCTAACTCAAGTTTAAGCGGTTTCGTCCGAGCCATAAGATAAAAAATATAGATAAATAATGAATCCGGCGCGAAGCGCGAAATATGTCATGTACTTTATGTCATAACTCGAATTCGAGCAGTCTTGAGTGGGCTGGAAAACGATGCTTATACCTGAACAACAGGCCCATATCTAGGATTCGGTCAAGGGGGAGGAACGTACCTAACATAAATTGGTCTATATCTCGGAGAATTCGCTGGGATAGCTAGCGGAAACCGTATTTTTTGACGTTTTTACACTTGCTCTATCCATTGTGACCATAAAATTCGACCTTCAAACAAATTTTATAATTTGAAAATCTATAAAAAGTTATTTTTTGGTCGTGCTTGAGCCAAAAGAATGGAAAATACTTCACAACTGGCGCGAAGCGCCGAAAGTTTGAAGATTTTACGACAAAGATATCCGATTTTTCCATCTTTCCGTGCATTATCTTACCTTACATTTTTTTGGCCAAGGGGCGGCCTTCCCCCGCTCCCCTTAATTGCGGCCCTGCTAAACAATAGTCTGCTCAGCTCAAAAGTACGCTAAAAACCTGTTTACGCGGTGTTTTATCCATTTTTTCCTTTAAGCCGTCAAAAAATTTTTCAAGATAAGATAATGCAACAAAAAGATGGAAAACCACATTTTTTTGTTAGAGAAGCTTCAAATGCGAAGTATTCTCTATAATTTAGCCTTAAGTGCGACCAAAAAAACGATACATACTTTTTGCAGCTTGTTTTGGAAGAAGGAATTTCTTCAATAATATCGAATTTTATGGCCTTGATAAACATGATGAAAAACGCCAAAAGATGCAGTTTTTTCTTTGCTGCCAAAACGTAGTTTTCGTGATAAAAACCAAACGGATCTTAGGTCCGCCCTTATCGGGCTATAATCCTGGATACGGGCCTGCTTGCGGACTGCATACGACTACACACATGTGTGTCGATTTTTATTTAGTCATTTCGAATTGCAGTACCTGTGCACTGGTTGGTAATCTTTATTTTCAGCGCTTATGGCTGCTGCAGAACTGGCAAAAGGAATTCAATACAAACATGCCATTAAAACGAGGTAGGCCCTTTTTATTTTAGAAAGATTTTGAGTGCGCACCGTTCTATCATTATTTTTAGTTCATTTTCGCTTCCTGTTGATTTTAGTTTGTCAATGAAATTCTTGCGTATATTAGAAAAGTAAATCTGTATAAACGTCTCAGAGCCGCATCTTGACTAGTCTGACTCTAGCATATGCATATAGAGAATTTCATTCTTTGAAATTTTTTTATTATTTGACGTTTTTATTAGACTACGTGCCGCTTGACAATTTTGGGAATCGCGTTCAAAAGGCTTAGACTGTCTTCCTTGCTTAAAACCGTTGAATACTCGTTGTTTGCAATATACATACATTATAAAGGAAGCTCGAAGCTCCTATGCGTTTTACATATATCCTAGTGCTTATTTATTCATCTTTATAATGCCTTCAACAATAAATATACTCTAAAAGTGGGACCAGTGGCAGATTCACGATTTTCTAACGGAGGGAGGGAGAACGGAACCCAAATTTTCCTAATAGCGTCAAAAATTGTCTAACAAATTCGTGTAATATGCTCAAAGTATCGGTTTTTCCCGTCGTTTGATAGACAGAATAATTTGTGATCTGAAAAAGTTGGACACTTTCGAAAGTTTTTTTACGAAAAACGCGCAAAATTGGTGCAAAAATCGGCGCAAAGTACCGGAAAAATGCTCGAGAAATCATTTTAAAAACAAAAAAATCCTTGTTCTGTACATAAAAAACTTCTAACGTAAAAATGAAGTTTTTAGATGGCCAAGAAAGTCAGTAAATGTCAGTAATGAGTACTGTCCGGCAAATCGTGATAAAAAATGGCTTAAATTATCAAAAGATACACATTATTCTCTGTTGCTTCCAAATTTTTTGACGACAGGGAAGGGGGTGGGTGGCCCCCTCCGCCCCTCTGAATCCGCACCTGAGTGGGACGGACTATTTGAATCATGGAATCAGTGATGGAGGATAAAATGTGATTGAGATTAAAAGTCAAAGTGATGAAATCATAATTTTTAGAAAAATATCGAAAAAGCATTGATTATCTTTATTTTTTTACAGGTTTGACCTTGATAACAGTAATTATGCTTGCTATTTACTGAATCTTTCTATTTCATAGCTGGAAACCGCCAAAGCTTATTAGGCAACAGTCAGAATCACAGCAGCAGCGGTTAAGAAAGAAATACGGCGTACTTGCCGAAGGCGAAGATATTCCGCCGTTGATAAGAACATTCAGGGTTTAGTTATTATTTATGATTAGTATCAATACTAATTCGTGAATAAAGTGTATAACAGTGTTTTTGGCCTAAGGTCCCTTTATATTTACTCGTACATGTACACTTAAGTTGGTCATCCAAGGTTTTTTACGTAAGTTTTATATAATAAATTTAGTGTACTGTTATTTACATAAATATATACCGTAGTAATGCGTTCTTTGATGCTGAAATATATTTTTTGGTTTTTTAGCATAATTATAACGGCTCGAAATTTTGGGTGGGGGTCTTGGGCCATTTTTAGAGGGGTTAATGAAATCACAATTTTTGTCCAAAATTGGGGGATCAAAAATTTTCTGGTTTTGGAGTATGGGGACGTCCATCTTTGATTGGGGGATCCCTAAAACCCTGTTACATGTATGCCCAGTATGCGTACTTCAGTTAATTATGTATATGCTCTCTTGTTATAAAAATACAAAAATTATCAGTTCCGAAAAATTATGATATTTTTAGAATTTTCGTTTAGATTTTGCAATCTTTTCAATGCCAGGTAATTCAAAAAACTTCGTCATTCTTACCATACGGAAACAGAATTTTGAGGCTTTCAAACGATTGAAACTGAAGGCTGTCACACTGGCACAAAACTTTTTCTGATACTTTTTTGATGCTCAGTTCACGTTTAGAGGAGTAGCAGGCAGACAATATGTAAAATTAAGAAATGAGTATAAAGCACTAATATATGATGGCTAATTTAACATTTAAAGTCAATACTGGACTTTTTCAAAAGAGAAATAAAATTGAAATCCTTCGACGTCTGTGCCTTCGGCCTTCCCATTCCACACGTACATTTGAATGTACATAAGTATCTATAATAAAAGATCCCATTTGTGTGTCAACAAATGAGATTGTAGATTTTTCATTCTATTTTCGTTTTCATTCTGCATTTTTTCTATTCAAATAGATATGTAATGTACGCTAACCCCTCTCGAACAGTCTGGTGAACCGACCAAAAACATTGGTTCTCTACTACATTTTCACCCAGCAGTCAGCTTATTACTCGTCTTATTTTTATTCTTAAAGTTGAGTACCTATGTACCTAGGTATTGTGTTATAAAAATTTCCGTTCGTGTAGGAAATGAAATTCACCGCCAGCGTCATAAAAACGTTAAAAGAAATGAAAATAGAAACTCCGACGCCTATACAGATGCAAGGATTGCCAGTTGCGTAAGTTATTTATTGAGTCTTCTTGATGCCTTTTGACATATAAGTTAAAAGAGAAAAAAATGCTTTTTATTAGTAAGAATGCTTGTTAGAAAGTTCCGCGTCTTAGTGTGAATTATGTGTGGCCGCGAAAAGTGGTGAAAAGCATACATGGGCAAGGTAGAGGTGGCCAGAGGGGATGAAATCCAGAAAATAGTCATATACTAAATTGTGGTCATTGTTTTTCGCACATGGTCTCTTTGTATATGTAAAAAGATGGTCCGCTAAATCAATGCACATTTCTTTACAGGTGAATTTTAGGGCCTATTATATGTTATGGTGATGGTAGCACGTTATGTGAGATAAATTGGTTTTCTGCTTCTTAATAGCGAAGTTTATCCAATTTTGCGTTTCTACCGATAAAAATACAAAAAATATCAATTCGGCACGAATCGCCCAAAAATTTTGGTATGTTCACCGTTTTCAGTCCGAATTTTCGGCCTTCTTCACAGTAATCTCAAAAATTGCTTTGCCGCACTTTCCGTTTTTCAAAATCACCTCACAGTACCTGATTTTCCGAAACTTTAGGTAGGGGTAAGTAGTACTCCCCTACTCTATGCCTGTGTGTAGTGAAAAGTTAAAATTTTTGAAATTTTCATTGAAATTTTTCTTCATTTCTGATAGAGCTCGCCGAGATACGCCCAAGATGGCTTTATGTTTGCTCATCTAATGGTTTTTGAGAAATCTGACCTCGAAATTTTCAAAACTCCCGCTGTAACATAATCCTGGGGGCCTGGTTGTGAGTCACAATCGGTTCAAAAAATGCATAAGACAGGGTCAGACTTTTATCCGACGCATTTATCACACTTAATTTGCAGCTACTTGTACTAGAAATGTAGTTTTGCGCAGAATCAAAATTTTTTTCTTACGAAGACTAGATTATTTGAACGGAAAAATAGTTATTTGTCGTAACCCTGTTTATTCCATTTTTTAACTAAAAATTTGAAATTCGACGATTCGCCTTGAATCACCCAATAGTTGTTGGAGTTTTCGCTCCTAGCACGTAAATCCAAGTACCGAAACACGAAACGAAAATTCTATATATCTTATCTTCAATCGTCTTTCAGCCTGAATCATACATAATCTTGGGAGGGGGGTTTGGAGGGCTTTCATTACCTCCTCCTCACAGAAAAATTTTCAAACTCACGCAGAAATTTTTTACCCCCTCCCTACAGAATTCGCGATTTTCCAAAAGCTCGCAAAAACTTTGTAAAAATTCATGAAAAATGTGCCTTTTTTAAGCGTTTTTAGCTATCTATTTGCTTAAAAGTGTCAAATTTATGGCGCTTCGCGCCATATACTCATATTTTTAATATATTTTGTTCAATTGGTTTGACTTTTTATTATTTTAAAATTTTCCAATGTTTTTATGCTCTAGAAAGATAGAGCATCGTTAGAAAAGCCGAAAACGATGTTTTCGACGCGTACCTACCATTTTTAGGCCCACAAAAGGCACTTTAAAATTTCACTACCCCCTCCGAAATTTCCATGCTGTGCAAAATGGCCTGAATTATCATATATGACACAAATTTCGCGCTTTATGCATTCAAATATTTAATGAGACCTTGGTTGGCTGGCACTCGAAAAAACGAAAAATTACTAGGTATAGGTGGTAAGGTATTTGCGCATGCTAGGGATGTTCCGATTAATCGGAATCGGAATCGGAATCGGTTGGAATCGGTCATTTTTTTGTGGAATCGAATCGGAATCGGCGATAATAAATCTTTGAGAATCGGCATCCGAATCGGAATCGGTATTCCTAGGTTTTTAGGAATCGGAATCGTATCGGAATCGGCTAAAATTGGTCCAATTATCGATTCGATTCCTTTTTATTTTAATTATAGCAGAATTAAAATAGGAAAATACAACTTTATGCTTTAAAACGTAAAAATAAGCAATTTTTCCCTTATAGTAAAGTACTGGTAACCCAATGCTACGCTACATTTATGACAAAAAACAGATCGTGCGGGTACTGGTCAAGTTTTTATTCATCTGAACGTCATATGCATACTAATGTCTAATACTGAACTTTAATTTAGGGCAGATATATTTTAGAAATAATGGTTTTTCAGCCTGTTTGCCTTGTAATCTATTTCTTAGCGGATCGTATATTATTCCAGCGCCACTAAACAATTGCTCCGATAGGACGCTCTTAGCTGGGGTTGCCCAATATTTTCTTGCTAAAGTCGACATAAGCAGGTAGGTTGATCGCTTCTCTTCCCACCAGGGACGGGTTTAAGGGGGCGGGGGGCGGCCGCACCCCAATTAACCAAAATATTTGGCGAGATAACGAATGGATGCAATTTGCAATGATTTTTGGCCATCAGTGACCATAATTTCTTAATTTTTTCCGGCGAATTTTCTGGCGACCTGGAAGCACACTTTTTTTGTATTTGGCGAACATTTTTCCCGATGTACAAAGACTTTTTCGGATCGTCTTCGTACATGCACAAAGACTTTTGGGAAGACAAAAACTGCAAAAAATAGGTCTGAAATTCGCAAAGATTTTCGGCGCTTTGCGCCGAAATGTGTAATTGTTTGTCCTATAATAGCAGAAATCGCATTTTGAAAGGAAACGTCAATTTTTTCGGCGCTCCGCGCCTTTCAAGACGAACGATTCTCAAATATTTTTGCCCTCATAAACGCAGGAATTAGCCAAAATACACTACTAAAGGTCGAACAAACAACTCTATTTTTACCACACTAAAGTCGCTATTGTACTATATCATAGTAACCAAAATTTGTGTGTACGAAATGTACAAAGACTTTTTGGACCATCTTTGTACAAGTACAAATAGACCTTGTACAAAAAAACACTGCCTGGAAGCCATTTGTAGAATTCAAAACAATTTAAACGGCAGAAAAGCTATTTTTGCATAGTTTTCTTCTATTTTCATTTAAAAATTTCGATGTTTCGCATCAAATGCTTCAAGTACAGGAAATCAAGCAGTAAATCATGCTTATAGACGTCTATCCGCCTTAATTTCACGAACCTGCGAGTCGCGCCAGATTTTTGTTAAAGTGAAAAAAATTTAATGATTTTTTCGCACAAAATTGTCTAAAATTTTAAAAATTTTAAGAAAAATATTGCGTCAAAAGCGACTTTATGTAGATGTGTACAATGTAAAACACCGAGAAAACGCTATTTCGCGCATCACGGGCAAATTTTTGGACCTATTTTTAACTGTTTTTG
The DNA here is from genome assembly GCA_036768485.1 of Mermis nigrescens. Taxonomy (NCBI): domain Eukaryota; kingdom Metazoa; phylum Nematoda; class Enoplea; order Mermithida; family Mermithidae; genus Mermis; species Mermis nigrescens. The sequence continues at coordinate 253,167 of JAVLUZ010000653.1, read as the reverse complement.
GAAAAGTTGGGATACCGCCCCCCTTAGGAAAATCCTAGATCCGCCACTGCTTCCCACCATTTTAACGGGTCTTGCTTATGAGAGAGACGCTTCGCGTTGATGTGCGATTCGATTTCCTTAAAAATTTATTAACTTGATGAAGTGTAGGTAAATGTTTTGCCTTGAGACTTAGACTATACCTTGTTTAGATCAAATGATACGCTTTTACATAAACAGTGAATAGATAAACGGATTAGCTAGCTACAGTGTTTTTTTGTACTCGGCAAAGATTTTTCCCGGTGTACAAATACTTTTCGTGACCGTCTTTGTGCATGTACAAAGATTTTTGGGAAGATAAATAATTGGAAAAAAGGTCTGAAATTCACAGTGGCAAAAATTGCATTTCAAAAGGAAGAATGTCAACTTTTCCGGCGCTTCGAATCGTTTTAAGACGATTCTTAGTGATTTTTGCCCTAAGGGACCCAGAAATGAGCTAAAACACACTAACAAAAGTCGAACAACTCTGTTTTTTCGCACTACAATCGCTACTGTACCATATAGTAGTATCCAAAAATTTGTGTGTAAAAAATTTACAAAGATTGTTGGGAAGACAAAAACTGTTAAAAGGTGTAAAATTCGCAAAAAGTTCGGCGCTTCGCGTTGAAATGAGTAATTGTTAGTCCTACATATCTTTAAAATGGCAGAATTTGCATTTAGAATAGAAAAATGTCAAATTTTACGGTGCTTTTGAGATAATTTTTCGTAACTTTTGTCGCCAGAAACCCAGAAATCAGATAAATACACTACCAAAGATCGTAAACTTTGTTTTACCGCACTAAAATCGCTACTGTACTATATTATAGCATACAAAAATTTGCATGTACAAAATGTACAAAGACTTTTGGGGACCATCTTTGTACATGTACAAACGGACCTTGTACAAAAAAACACTGTTTAGCTACCTATATATTTAACATGTTTGTCGCAAGAATCGGAACCGGAATCGGAATCGGCCGATTCCTGTTATTTTGGAATCGAAATCGAATCGTAATCGGCTGTCTTGAGATTTGCAGAATCGGCATCGGGATCGGAATCGGCTTTTCTGAGATTTAAAGAATCGGAATCGAATCGGAATCGGTCATTTTCGAAAAAGCGGTATCGGCACATCCCTAGCGCTTGCGCAAATAAATTTTTGTTCCTTTTTCTGACTGTTCTGACGAGAATCCTGGATTCACCTCCAATCTTTCAAACGATAATTAAAGCTTTTCACAGTCTCTCTGGTCGTGATATGATCGGGATCGCGTACACTGGTTCGGGAAAGACAATGGTGTTCGTTTTACCCATCATTTTGTTCTGTTTGGAACAAGAAATCGCTTTGCCATTTACTCGAAGGGAAGGACCCTACGGTCTAATACTCGTTCCTTCGGTACGTAAGCTTGCCTGCTTTGCCTTTTTTAAAAATCCCGTTGGCTAGGTGTGGGGGTAGTTGCCCCTTCCTGCTCCGAAACAAAAACTTTTTTCGCATTTCTAGAAATTTCGTAATGTTTTCATCTTCAAAGAAGGAAGAGCGCCGTAAAAAACACCAAAAATGGTGTTTCGACGCATGCCTGTCGTTTTTTACACCAGAAAAGACACTTTATCGAATTTTTTTGATTTTACTCCAAGAGAATTCCTATGCTGTGCATTTTTCGTTGTGTAGTCTTTTCTTTATCATTAGGAGGACAAGCATGTATGTTAAAGTCGTCATAAATCAGCAACGTGATGAATCAACGTTCTGTACATAGCTCACAGATAAATGGGAGTATTATCCGCTGCTCGTGTCATGTCACCACATGCTCTTGGGACTCGGGGACTTCCTCTAGAACCCCAGAAAGCACACATTCCCATAGTGGAGGAGGAGGGGGTTTGAGGGTCATAGGTGCACAAGATTAGGCTCCATTTTTAAAGCATTTTTAGTTTATTTTGACTGCATTATATCACTTCTACCTCTTAAAAATACATAAATTGATGAATTTCTGAAGTTTTTGACTTGAATGTTTCGACATTTTCTCTGCTTTTAACCTCAAAAATGATACTGGAAAAAGTTCCGTCAGCTCAAATCGCCGGCCAGTAAATGTCTGGCTGACCTTTCAGCGGGAAGAAGGGGTAATACCCCTTACCTACTACATGTGTGCATGCAGTGGCATAGCTGGGCTTCGGATTTTGGGAGTGAAGAAAATTTTGAAGTCGGATAACTCAACAACTACTTATGGATAGAAAAAATAATGGCGTTTTTGAGCTTTTCTTATGGAGATATACAGGCCTGTAGGGAGGGGGGGGTTAGGGGGGGCCTGCCCCCTGAAACCAAAAATTTTCTTAAAAACACCAAAGGGGGAGTAAGGGAAAAAATAAGATTCGCGAAAATTTTCGGCGCTTCGCGCCGAAATGAGTAATTGTGTGTTCTATATATCTTTATAATGGCAGAAATTGCATTTCAGAAGGAAAAATGTCAAATTTTTCGGCGCTTCGCGCCGTTTTAACACGATTCTTAGTGATTTTTGCCCTTAGAGACCTAGAAATTAGCTAAAATACACTACCAAAAAGTCGAACAACTGTTTTTACCACACTAAAATCGCTACTGCACCATATTAAAGTACCTAAAAATTTATGTGTACGGAATGTACAAAGATTTTTGGGAAGACAAAAACTGTAAAAAGGTGTAAAATTCCCAAAAATTTTCGGCGCTTCGCGCCGAAATGAGTAATTGTTTGTCCTATTTTCCTTTAAATCAAAAAGTATACACTTTAAACTCATTTTATCACACAAGAAATATAGCTTATCAAGATACAGCAGATTTCTTGATGACTAAAAAAGGCGGACTGAACAGAAAAAGCGTAAAATCATGCCGTTTCGGTGTTTTTGATAAATTTTTTGGCCTGCTAAATAACCATATTCTCGTAAATTTGCTGCAAATTTTAGTGTTACAATTTTTGCTCAGATGATCTCTGGTGCGTTGGCTTCTGGGGCTCTGCCCCAGACCCCGCTGAGGGGCGCTTGAGCGCGCCACCCCAGACCCCCCAGCCGTAGGGAAGGCTACAACCATGGTAACAGGGGTATCCTTAACAGTATACTTTTTTAAGTTAAAAAAAATTCTGCCCCCCCCGAAAAAAATTTCTGCCGACAGGCCTGGAGATTTACACATTTGAGAAAAAAAATTGTGAAGAATCGAATTTGATTTTAATACAAACATGTTGCATATAATAAATGAAGCGCAAAAATTTTGGGCTCGAAAATCGCTAAAATCTGTTCTAGCGGTCTTTCAGATACACTTTAACAATCTCCAATTTTTTCCTTCGGAGGACCGGCCCTGTGTGCATGTATGGTGAGGGGTATTACCCCTAGCTCATGGTTCAAGACTCGAGTCACTGTCAGACGATTTTGAACTATCAAACATTTCATTCATGATTTTTGGGGACGAAAGTAGCAAAGATGTTAAAAATTTTTCGGACTAAAAAATTTCTGCTTTGTTTACCCGTAAAATTCATAGAATGAAAGTAAAATGATCTAAACGAGTCAAATTTTTTGACGGATCCTTATATTTTTTACTGATAAAAGTGACGAAACGAGTCAGGGACTGAGGATTTGATAAAAAGTATCAAAAATGCAATTCATTTATTAAGTTTTAATCATTTTTCATATTTGACCTGCAAAAAAGGCTCGAATTCTAAATTTACTGTTCCCCGATTTTGGCATTTTACCATTTCCTGACTGTACATCAGGGTCGTATGTAAGGGGGTGAGGTGGCCGCCCTCCCCCTTGACCGAAAAAAATTTTGCGAGGTAGATAATGCACGGAAAGATGGAAACATCGAATGTCTTTGGAGTGAAATCTGCAAATTTTCGTTGCTTCGCGCCGGATTTGATGTATTTTCCATCATTTTAACCAAGCGCATCCAAAAACATACACTTTTTAAAGCCTTTTGAGACAAAAAAATTTCAAAAAAGTTGGAATTTTATGACTATAATGGATAGAGCATGTCGATAAACGTCGAAAAACGCGGTTTCTGTGAGCCATCCCGACGAATTTCCCGAGATATAGACCAATTTATGTTGGGTCCGCCCCTCCCCCCTTGGCCGGATCCTGGATACGGGCCTGCTGAACATTATTATCCCAAATTTTAAACCACAGTTTATTGAATTAACATCGTGATACAGACGGCTTTTCGACATAAATGCTCTAAAATCTTAGGATTCATCAAACTATATAAAAATATCTGGCGAGATATCCGATTAATAATTTAAGAGTAATATCAGTTATATGCCAGGTTCTTCGGATTAACGATTAAAATTTATCAAAAAATATCTGTTGACAAACTCGAACAATAATTGAAGGGGTACCATGATAAGTTCTACGGATCAACGATTTAAAAATTTGTAAAAAATATCTGGTGATAAATCCGAAGAATAATGTAGGAGCATTCGCAATAGGCGAGCCCCGTGTAAGATTCTCTTATTTACACGATTCGTTATCCTAAGCAATTCAGGATTACTGCCACACATGTAATGACTCGAAATTCGGGTGGGGTGGGATTCCCGGCCATTTTAAGAGGGGGTGTAAATGACTTCAGTTTTTGGCCAAAGATGGCCGAAAACACTTAAAAACGGCAAAAAAGCAATTTTTTCCAAAAATCGGCGGGGAGAATACAATTTTTTTGGCTTTGTGGGATATGGGTAGAATGACCAACTTTAGGTGGGGTTTCCCCACCCCAGATCGGCCATGTGGCGCATATGTGGCTCGGCCATAGATGCACAACATGGCCGATCTGGGGTGGGGATCCCCCACCCAAAGTTAATCGTCCCCACCCCTTTAAAGCCAGAGGCCCCCTTCCGGTTTTTGAAAAAATTGAATCTTTTGGCCGTTTCTGGCTAAAAGTTGGAGGTAATTTAATCTCCCCCTGAAAATGGCCGGAGACCTCCCAACCTTGAATTTCGAGGGTCCCGCATCCCCGCTGTTACATGTTTTTTCACTGCTTCTACAGGAAGACATCCCTTAGACATCGACTTTGCCGCCATTAAATACACGCATTACGTATTTCACTCTTGACGGAGCATAATTTATTTATTTTAGCGCGAATTGGCCAAACAAATTTTTGACATCGTCAATAATTTCTCCGCGTCGCTAAGAGCTTATGGCTTTCCTCTTTTGCGAACATGCTGCTGTATTGGCGGCATGCCTGCGCGTGAACAAATCGAGGCTGTAGAAAAGTATGTTTTGCTATAATAATTGTATTCTGTTCGGATTCGGCGAATTAAAATTTAGGCAAATTTTTCTCAGTACACCTATTCAAAAATTGATAAACTTATTTCTAACCGCCGAAATATTTGGATGCGTCCCAAATCCCATTTTGTACGAGCTTTATGTCGGATGTTAATTTATAATGGAAATCTCTTTTCAAATTCAATATATGATTTCCATTGGATGTAAATGTTGAATTCGACTTTTTCTCTTCGCAATAATGATATATGTATGACGTAAAGTTTGAAATGATTTTATTAGGGTTATTTGCTGGATGGGGTAGACGAAGCTGCAGTCACATAATAAACGTTTGGTATTACTTAGTATCGAGGAATTCTTTTTCTTATCGTTGTGTTACTCTTGGGATACATTTGAATCCATTTTCAAAGTCATTGAATACTAAAGGAAAAGATTCATACATCGTTTTATCACGGAAATCCCGGTATCTGGAGACATGTGCTTTCCTAAGTTCCAGAATTGAGGGAAGAGTAAAATCCTAAATTCGAGACCAGCTAATATAGAGTTCGGACCATTTGTTGTGAGTCGAATGCGAAAATGACCAAAATAGTACATTACGTGCAATTATTAAATGTAATGTAATAGTATGCAAATTAAATGTAATGTAATAGTATGTAAAGAGTGCATTTCCTTGTGCTTTTAGCCCATTTTGACTCGTTTCGTCACTTTTATCTATAAGAATATAAAAATTCCTTGAAAGTTTTGACGTTTTACATCATTTAAACTTCATTATAGGCACTTAACCGATAAACAGGACAGATTTGTAATGATGTGGAAAAATTTCTGACATCTTTACTACTTTCTTCTTCATAAATCATGCAGGAAATGTTCGTTACCTAGCTCAAAGTCGTCTGACGTCATGGACCTTGAGGGGTAATACCCCCTTCTCACTCCCATGGAAATCTACGTTAGTTAGTTAGATTCTGTATAAGATTTTCCGTTAAATTTTATTGAAAAATTCACACCCTTTTCAAATAAAAGTAAAAAACTGACCTGGCTTCATGATTTCCGTTTCCACGTGCATCTACGCATACTGTTGTCTACGTAAATATTATTTGTGCAGAGGAGTACACATCTTAGTAGCTACGCCCGGCCGCCTTATTGATATGCTTGAGAAAAAGGTATTAACGCTGGATATATGCCGTTATATGTGCATGGATGAGGCGGATCGAATGATCGATTTGGGATTCGAAGAAGATGTCCGCACAATTGTGTCTTATTTTAAAGTACATACGTATATTCAAGTTTGTGTGCAATTGTGCTGCTTTAAAACATTTAAATTGACGGATTTCTTATTTAAGTCATATCGTAATGCACATTGTAATGATCAAATTCAAGGCCCAGCTGGGATATCCTACTACAACTTTTTTCTTGCATTGCTTTTTTCGGCTTACTTTATCTGCTAGGACCAAAATGAATTAACATTACGCACGGATTAGCTAGTGGGATATCTATAAATGCAGAGGTATATGTAGACTTTACGTGGGCAGCACCAAAATTCTGGGGAGGTGCAAGATTTTTCAAAGGTCAAAAAATGGCCTTAAAAGGGTGGTATGGCGAAAAAACAGCGTTTTCCAACGTTTTCCATCGAGCACTATCCATTGGCATCAAAAAATCGCGAAAAAAAAACAAAAAAATTCAAAAATTGAATTCTAGGGGGTATTTTTGTTTCTCGGTGGGGTTCATACCCCCCACTCCAACCCCCTACGCCCAGGTGTGTATGTAACTGACATATTAGAAGTTAAGTTATCTAGCGTACATGGGCGTAGGCCAATTCAGGGTCAAATGACTTGACCCTAGTAGCTGAAGCAAGCCCGTAGCGGAAACCGGATCAACTTCACAAGATTTTTGAAAATTTCTTAGGGAAAATAAGGCAAAGTAAAGGCCGAAAATGGATGAAGATTAAAAATTTTATCCGAAAGTGCTCATAAACTTAGTAATAACGTTGTTATAGGCATACCTGGGCAAGGAGTTCAACCAGGTTCAACCGGGTACCAGCCGGAGCAAGTTCGGTACCAGCCGGATGGTCCACCAGTTGCACACTATGTTTTGTACATAAACTTCTTTTGTTGTAAAAATCGATTGGTTGGCTCCAAAATCGGTTGCTGGGGTCTAAGAGTCGGTTGATGGGCTCCAAAATCGGTTGCTGGGCTTTAAAAATCGGTTGGATGGCTCTAAAAATCAATTGCTCCTGGGTTCAACTAATTTTTGGAGCCCATCAACTGATTTTTAGACCTCAGCAACCGATTTTAGGAGCTCAACAACCGATTTCTAGCCCCCAACAACCGATTTTTTGAACTCACTAACCGACTCCCTTGACCCCGGCAACCGATTTTTATACATCGGCAACCGATTTTCGGAGCCAACCAACCGGTTTACAGACCCCAGCAACCGATTTTTATAGCCAACCAATCAACTTTTAGACCCCAGCAACTGATTTTCTTACTCCAATAACGGATTTAGGACCCAGCAAGCGATTTTTAAGCGATTTTGGACCCATCAATCAATTTTTCGAACTCAGCAACAGATTTTTGGAGCCAACTAACAAATTTTTAGACCCCAGCAACTGAATTTCGGACACCAATAACGGATTTAGGACCCCAGCAAGCGATTTTTAAGCCCAATAAGCGACTTAGGACCCATCAATCAATTTTTCGAGCTCACCAACCGATTTCTAGACCCCCAGCAACCGATTTTTGGAGCCAACCAACCGGTTTCCAGACCCCAGCAACCGAGTTTTATAGCCAACCAATCAACTTTTAGACCCCAGCAACTGATTTTCTTACTCCAATAACGGATTTAGGACCGAGCAAGCGATTTTTAAGCGATTTAGGACCCATCAATCAATTTTTCGAGCTCAGCAACAGATTTTTGGAGCCAACCGACCAATTTTTAGACATAAGCAACTGATTTTTGGACCCCAATAACGGATTTAGGACCCCCAGCAAGCGATTTGTAAGCCCAATAAGCGACTTAGGACCGATCAATCAATTTTTCGAGCTCACTAACGATTTCTAGACCCGGGCAACTGATTTCCGGATCCCACCAACTGATTTTTGACCCCAGAAATCGATTTTGAGATCTCAGCAACTCGATTTTGGGGGTCCAGCAACCCATTTTTGGAGCTCAGCAATCATTTTTTAGATCCCAACAACCGATTTTCAAATCCCGGCAACCGAATCGGTTACTGGGCTCTCTAAAAATCGGTACGTAAGTAATGCATAATTCAGAGATTATACTTAAGTAAGTAATGCTTAATTTAGAGAAAATAATAATTCGTCAGATCAAAATAAAACATATGATGTACATAGATGTATTAAAAATACATACTTGTCTGTCCAACTGTTTTATGTGTACATAAACGCTAGTCTTTTATACATACATTACTTGTTATTGATGTTTAGGCCGCGCTGGATTTTGACAATTTTTGTAATGCAAAATTGCGTTTCAAAAAGGTGGAATCTCAAAATTTTCCAGCGCTTCACGCCAAATAGATTTAATTTTATTACTTGTTATTGATGCTTAAGCCGCGCCAAATTTGGACAATTTTTGTAATGCAAAATTGCGTTTCACAAAGGTTAAATTTCAAAATTTGCGGCGCTTCGCGCCGAATTCGGATAATTTTTGTGTTGCAAAATTGCGTTTCAAAAAGGTGAAATCTCAAAATTTCCCGGCGCTTCGCGCCGAATTGATTTAATTTTATTACTTGTTATTGATGCTTAAGCCGCGCTAAATTCGGACAATTTTTGTAATGCAAAATTGCATTTCACAAAGGTTAAATCTAAAAATTTTCCGGCGCTTCGCGCCGCATTGATTTAATTTTATTATTCGTTATTGATGTTTAGAGGTTGCGCTGAATTATGACAATTTTCGTGCATTTCAAGCAGGATTTATATTTGAAATGAAGACGTATATACTATTTGACGACATGAAAATGAGGAACTCTGTAGAAGTTTTAATTTTGCACAATGAATTGCATAAAAATGAGCACATTAAAGGCGGTGAATGCCTCTTCAAGATTAAAGGTCAATTGTTATCAAAGTAATGAGTCTTTAAACATAATTGCTGTGCAAATTATCGATTGCACTATTTTTTACACCATAGTAATTTTGACACACCATTTTTAATTAAAAAATTATGTCGCGAGAAATAGTGCGACTTCGCGTGAAATTATGAATGGACTTTGCGTGGAAGCAAGACTAACATGTTAAAAATTCAACCACTTTTCTGACTTAGGCAACCAACCAAAAAATTGGGCTTCGGTACCGGCCGAGACTTTAAGGTTTGCCCAGCTATGGTTACAGGTACCAGTTTTTGAGGTCATTTTTGCCTAAAAAGGCTCAATTTTATACCCCACCCCCAGATCAACCATTCTCTGCATCTATGGTCATGATGACCAATCTCGGAAGCGCCAAAAAATTTTGTCTTTCCCGCAAACCTTGGTTTTGAAGTCCAGAAAAAACCGATTAGAGAATACTTTAGGCCGGCCAGTTCCAGGATTTCTATGCGTACATTGTACATGTCTCCAATTAACATAAGTCTGTCATTTGAAATCGCGTAGTAGTGTATGAAAACAACTATAAATTTGCGTTGGAAAACAGTAATTGAAAATATAGCATGTCGAAGGCTTTTTTTATCATAGTTCTTCTCAAAGTAGTCGTAAAGATGGTGAAATATATACGATCGTGTATAAACATTAAAACACAAAAAGAAATATGTACCGTATAACTGCCATCAGGCCCGTAGTCAGGATTCGGTCAAGCGGAAGGGGGAGGGGGGCGGATCCAAAAAATCGTTCTATTTCTCGGAAAATTCCGTTGGACAGCTCGCAAAACCGCTTTTTTTCGACGTTTGTCGACATGCTCTGTCCATTAAGATCAGAAAATCCAATTATTGGAAAAAAATTTTTCTTATTCTAAATGCTAAAAAAGTGTCATTGTTTGCTTGCGGTCGGGCCAAAATTATGGAAAATACTTAACATTCGGCGCGAAGCGCCGATAATTTATAGATTTCGCGACAAAGACATGCGATTTCTCCATTATCTTAGCTTTCCAAATTTTTCCGGCCCAGGGGGCGGCCGTCCCCCGCCCCTTAACAAAATACTGGCCCTGACGGCCATGCCAATCTAATTTTGATACATGGCGTACAAATGGCCTTTTGATTTTTATTCTATTGCAAGCGTTCTGCGATTGATTGTTTTATATTATCAGTTTTGGTGTAGGGAAAAATCTTTGGGTTTTTAAAGATCAGCGGCAAACACTGTTATTTTCTGCGACTATGCCGAAGAAAATTCAAAATTTTGCCAAAAGCGCCTTGGTTAGACCGGTTGTCGTGAACGTAGGCCGAGCAGGTGCCGCAAACTTGAACGTAAAGCAAGAGGTAATAGGCTTAGATGCATTTCTTTCAATGCAAGCAAAAGTAATTTTAGTCTGTTTTTAAAATAGTGCATGAAACTTGCTCGGCAAAACAATTTTCTTATTACTGTAATACCCGAATACTTCATCGCTCGACTTGCGAGTTGCGACCCATTAACAAATTCTCAATCTACCTGTCAAACAATGGAAGAATCAAGTGCTACAGTAATAAAGAAAATTAGTTATTCGTGTAAATCCATGCACTAGGTTAAAAAGAGACTGTAGAATAATCTTCGCTTTAAATTTAAATATTTTAACGCTTGTTTGAAAAGTGGTAGGTATATGGTTGTTCTCTGGTTTATCGGTGGGTTCAAAGGCGGAATGCTTAGTCTCAAGCGCTCAGCACTACATACATTGATATTTTCTTTCATCGTACAGACAGACACAAATACGTACATCATATGCGTGTCTGATTCTTAATCAGCAGTCAGAATTTTTCATTTTTTATGGCAAACAAGATTTTCGATTTTTTTATTAGGAAATTTTGCCAAAACGGAGTCTGGAGTTTTTCTTTAAATTGCGAACAGATTACACGAGTTTGTATTGTATTTTCTGTACATTTTCACAATGTGTTTCCGTCGTTGGACATGAACTCTACATGTGTAAATGTTCATATGTATGTACGTATATAAACAATTGTATGTAATGCAGGCTCGTAGCCAGGATTTTTTTCGGGGCGAGAGCAAATAGGTTAGGTAACATGAAATAAAAAAGACATATAGTCTTTTCTATGCTCATCAAATGACTGAAACGATTAAGTGGATACTATCCCCCGCAAAATGGCTGCGCTGCGACCCCAGAAAAATAGATTTTTCGTTAAAAAAGTGTGATTTTCAAGCGTTTTTAGCTTATTTTTTTGGCACAAACGTCTCCAATTTTTCGGCGCTTCGCGCTATGTGCACATTTTGACTATATTTTTTTCTAGTTACCCAAATTAATAAAAATTTTCGAGATTTTTTTAATGTTTTTATGACCTAGAACGAATGAGCATTGTTTCAAAACCTTAAAAGAAATGTTTTTGACATAAACCAATCGTTTTTAGCGCGAGGAGGCACTTTTTAAAAAATTTTTGGGCCCGAACCCCCAGGTTCCCATACTATACATGTACGTACGCAACACGGTCTTTTGGGTCATTCAGCGTTTTTCAGCACTTTTTTAACCCATTAATTACTGCATTATATCACTTTTACGATAGAATTGGCCAAAAATATTCGGCGAGATAAAGAATGGATATGCAATTTGCAATGATTTTTGGCCATCAGTGACCATAATTTCTCAAATTTTTCCGGCGCTACGCGCCGGATGATACCTATTAATGACATCTATTTATTTTCTTGACGACCTGGAAGCATGGTTTTTTTGTATTCGGCAAAGATTTTTTCCGATGTTCAAAGACTTTTCGGGACCGTCTTTGTACACGTACAAAGATTTTTGGGAAGACAATAACTGCAAAAGAGGTCTGAAATTCGCAAAAATTTTCGGCGCTTTGCGTCGAAATGAGTAATTGTGTGTCCTGTATATCTTTATAGATGTATGCGTGCCCCATCATAAAATTTGTAAAATCAATGTTTCGTAGCTTTTCTTTGAACAAACCAATGTTTTGAGATGCAACGCGACCACATGATCAGGTAATTTGTTCCATATTAACGCTGTGAGAAGTCGTTTAAATGAGCATTGGATGGAACTGACAGCTGGTAACATGAGCTTATAAAGATTTTTTAAAGTGTATAGTCTTTTTTCGAGATCTAAATACTCGTACTTATTAGGGTTAGGACTGGCACCGCACCGGCACTGGCGCTGGTGCCAACTAATAATACAGGAGAAGATTGTAGCTAATTATCTCGTCATTATTTACAAAAAAGTCTTGCCAATTTAGCGTTTTACTCTAATGTTGAATTATGTTCAGATGCAGACATTAATACTCGAGTCGTCAGAAATAATAATTACATTTTTGCAGTAATTGCACTAAGATTTTGACCCATTCCGCACGCAAGTCGTAAAGTATTGCGAAACTAAAGCAAAAGTTTGACTGATTGACATGGTAGAATGTTATCCAATGAATTAAATAATTCTTTGAAAATAAAATTGTGATTATTAAAACTCTAAAGTAGGCATTGTTAGCATTTGGATTCGACAGAATACGGACATACATGGTTACAAGTGAACATATTTCTTGGGGAAGAAGTACTTCAGGGCGCTTGATTTCTGGAGAATAATTGCTAGCTCAACCCATGGAAAATGCGGCTGATTCCTGCAGATTCTTTTGATTTTTGAAAAGCTGTAGAAAATATGATCTTATACGCTTTTCACTAATCGGTTGGCTCAAGTGCATTATTTTTCCCATTCTTCGCTCTAAATAGTCATTTTGAACAATTTATCGTTGGATTTTATTAAATTTTTTCGAAAATTTGTTGATTCTATATTTTAATGAGAAAGCTAAGTAAGAAATGTAAAAATAGTGTTTTTATAGTATACTTAACTACACACATGTTCTTTTATGCCCAACAAAAGGTAGTAGTGAAACAATTTTTAGACTAGTCCGCGCTCGGAATTTTTCATGCTTCACATCATGAATATGCGGTTTAAAAATTAATAATAAAAGGAAGTTTACTATGGTAAAAGCTGGCGGATCTTACTTGAACGTGAACAAAAATGTGTACATATGCGCATTACGAAACAAAGCTGCACTATTGCTACTCAACCCCCTTAAACATATTCTCATATACAAAGTATAGCTCTATATTAGCACCGGCACCAGCGCCGGAAAAAGCGGACCGGTGCACCTCTAGTACATATGACCAAGATGCATTTACAATACTACCTTTTCTGAGGCGACGCCGAATTTCGTATGAAAATGCTACATAACGTTTTCGTTTCAGGGTTACAAGTTTGATGCAGAGGGAAAACAGAATAATTTTTTCCGAAAAAATTGACGCGCTTTATTTAACATGGGTTTCATCTCCAAGTGTATTCCAGTACAGAGGGTCACCTATTTCAAAACCGCCCTCCCCGCCTAGAAAAGTACTGCGTAAATCGTGCCACTGTAGTATATACTTCACGCATACATCTCGCTTCGTTTCTTGCTTTACTTGCCTGACTATCAGTTGAATATATATAAAGGAACAAATTGGCGAACGGCTATGATATTTTTAACGCTTAAACTTTGTTTCTACAAATCTTCACTATAAAATTGCTCGACACGATCGAATCTTTGATGGAAATTATTCCACTCTCTAATGTAATTCCCGTTGTATATCCACCACTCTGCGTACACCCGTTAGCCACTTGAGGCCTTCGATGGTAGATTTTTGTGGTATATATTCACACCCAAGGTAACCCTTATATTCGCACTTTTCCAACAAATCTAATATGTAAGGGTAGTTGATTTCTCCGGCGCTGTCCGGCTCTCGTCTTTCGGGCACTTGGGCGATTTGAATATGAGCGGTGTATGGCAAGTATTTCTCTGCAAAACTAAAAAATAGCCTTCTCGTGTACACTTCTGAGCAAGCAGCGTGCTCTAATTCGCTATTTTTATTTATTTTTCATTACTCATTTATTATCGTTCATTCATTATCATTCCCTATCAACAAGCTAGAGTAAGGAGCTAGTCTTTTCATGAGAATTTTCTAAGATATACTCACGGTCAGTCCATTTACTTATTTGTTCAACGATGAAACAGCGCAAAATAAGATTCATATTCATCCATTAATTTCTGTTTAATTTGTTGTGGGTTTAAAATCCCGGGAATCCAAAACAGTAAATTTTAGCGTCCACGATTTTTTGCTACTATTCAAACAGCGCAAATGGTCAAAATATCCCATGAAACGTTTTTTGTAATAATATCGTATTTTCAAAGCATTTCCACTCGATTTTGACCGCATAAAATTTTGACATTTGTATTTCTCTGTTTTCAAAAATGATGCTAATACTCTTTCGTCAGCTCAAATCTCCGGGCAATACATGCCTGGCTGACCGTTCAGCGGGGTTAATACCCCCTCACTTAGACATTTAACGGGGCAGTGGGGTTAGGGGATCTATCCGCCCAAGGGGGAGGGGTGGCGGTACCCTTATTTTCACGAAAACGGTCAAAAATATACCCAAAAATTTGCCCTTAACGTGCGAAATAGCGTTTTTCGGCGTTTTATATTGCCTATTCGTTTTTGACGCAACGTTTTTTTCGAAAAATTTGGAAATTTTCTACAATTTTATGCTAAAAAATCACCCGCGCGAAGTGCCGAAAAATTTGTGAATTTTAAGCTGAAGGACATTTAGAAGCTTGATTGATCTGCTCGATTTCCTGTTTTTTGTAGCATTTGACGCCAAATGTTGAAATTTTTCTTAAAGTTATGTTCGAAAATAGAAAAAATCGATTCTGAAACAGCTGTTTCTGCTCTCGTAATTGTTTTGAAGCTATTCTATGTGCAAAAAAATGGCTTCCAGGTCGCAAAGAAACTGAATAATATCAGGCGCCGGAAAAATTCGAGAAAATTAAGATCACTGGCGTCAAAAATCATTGCAAATCACTTATCCATTCTTTATCTCGCCAAATGTTTTTGGCCAATGGGGGACGGCCGTTCCCCCTCTTAAATCTGCCCCTGGTTTGAGGTGTTTTTTGGCCGTTTTTGGCCAAATATTAAAGGTTATTAACCCCCCTACCCCTATTAACAGCCTTGTACCCCCTTTCCAGAATTCCGAGCCATACATGTATGCTCTCACCCCCTACCTACATGTATGTTCTTAATGCCTGCATTTCGAATAAGTGAAATCCGAATCATACATAAATCGGCATGCGTGTTTGGGCCCTGATAATCTGGTAAACCCAAACAAAAAAGGTACTCCCAAGAATTTAATTTTAGACATTTTTGGAAAACGTCGAAAACACGTTTTCTACGATTTTTTTACAATTTTGGAGGAGTGGGAAAACTGTTTGCGGAGGAGGGAAGCCCTCCCCCAACCCCTAAAGATTATGTGTGTTTATGATTAAACTCAAAACTGGGGAGACTATAGTTAATTTTCAAGGTTAAAAGATGATGAAATTTAATTCGTAGTAAATCGAAAAGATTTTTAGGCGCTTCTTAACCTCTATTAATCGTAATTGATTAAACCGAAAAATCAAAACAGATTCTTGTGGCTTAACCTGGTATATATTTTCATTAGATTTGCAAGTGTGCCTATGTATAGAAACCTTGGATCTAGTATACAATTAACCCCCGGCGTTTTTTAGCCGATCCATATAAGCTACAGTAACCAAACTTTACAAGGAGATAGCTATAAGCCTATTGTGCTAATCTGGCAAAATTGATTAACTTACGGTGTAAACTTACTGCTTTACACTCACAGTTTACAACGTACTAACGGCATCTAAAAAATTGTAAATATTCGGTGGGTTTCAAACAAAGCAGTTTTTTGTAACTCAATCAACATCCTACATTGAAAAAAGTAAGTTTAAAGTAAGTTTAAAGTAAAGTAAAGTACGTTTTTTAAATTTTTCAAGTACTAAGTTTACACCGTAAGTTAATTAATTTTACCAGATTAGTAAAATAGGCTTATAACTATCTCCTTGTAAAGTTTGGTTACTGTACCTTATATGGATCGGCTAAAAACGCTGGGGGGGCGAATTGTATACTAGATCTATATTTATAATCTAAGATAGAGGATTTAAGCATTGACACGTATGATCCTGATAACAATTCAAATTTACGTCTCACTTATGTTGGCTGTTAAGTTTCCACATATAATTTGCATGTGAAAAATATCCAACTGCAATTTGACATTTGGGATATTGAGGTATTCAGAGGCTTGCTCGTAAGAATTCAGAAAATATTGAGGTATTGTAGTTGCGTTGATTGGCTCAATTAAACACGTAATTTTCTCATCGGAAAGTCGTCGCGCGGCATATTCTATATTGGCCTTGTAGCATTCTTGCATCTGTCGATGAGAAAATTCTGCCGATTTTCTTCCTGCCATCACATGCACTTTATCGCACGATAGAGCTTTCGCGTATTTTATTGCCATTTCTATGGAGTCTTAACGATAAGTGCAATTTATAGGGGCATAAAAAGGTGATCGATGTATCGGGTAATACATGGGCAACGACCTGATGGGGCAAAATAGCGAAAATTGACAAAACTTTTGGGTTCTACCGAATTTCGGGGTCTAAAACCCACCTCCTTCACGTCCATGCGTAGAGGAACCTATAAAGCCAGTTCATTAGTCCGATAGATAGTTTAGTAGTTCATTAATCCAATAGCAGACATCAGTAGTTTAAATCCGGTGCTACAGATGCGCAAGATCAGGGTTTGCTGGATGGTGATATTGAATTTAAGGGCATGAAATTCAGTGTTCATACTTTTTTGGAAGTCAAAAGACGAAGACGATTAAAATGCTTTTACTTGATTAGAACGCGTTTTTAGGCACATTAGCCCTTAGCTTATTTTGACTCGATATGTCATCTAGCGATGAATAATAGAAAAACGACCGAATCCAGTGCGATCATAGGTGGGCAGCACCAAAAGTCTGGGGGGTGCAAGATTTTTTCAAAGGCCAAAAATGGCCTTAAAAATGGTGGTATGGCGAAAAAACACCATTTTTTAACGTTTATCATCGAGCACTATCCATTGGCATCAAAAATTGCGAAAAAAACAAAAAAATTCAAAAATTGAATTCTGAGGGGGTGCATACCATACGTGGGCAGCAAGAAAATTTGGGGTCCAAGATTTTTTGAAGGTCAAAATGGCCTTAAAAATGGTGATATGTCGATAAAAACACCATTTTTCGACGTTTCTCATCAAGCACTATCCATTGCCATCAAAAAATTGCGAAAAAAACGAAAAAAATTTTCAAAAATTGATTTCCGGGGGGTCCCCAGATCCCCCACGCCCATGTGTGGTGCATACCTCCAAACCCCCTACGCCCAGGCGATGAAAAATTTTTAATCAGTTTTTGTACATCAGTTTTTTACTCAATTTCACATCATATGCGTAAATGGGATAAAATTTTTAATTAGAGCACCGGAAAAATTGCAATTCAGACGTTTCATCTATTTCATGCTTATTTCAAGTCATATATTGGGAAATGTATCTTGGATTTTTCGATGGGGAAGACTCAGCATTTTATTTATGATGAGCCAAGCTGTCACGGTGAAAAAACATGAGAAATCAAAATGTGACTATAATAAAAAGGATAAAGTAGTCGAAAACCGCGAATACAGCTTATTCAAAAGTTCAAAACGTTCAGTTCGGTTCAGACTTTTCGAAGTTTGTCCCAATACTGCATGCAATGCAACAGCTTGAATAGTAGAGAGAGAAATATATCAAAGTAAATTAGACCTTTTGAATGGAACAATCGCCACCACCATACATAGGAAGAAACCAAATTCTGGGGTCTGGACTGGATTCGACGAAATCTCGGGAAAATGCAGAAAATTCAATTGTTCAATTCATTCTGCGAGTTCTCTGAATTGAGGGTCTTAACCATAGGTACACGGCACGGTCCGTCTGTGGGGGTCAATTGGTCAGGGGAGTCATAATTTGAGATTTTTTGGGCCAAAATGGCATCACAAATTAGTATAAATGCTAAAATAGCGCTTAAATTACGTTATTCCATAGTTTCTGGTCAATTTAAAGCACCTTCAAAGCATTTCCATAAAATTAATTTTCATTCTGAGGGATGTATACCTTTAAATTGGACAGATTGATCTGGTAAGCAGGCATATCCCTTATCTTCTCTTTCTTCTTTTCCAACGGGAATGTTTATCAAAACTTGTGTCAAGCCGTGCTTTTCCTTCTTTTCCTTCAACGTCGCCGCATCTAAAGAATAAATAGTACTGGCCGATTCGACGTACTTGAAGCCTGCTCTCGCAGCCGCTTCATATCTCGCCAGAATATTACTATGCTCTTGAAACATGGTCGTCAAGTTGGCTGCGAATTTCATTATTAGTGACTTGCTTTTTATGGTTTTTTTCTCTATAAACATTAAGGGGTTTTATTAACTATTACTGCCTACTTTCATTAAAAGACGGTGCTTGTATTCTCTGCTGAACATACTCGTAGATAGTGGAGGAAAAGGGTGAAATTTATGAAATATACGGGGTAAGAGTAAGTAAACAAATGAGTATATTAAAATCTTTTTATGATCGAAGTCAATCTAAGTAATAAGATATAGGCACAAAAGTGAACAAGGAGTGATGTCAATCATACATGAGCAGCAAGAAAATTCTGGGGGGGGGGGTGAAATCGTCGGAAAAATTTACAAAGATCGCGAAAAATGTTACTAAAAATAGAATTCTGGGGGTTTACAGTAATCTGCGGGGTTTTTTCAACTTCTACCCCCTTCCCCCACGCCCATGTGTGATGTCAACTGATTCACCGAGTTACACTTTTACGAGTGCATCAAAAACAAATGAATAAAAGTTTTGCAACAGCTAGGATTATTTATTGCATAAGATATTATCAAGCAATAAAAAATTATCAGTAGGCTAGACAAAAACCTCATTTTCGGCATTTCTGATGATGCTCTATCCTTTTAGAGCTTAAAAACAAAACAAAATTTCAAAAATACTGGCAATATTCGAATAAATTGAATAAAATAGTCAAAAATGAGTATATGGTGCGAAGCACCAAAATTAGATGGGTTGAAAAACTTCTGAGAGGTGGACTGAAATCCCTAAAGATTATGTATGGGAAATAAAGTCTGAGCTTGTAACGTGGGAGCGAATAAAATCTTGCGTTTAAATTTTTTAATAGCCAAAATGTGGAATTGATATGGGTAAGAGGGTTAATATCAATTAACTGTTTTCAAAATCATGATCTTATTTTGTTCAATGGAATATAGCTCGAAACATACCAAATGACTACATACGAATGTGAAAAACGATATGCAACCAGTGAGTCCAGTGAACGCGCTTGATTTTTGCATTGCTGTGAGCATGCAGCACCTAAATTCTTAGGGGATGGTCAAAAGATTGTCCTAAAATTGTGGTATGGCAAAAAACACCATTTTTCAACGTTTCTCATCGAGCATTATGCTTTGGCTTTAAAATAAACGAAAAAATTCAAAAATTGAATTCTGGAGGAGTGGTATTTTGGTTTCTGGGGATATTTGGCTTTCTGGGAATGCATAACCTTCTCCCACGCCCTCGTGCGGTTGCGTTGCGAGACGAATTATGCACAGATTACATAGTGGGCACCAGTTGTTTAATAAAACAAAAATAATAGATATCAAGAGTGGCTGCTCCGTTGTACAAAAAAGAATTGCCGACACGCTGTAAAATTATGTACGGATCATTGCCGTATTTAAACAGCTGGTCATGTCGCTCATCCAACTGCGAATTGACATCTTATAATGGAAAAATGTTGGCCGTTTGCGATTTCACGTTACTTTGCTGTAGTGATGAAAATTTATACGTTGCATTAGAGATTCGGTATCGATCAATAATATTCGCCTTGTGCTCTATTTGACTGTATCTATATTACAATGTGTGCGTGCGTACTATAGTCTGTTCCATTCCAAAGGCGCATTTTTACTTTGCAACTTATTACGGTAGCAGATTTTTTTGCGGTTCAGGTTGTTGTGGCAGTTTCTCAGATGCACCGGGTGTTAAGCAAAGCATATTTAAGTGTAAAAGGAAGTGTTTAGCAATCGGTAGCTACGCGAACATCAGGCCCGGCCCGTGCATCAGCGAGGCCTGAGGCGGGAACAAAAGATGGGGCCTTCTTACGAAAATTTTTCATGCAATTTTATAATGTACATTCACTCATTTTTACTGTATTTTATTTACGTTACATAACCGGTGAGACAAAAGCACAATGTTAATACACACATACCTTATAAAGGCTTTCGTCTAGCTTTCACCGCTGCAAATTTTTCAATAAGATTAGAATAATTTATCAGCTTTCCTTGTTTGTGTTCGATAAAAATAATAGCCGAATTGGAAAGTTTCTCTTAACCCAAGGTTGACCGTATAGATGCGTTTTAATGATCTTTAGTTTCGAGAAGCTCCTCTCTGCACCAGCTACCGTAACAGGCAAAGTCAGTAAAATTCGCAATGCGATACAACAATTTGGAAATATTTCAGCTAGTCCTTTTTTGTGAACGAATTTCGATGTATCGAGCATACTTAGGTCGGATTTCGATTCAGACACCAATAATTTTTGAAAGCGTGACCAATTCACTTGCCAAGTCACTTGCATCAATGTCCATATCATTACCATCAATTAAACAAATTTACAGGTCGCTGCAGTGTTGCTCAATGTCGCTGACATTTTTTGAGCTTAATTTTCTAATAATAAATAAAAAGCCGAATTTGTCACAAAAATTTTGAAGTAAAATCAATCTTTCGTTCAAAGAAGTTTAGGGCTGTATCAGTTAAATGTTTGAAAAAGTCAATTTCAAACTGTTTTGTAACCTATTGGTTTATCAAAACCTTAATAATCAAACTGCCGCCGTTTTTTCACATCGGAGGTTAAACAAAAGGAGAAAAAATTCGCACGAAACAAAACGAGAATGGGGAATTTTTATCACTTATAAAAAATAATCAGAATTCAACACATGCAATTTGACAAAAATGTAACTCGTACAGCCAAAATGAAATTAGGTTAAACCGGTCAAAGTTATCAACACAAAAATAGTCCAATTTTCGTATGCAGACTAAAGCCTTTCAGTATATTCAGCAAAATTTCGAGAAGTGGAAACAAAACGCAAGCATTGCATTTTAAAAATGCAGAAGCATCAAGTGTTTTAATCTACAAGAATTCTCACAAAAATGCTTATGAACATGAAGTAAAATATGGTTCACCGCGCGTGAAGAAAATTTCGTACACTGATGATATTTTTACTATTATGCAACTTGATAAAAAGAGCTCCATTACGTATGTGTCCTTCATTACGTATGCGCCCATTGCTGTCATCCAGTCATGACAAAGTTCTGTCTGCAATTTGCCGTACTGTTTTATATCAAGCAACATTATAAAGAAAAGCAGTAGGCACCTATTGTCAAAGCTAAGCCAGGGAGGCCTCGATCCATTTTTATTGTGTTATGATTTGATTGTATCTACCTATGATACACTTAATTTAGAATTTTTATCAAACTAAAATTTAGATAAAAAATAAGAAAAATTTGAGGCCTTTTTTGTTCTGAGGCCTGAGGCACAGGCCTCGGTCGCCTCACCCACGGGCCGGCCCTGGCGAACATAATTGAAGCGGACATCTGTGCAGTGAAAAAAGTAATACAGTGATAATAATTTAGCGAGAATGTGCCGTTTGGAATGGAACGGATTTTGGAATAGAAAAGACTCGAATCATTGAACATCATTAAAAAAAATTTAAATATTCAAGCGATCGCATTATTTTTTCAATACATAACGTTCGATGCGTATGTACATAGTGTTTTTCAAACATATTATCACATGTAAGCGTAGTTATTCAAATTATTTTCCATTCCAAGTGATATCTAGTTAAAAGCTTGCCAAAACTTCAGTGCTTCATTTTAAGCTCCTTAATATAGTCTAAGCATTAATCGATTGATGCCGTAATTTTCTGTATAAACAATGCAAGGGTATGAAGTAAATAGATAACTACTAGGGATGTCCCAAGCCCGGCCGCGGTGCCGGGGCAAGGCTTACCCCGGTCCGGGGCTAAAAGATTTGTAATAATTGTAAAACATTTAGATTCTCTTTCAAAAACAATCTAGGAAATTGTGAGGAGCCATAAAAACAGTCTTCAGAATACTGACAAATTCAAATAGCAAAATTTGATCGTTGAATTGTTTCTATATCTAAAATGTTTATTGAAACCCAGCTTAAGCAATTTAAATTCAGCATATTCGCTTTCTTTCAAAAGGAGTAGTTAATACTTTCATTATTAATATTACTCTTATAATATTATTGATATGTTTGTGATTTGCTTATTACTCTTATAGTTCATCTCATAATAAATAGCCTAAATCGGATGACGCATAAATTCGTATTCTATTCTGCTAGATCTTGTGAATGAAATTCGTATAATCTGCTTAGTCTGACCGGATAGAATGCATAAAGTTAATTTCGAAGGAAACGAGATTTCATGCTGTGATGGCAGTTCCTGGTGTCCTGACCTAAAATCATAAATAAATAATCTTTCTGTTTAACGCCAAGTAATAATGTTCTAGTCGTAGCCAGTGTCGCTTTTTGATTTCGGCAAAGATTTTTCCCGATGTACAAATCTTTCCGGGACCGTCTTTGTACATGTACAAAGATCTTTGGGAAGACAAAAACTGCAAAAAAAGGTCTAAAATTCGCAAAATCTTCGGCGCTTCGCGTCGAACTTAGTAATTGTGTGTCGAAAGGAAAAATGTCAAATTTTTTGGCGCTTCGCGCCGTTTTTAAGACGATTCTTAATGATCTTGTGCCCTCGGAAACCCAGAAATCGGAAACCCAGAAATTAACTAAAATTCACTCCAAAGGACGAACAACTCTGTTTTTATCATACTATAGTCGCTAATGTACATACTATATTATAGTACCCAAAAGCTTTTGTGTACAAAATGTACAAAGACTTTTAGGGACTATCTTTCTACATGTCCAAACGGACCTTGTACAAAAAAACACTGGTCGTAACTCATAATTTTAAGGAACTTTTGGAAATCAAGCTTGTGTTGTCAGGAATGTTTATCGCATCATTCACAATTTTGGCAAGAAAAAGATAATTAAAATTCGTATATCAATGGTTTTTATGGATTAGTACAGTTGGAAGGCACGACTAATTGTAAATAGACAATGCAGAATCGATAAGTCTTAAATCCAAGAATGCAATGTACATAATCAACAGTTTAATCAACAGTCTTTTACTGAAAATTTATGAATTTTTATAGTCTTCAGTCTCTCAAAGTGGAAATTGGTACAAAAATGATCAGATTAAACATAAAAATGCATACTATCAACTGAAATGCATATTTTGTTTGATTTTTCTGCGGGCAAATAAATCCTTACCTTAAATCAAATGACGACCATGTAGCAATACAGGAAATTTCTATTTATCTTAAAACTCATCATTTATTGAGAGCTTAAATCCTAAGTGATGGGTGAATATTCTATTGTGAACTTTAATGCCTTGCAATTCTTGACCTCCCCGGAAATCAGTCATGAACTTTTCAAAATCTGAAAATAGCTCGCGCATTTAAAGTTTAGCAATAATAGTTGTCATTTAAAGGACTGATTCAGTATGATGAGCATCATTGATACGTTTCAAACCGTTTTTAACTCCTACAGCTCTTAATTTATAGCCTTTATATGGTGAGAAACCTGTAATTAGTCCTTTTCCTCACTTATATGATTAAGTACTATTGTAAAAAAGTACCACTTATGATCCTAAGTGTACACTAATAGGGTTAGCATACATTAGTATACATAACATCTTGCCTCGGCCTCAGCCCCGGTGCCGGGGCATTAGCCCCGGCCCCGGCTAAAAAGTCTGCTTTAGGACATCCCTAATAGCTACAAGATTAAATTAATGAATTGAAACATTGATTCAAAGAATCAAAGCTGCTAATCTTAGTCACATATAGATTGCCGCAGTAAGCTTTTGTCGTAATAATGCAATGATTAAAGGAATTAAATGAATGAATCAAATAAGAGCTGTCAAACTTTCTCATTGCAATCAGTGTTTCTAAAACATTTTGGACTTAATTTCTTTTTAAAGGTAGAGTACGCTAGACAAGAAGAAAAAATCGTTCGAATATTGGAATGCTTGCAGAAGACGCCTCCACCGGTATGACAAACATAATTGCCACGTCAAACTATGCATGGTCTTTTACTGTATTCGTTGTTTGCCGTGCAGTGGCAGGCGCATGAAGGGTGAGGGGGTTGGATCTCCAGATCCAATATGCTCTCGTAGAATGCGGTAGACCCCAAGAATAGAATGTTTTTGCTTTTTCTGCAATGTTGCTTTTTCAGACCCCCAGAATTTGTGCGCTGTTCATCTACTGTGTGCTGGCAGGGATACTGGGATCCAGAATTCTGTGAATTTGTTGAGGCAAAAGCTTGCTGCAGCAATCAGTAAATTTGGTGTCCTTATTTTTGATACCCGGTCAAATACTAAAATAGCCATCATAATTGTACATATACATGCATGATTGTACATTACGTAAATGTATTCTCATACACATTTATTTTCAAGAAGTAAATACTAAAGAATTATTGTATATTTGCTTTTTACGGTTCTCGGCATTATTTGACATGAAACCCTTCAGAATGGTATTTGATATTATAAAGCATCGAATTAGTAAGTTTTCACTATGTTGGATACAAGTAAAACAGCTGATTCGCACGGTAAGACTTATGACTTCAATATTCGCCCCCTTCTCCGAAACCCCTGTCTTTGTATCAACACGACCCTTAACTTCGATTGGATCCAGTTTTACACGTTTTTATGAATGCTTAATATTGATGTAACGGCTCGAAATTCGGGGGTTTCCGGCCATTGGGGGGGGTGTGATGAGCTTGAGTTTTTTGGCCTAAAACGGCCAAAAAATACCTAAGAATGGCCGAAAAATTCGATTTTTCCAAAAATCGGGAAGGGGGTCAATAATTTTTTGGATTTAAGGGTGATAGGGGAATGACCTTTTTGTGTGTGGGCATCACCCCCATCCCCCTCTTACATGTATTCTTTATATTCATACGTATGTATTTCGCAATAACAATTTCTATTCATACAGAAATACACAGCATGGGAATTCTGGAGGGGAGTAAATCATAGTATTTTTCTAATGAACTCTCTTAGTGTTCAGAAAAGTCATTTTTGACGTTTTTGACAATGCTATTTCTTTTTAGGACATAAAATCATTTATAAAATTTCGAAAAAATATGCATAAAAAATCGAGTTACAAAATATTGCCAAAACACTAGCATATATAAAGCGCGAAGCGCTGAAAAATTTTACTCTTCTGAGCCAAAAAATGGCTAAAGACGCCTAAAACAGCACATTTTTTCCTACGAATTTCTCGCAAATGGCGAATTCAACATTGGGGTGAAAAAAATTGGGGGAAGCAGAGAAAACCCCATAGACTCCTTTAGGACTTGTATAATATGATAATAACTTGTATACACAGCAATAGAAAAATAGGACAACAGTAGAAGATCAATTTATTTTAATTATTTTTTCTGTTGTAAATGTAAAGCAGCCTTTGCTTTATATTCTTCGATTAAGGTTCTGATTTTTGCGGAGAAGAAGGATGATGTTGATAGGATACTGGAATATTTACTGCTTAAAGGCGTTGAAGCAGCTGCTATTCATGGCGGGAAAGGTGAGAGTGCAAAATGTTATGCAATGCATTTTGTCTTTAAAGCATAACAATACGATTACATAAATTTTCCTCTAAATATTGAGTGCCACGATAACCTTTTTTAATCAGTCATTGATATTACTTTTGCTCACGTAAGTTAATCCATAAATAATCTTGATTGGCAGTAAAAGTGATTGACTTTAATTTAGAAAATATATGTTTTTGAGGGTCTATGCAATATGTGACGTTTTTAAACGTTTTTTGATCTTTCAGACATCGGCCAACTGTGATATTACTTTCTTTACACTAAATTGAACATATGTATGCACAATAATCCAAGTGCTAAGCCCTTGGCAGTCCATAAATTATCCGAATCATTATGGCAAGACTCAGTCAACGTGCAAGCATACCTTTTTTAGGCATACTTTAATAGGGGGTTTGAGGGATCCCTCAGCTAAAGTCGGTCGTCCCTTGATGCCTCAAAGTTCAGATAAGCTTTTGACTCCTCTCCGATTTTTGTTGAAAAAATTTCCACCCCGCAGAAATTTTTCACCCCCCGCCCTCCCAGAATTGGCGATTTCTCGAAAGTTTCCTAAAATTTCCTGAAAATTTGTAGAAAAGGTGCTTTCAAAGCGTTTTTAGCCATATATTTGCTGAAAAGCGTCACATTTTTGGCGCTTCGCTCCATATACTCATGTTTTGAATATATTTTGTACAATTTGTTCGACTTTTAAATTTTTTTTCCAAATTTTTTTAAATGTTTGTATGCGCAAGAGAGATGGAGCATCGTCAGAAACGCCGAAAAACGTTGTTCTGGACGCTTAGCTACCATTTTCGGACCTAAAAAGGCACTTTAAAATTTCGTTTCCCTTTAGAATTCCCATGTTGTGCATGTCTGGTCCTGCATAAACATGTACAGCATTGGAATTCTGTGACTGAGGCCCCAAAATTTTTGAAAAGTGCCTTTTTTGTACTCGATGGGTACACGTCAAAAGCAAGGTTTTTTTGTACTCGGCAAAGATTTTTCCCGATGTAAAAAGACTTTTCGAGACCGTCTTTGTACATGTACAAATATTTTTGGGGAGACAAAAATTTCAAAAAAGGTCTGAAATTCGGAAAAATTTTCGGCGCGTCTCGCCGAAATGTGTAATTGTGTGTTCTGTATATCTTTATAATGGCAGAAATTATATATCGAAAGGGAAAATTTCAAATTTTTCGGCGGTTTGCGCCGTTCCAAGACAATTTTTAGTGCTTTTTGCCCTCCGAAACTCAGAAATTAGCTGAAATACATTGCAAAGGTCGAACAACTCTGTTTTTACCACACTTAAATTGGTACTGTACTATATTATAATACCCTAAAAATTTGTGTGTGCAAAATATACAAAGACTTTTAGGGACAATCTTTGTTAATGTACACGCAGACTTTGTACGAAAAAACACCGGTCAAAAGCACTGTTTTTGACGTTTCAGACAATGCTGTCTCGTTCTAGAACATGATAACAAATAAATTTCGAAAAAATTTGAAAAAATCGAGTAAATAAAACAAAATATAGTCAAAAATTGTATGAGCCTGAAATGAGCTAAAAACGCTGGTTCGCAACCATTTTGTGCGGGGTGGAGGGGGCTTCAGTAGCCATTCTGGGGGTCCACGCTCAAACCCCTTTCCAAGGATACTTCTGGTCCAATGCGTCTATACGGTTTGCAACGATATAGTAATATCGAGAATAGTTTTATTACATGCTTGTTCATTGTACTTACGTACAAAGATATGGAAGAACGCATAAAAGCCGTCGGCGACTTTAAAAGTGGACGGAAGGACGTTCTGGTGGCAACGGATGTAGCATCTAAGGGCCTTGACTTTCCTGACGTCCAACATGTAATCAATTTCGATATGCCCGATGACATCGAAAACTATGGTAATTTATGCATGATGACGATGACGATGACGATGACTTGATAGGATTGAAAACCTGGATAGGGCGGGGCTAGAGCGTAGGGACACATAACTCGATTGGGCAGCCAGATCGCTCTAGTGGGTACAGATCAGGCATGTAACAGGGGGATGGGGGTCCCCCACTTAATTTTAAGGACAACTTGCGATTTTTGGAGGTAATTTACCCCCTTCCCCCTAAATGGCCGGGGACCCTAGTCTCCCGAAATTTCGAGCCATTACATATATGGTACAGATAGAGAGCTCTTTGAGCGAAAAGCCCTTACAGTTAGTTGTAAACGTGAAATTATCCTAAAAACAGCAAATTGACAGCTTTCCACTTTTCATTTGATTCTGATTTTCTTTCAAAAAAATTGTGATTTCTGCCCATTTTTGACCTTATTTTAAATTGCTTTCAAAAAACTTTTCCTTCTATCATTTTGGAATGAAATAGAATTCTTCGTCTCTCCGTGCCTGGGCAGACCGATCATATTCGTGGCCAGTCGTGCTATGCTCGTCGTAGTCTGCTTTGTTCAGAACACGAGAGGTTTTGTACCCTCAAAGGTCGCGGGGTATTTTATATTTGAAGTTCGCTCATTTTACAGCAACAAAACGGATATCTCAACTCAGGAGCGATATCAAAATTTCGATCAAAAGTAGAATCATCAGTTAGATAAGATTTAGAGTGATGTGATGATCGTACATGATCTTAGGGGTGTTTGAGGGCGCCCCAGAAAATTCTTCAGCCTCTCCCGCAGAAATTTTTCACCCCACCCAGAATATGCGATTTTTTAAAATTTTCCGAAAAATCCGTAGAAAAGTTATTACCATAAGCATTTTTCGCTACCTCTTCGCTGAAAAGTGTCTAATTCTCGGCGCTTCGCGCCATATACTACTCATTTTTGACTATATTTTCAATTTTATCGAATTTTTCTGGAATTTTTCGTTTTTTATGCTCTAGAAGGATAGAGCATCGTCGTAAACTGCGAAAAACGATGCTTTTTATCGCGTATCCACTGTTTTCGAGCTAAAAAAGGCATTCAAAAATTTCACTGCCCTAGAATTCCTATGTTGTGCATGACTGGTTAAGTGAAGGTTATATATAATTTTTTTGATATCTTTAGCGGCCATCATTAAGACATTTCAATAACAGTTTGATGTACGTGATTGATGCTGTAACTCGATCAACTCCATCTTTATAGTGCACCGTATCGGACGAACCGGGCGTCACAAGAAGAAAGGAACCGCCACAACGTTTGTAAATAGGTCATGTGGTAAGTCGTACCACAGCACGTTAAGTCTTTCCACCTGTTTGGCTTAACGCAAAAAGAACTGCTTCTACCGGAGTACTTTTTGAGAACCATTAATCATACATGTAACAGGGGGTGGTTCCCCCACCCAAAGTCGGACGTTCCCCCATCTCCCCAAGTCGGAATATTTTTGACCCCCCTGATTTTTGGGAAAAAGTTGTATTTTTTGGCCATTTTTATGTGTTTTTTGGCATTTTTGGCCAAAAATTGGAGATCATTTACGCCCCCCCCAAACACGGTCGAGGGAGTGCAATATTTCTCAAAGTTCGAAAAATAGCCTTAAAAATGGTGGTATGGCGAAAAACACCATTTTTCAACGTTTCTCATCGAGCACTATCCATTGGCATCAAAAGATTGCGAAAAAACAAAAAAATTTAAAAATTGAATTTTTGGGGGATATTTTGGTTTCTGGGGGGTGGTATTTTGGTTTTTCGAGGGGAAGGGGCATAATCCCCAAACCCTTCCCCGCCCAGGTGTGCCGGTGACCCCCACCCAAAATTTCTGAGCGTTACATGTATGCAGTCTGTTTTATGTAAATCCTTGTAGAACAATTTTCATTTTGGGGCGGTCCGCTGCTCATTTAGTCCAGATTGTAGCTTTCGTACCCAAAAAGTGGTGTTTTCCGATTATTGAAAATGGCTTTCCATGCAAATGGTTCTGTAAATTAGATTAAAAATAAAAATTGTAGGCACTACATTTGTTCGAATTACGTGCATGCGGGTCTATACGTAGTTTACTTTATCTTCTTTTATCTGGGATATTTTTACGATTGATTGGTTATTAGAATTGCAGAAAACTGTGGAGTAGAATTTTTGCAATTATTTTGATGTTATGGATGAGTAGAAGAAAGCTTGTGCTTGCTAATTTCTAATATCTTGTTTTTAGATTTATCCGTGCTACTTGATCTCAAACACCTCTTACTTGAAGCCAAGCAAAATGTTCCTTCATTTTTGCTAACGCTGCAGACTGACAGCGAAAAATTCTTGGATATCGGCGGTAAATTTATTATTTGTGCTCGTGATCTCGCTGTTCGCATTTTATAATGCGTTAATTTCTTCTAGAAGAACGTGGCTGCTCTTATTGCGGTGGTTTGGGCCATAGAATCACCGAATGCCCTAAGCTCGAAGTAATGCAAACCAAACAAGCTCAGAGCATGACCCGCAAAGATTATCTGGCTTCTGGTTCGGCAGATTGGTGATTTCACATGTTTTCCGTGATTATTGAATTTTGTAAATATGTTAGTACGTTTTATGCTGTTCCTTAGGTCTGTGGCCGTCTTGTAAATAAAAGTTTTTGTGAACTTTCGTGGCTTTGACATCGGAAATACATTATGAGAGTAGTCGACTACTTTAATTAATTGCTTCGTTTAGCTCGAGACTTTAATTCCTAGCTTTTGCAAATCTATTCGTAGCCACGGTTTATAATCGGAGCATCTACATGTAAGCGCTTCGAAATTCGATCATAGGAAGAGGGAATTTTCGAAGTAGCTGATTTATTTTGATTCTGGCTGAAATTCAGTGTTGCTGAATGCGCGAGCGTTTGTTATGGTCGGAAGCATACAATGTTAATATTTAAATTCTGGAGGTATAAATGGTGTAAAAGCAGCAAAAATCACAAAGAAATTGCCGAAAATTCAATTCTGGGGTCTGTCGATTTTTGGGGTCTACCAGATTCTGGGGGAGTGGTCTAGAACCCAAAAACTCCCCTGTGAAGGCACCTTAGCAGATTTGTCGAAAGAGCGGAATTATCACGTATGTATCATTTCATCAGGCTGTGTACATGTAAATAAACGAAACAGCTTTTCCAGAGTTGTACTAGTAGATAAATATTATTTATTGGCAGCACGTTGTACCGTACCGAAATTCTTTGCAATTGAAACGCTCGCTCAGGTTGCTTGAAGTTTCAAACTATAACCGATGCTTAGTAATAATGTAAGTACCTATAAGTACCACCGCTGAATCTAATTAAAACCGTTGCGTGCGGCTTCTACTTCTTCCTTGAATGTCGATAATGATTTTTTTGGATAAAAACTCGATGCCACACATGGGAAACTACGCTTGACGCACACTATTTCTGCTGCTTTCAGTTTCATAGGGCTGCAAGAGGCAATAAATTGCTTGGAAAGATAGCCATAAAACTCACTGTTATAGATATGCTTGATTTCAAACGCTTTCTATCTGCAGAATTTTTGTCTATTTCGTTTTAATTTTCACGTAGTATTTTCCTGCCATTTTTCGTTTCCTCCGTTTTCGATTAGAAAATCAAAAGTGGATGCAGATGCACGCCTTTGCATTTTTTATTCCGTACATTTTGTTCTTTTCGTCGTTGCAGTTTAAAGCTTACTGAAAATGGACGTCAGCGTAAACAGTTTGTCGAACGATGAACTGAGATATATGTTGCAACGATTCGGCTACGAAGCTGGTCCCATCGTTGGGACTACGCGTCGCGTCTACGAAAATAAACTTATAGGCTTTATAAATGAATCGGGCGATTCGTCATTTGGGGTTGCGCCGTCATCTCAGTCGCCGCCGTCTCAGACGCCGCCGTCGTTTTCCACCGGCTCACCGCTTTTATCCGACGGAGTTCGCGCCGACGACAACAATGATGTGGTCATTGTTAGTCAAATGCGCGGCGTTGATGCATCGCCTGTGACTGGGTAAGGATTTTGAGATTTGGTTTTGATTACTTACATAATTCGCACTGAAATATCGCTCATTCAATTTAATATGCTACTCATAAGAATCACTTCTCAATGAGATCTACACAAAAAAAACTGGAATTCAATCAACGGTACTTGAAGGTTAATGACTGTTCAACTGACGACTTTTCTCAAAATAGGGCGGAATGCATACAGGCACGGTTTTTTTGTATTCGGCAAAGATTTGTCCCGACGTACAAAGACTCTTCGGGACCGTCTTTGTACATGTACAAAGATTTTTGAGAAGACAAAAATTGCGAAAAAGGTATAAAATTTGTCAAAAATTTTCGCGCCGAAATGAGTAATTGTTTGTTCTATACGTCGTCATAATGGCAGAAATTGCATTTCAAAAGGAAAAATGTCAAATTTGGTTGCGCTTCGCCCCATTTTAAGACGATTCTTAGTTATTTTTGCACTGACAGACTCAGAAAAAGCTAAAATACAGTATCAAAGGTCGATCAACTCTGTTTTACCAAACTAAAACCGCTACTGTACCATATTATAGCACCGAAAAATTTCTGTGTACAAAATTTACAAAGACTTTTGGGGACCATCTTTGTACATGCACAAATGGACCTTGTACAAAACAGAAAACACTGCATACAGGTAACGGGGATGGGGACCATTTATCTAAGGTCGGTCGTCCCTTGCTTCTCTCCATCTCCCCGGAATCCAAATTCCTTGTCCCTGATTTTGGGCAAAAACATGCGCTTTTGGCGATTTTTAAGGTGCTCTTTTAGCCATTTTTTCGCAAAAATTGGAAGGCATTCCTTTCCCACATCCTCTGAAATGACTGACTACTCCCATCAAAATTTTGAGCGGTCACATGTCTGGAGGTGTAGAGGCATTTAATCAGGGTGGCCAGAACAGGGAGGGGTAAAATCAAAAAATTATAATTAGGGAGGAGTGAAATTTGGGATTTTGGCCTGAGTAAATTGTGCTCAGGTGTCAAAGATGTTCACAGAGAGGGTGACAGGGGGTATTACTTCCACCTGAAGAGTCCAAAACTTAGGTGCCTGCTGACTGACTAGACTTCTTTTTTGGTGATTTTGGCTGAAAATAGTGTAGTTTCAACCGATTTTGATCTAATTAACCTAATATGCACAACTTACTATTGTATGAAAAAATCCCGGATTTCATCCGACGCTGGCCACCTTTTGTTCATCTATGTTATATGGCATATGTCAAAATCACTTTTAAATACATTATTTTGGGTATGCGCTTGACATTACCTAGGTTTTGGAGTTTTCAGCCGGAGTAAAACTCCTTCTAACCCATCCCTATGTGCATGGGCGTAGGCAGGGGGGGGGGCGGGGGGGCGGCCGCCCCTCCTTACCAAAAATAATTTTGGAAAGGTAAGGAAATGCATGAAAATTGGCATCATTTTATCGAAAATTCTCAAAATTTTCGGCGCTTCGCGCCGTAGAATCATTATTTTGGTTTATTCAGGCCCAAGCGCGGCCAAAAAAAACGTCATTTTTATAGCTGCTCCCCCTTAGCCCAGAAATAATTTTGGAAAGGTAAGGAAATGCGTGAAAATTGGCATCATTTTATCGAAAATTCTCAAAATTTTCGGCGCTTCGCGCCGTAGAATCATTATTTTCGTTCACTTAGGCCCAAGCGCGGCCAAAAAACGTCATTTTTTATAGCTGCTCCCCCTTAGCCCAGAAATAATTTTGGAAAGGTAAGGAAATGCGTGAAAATTGGCATAATTTTATCGAAAATTCTCAACATTTTCGGCGCTTCGCGCCATAGAATCATTATTTTCGATCACTTAGGCCCAAGCGCGGCCAAAAAACGTAATTTTTTATAGCTATTTTATCGAAAATTCTCAAAATTTTCGGCGCTTCGCGCGCCGTATAATCATCATTTTCGTTCATTTAGGCCCAAGCGCGGCCAAAAAACGTCATTTTTTATAGCTTATTATGAGAAAATAAAAATTTTTCGAAAAAATTGAATGTTATGAGCTTAACGGATAGAGCATGTTCGCAAACGTCAGAAAATGCACTTTATTTGGCGCCCCGGCGACCATATCCCAGAATATAGAGGTCACCAATTTTGGACCGCCCCCCTTAGAAAAATCCTGCCTACGCCCCTGCCTATGTGCATTATGGTTGAAGGAGGAATAAATATGATTTAAGGACAATGTTTTAGCTATTAAAGGATGGATGGAGGATTGTCAGAAAACCAAAATTTACTATAGCGCGGCCTTTAAATAGGTGTATCCTTTTCTGCGCTTGTACACGCTATGCGACCATATGTAAAAACGTTGTATCAGAAAGAAGAATAAGAATTGAATAATTATCTAAATAGAAACATTGTAAGTTATTAAAAATGGTATCATTTAAAATTTTGAGTCAATTGAAACCTTGAGGAAACAGAATAGCGTTTATGTGAAGCTCCCCATTTCCTTGTTTAAACTTAATATGACATGTTTGATAAAGGGTGGTTGGTTTGGTTGTTGCTTGCTCCATGACGTACATTGAATAGCGTCAAAAACACCGTCTTTTCGGCATACTGGACGATGCTCAATCTTTCAGGAGCATACAAAGACATTAAAAAATTCAAAAAAACGCAAACAAATTGAACAAAACCTAGTCACAAAACGATTGTCTAAAAATTTGCTGCCTTTGAGCAAATAAATAGCTAAAAATGCTTAAACATCAACTTTTTTACGAATTTTCTCTTAGCTTTTGGAAAATCGTGAATTCCGGGGGTAAAAACTTCCTGGGGGGCTGAAATCTTCAAACCCCCCTCAGATCATGTTTGGTCTTAACCATACATGCACAGAATGGGAATTCCGGGGGGGGTTGAAATTATAAAGCGTCTCTTTTGGTCTTTTGGATCCAAAAATGGCAGGCACGCGTCAAAGGCATCGTTTTTTAGCGTTTCTGACGATGCTCAATCTTTCTGAAGCATAAAAATGTTTAAAACAATTCGAAAAATAGAAAAAAGTTGGAACAAATTGAATAAAATATAGTCAAAACATGAGTATAATGGCGCGAAGCGCCAAAAATTTCGCCTTTTTGAGCAAATCGATAGCTAAAAAACGCTTAAAAAGCATTTTTCGACAAATTTAAAAAAAAATTTTAGGAAACTTTAAAAAATCGCCAATTCTGGGGGGGGGCTGAAAATTTTCTGGGGGTGAATAGCCCCCCCCAGACCTCTCCTCCAAGATCATGTTTGGTTGTAACGCAACAGCGATCTGATTATGCCTTTGAACCCATTCACCAATTCAGGACCGCCCCCTTGAAAAATTCTGCCTACGCCCCCTGCGTAATATGCATGTGTTATGAATAAAAGCTTCGCGCATGCTTCCATTTGTCTTTCAGCCGACAATCGCCTGATAAATCTAGCTCACCGATAAGATCTATAAAAACGCCGGAGTTTACGAGTGAATATGCCGAGCACAGTTCTGCGGAGGATGATGATAATATGGAGGGCGAGGAGAGATTCAGGTTTGTTGGTCCACCAACTTTTCAGTCAACATTGCCCGAATCCACGACGCAAATCAGGCAAAGGCAAGTGAATCAAATGTAGTGCATGTGCTCAGTGATTTCATAAAATTGCGAGACACGCCAGGCGTGCAACCGATAAATGTTGTACTATACGCTAGTTTCATTGTGTTTTTATCGATAAGAAATCGAGGACTTTGGGACCTTCAGTATTTAAGTTTGAATGAACAGCATTTCCCTGTAAATTGAGTCCTTCCATTCATGGAGCCTGAGAACTTCTCTCGTATCCCAATTTGTAGGTACCATTGAATTTCTTTCCTGTCTTTTCGATCTTTTTTTGGTTTATTATTCTTATAAACTGAATTTTTCAAAAATTTCAGAAATTACTAAAGAAAAATGTCGCTCCAAACGTTTTTCGCTATCTGTTTGCTCAAAAGTGCCAAATCTTTGGCGCCTCGCGACACATACTCATTTCTTACTATATTTGTTCAATTTAATCGAATTTTTCTAATATTTTTTCGAAATTTTTCAATGCTTCTACGCTCTAGAGCCTCGATGCTCAGTTGGTAACGCTTCTACCTCTGATCGCGTCGACTCGGGCTCGACTTTTGTTGGAGTCGGGCTTTTCTCGGATAGCCGGCATCGAGCCAACCCAGCCTTTTCATCTTTTGGTTAGGTCGATAAATGGGAAACTAGTACATTCGTATCGAGGTTAAACCTAGTGATCGACCGGGGCCCCGGCCCCGGCAATCCCCGGCCATTTTTGAGCATCCCCGGCCCCGGCCGGGGCAAGGTCAAAAAATGGCCGGGGCCGGGGAAAAATTTAGTGTAATTCGTATTTTGATACAGGCTGTGATACTGGCACTTATTTATCAATGAGCAAGTATTAATTTTGAGAACTGTACTGATTAGACCATATGTATACTTACTTAATCCTCTACTGAAAAAATGTTCAGGAAAATCTGCATGTTTTTGATTCCTCCACTTAACTTATTTAAACTAAATGCTACTTTTAACTCATTCATTCATAGCCATGGCTAAAAGATTTAGAGTTGACAAATACGTTCTATTTCTAGTTGGAAATTGTGCGTTTTCGACAAACTAACCACGGGCTTTAAAACGCGTTTCTTTTGTAATAGTTATTAGGATGGAGGTTAATTATAGGCGAATGTAAACTACGCTACAGAATTGCGTCCG
Source organism: Mermis nigrescens (assembly GCA_036768485.1). NCBI lineage: Eukaryota > Metazoa > Nematoda > Enoplea > Mermithida > Mermithidae > Mermis > Mermis nigrescens. The sequence goes on along the minus strand of JAVLUZ010000653.1, from coordinate 216,636 downwards.
ATCCGATAAACTTAATATGTCTCAAATAGTTTCCTAAGGTCCAATGTTGAGGGGGGATGAAATCCCAAATTGGAGGACCAGAAAATTAAGTGGTGGACTATTATTAGCCGACTCTATTTTGTTGTACCAGCCTCTTGTGCTTGTACAAAGATCTCCGAAAAGGTCTTTGTATGAGCTAACAAATTTTTGTAGCTATATTATATAAATATATTTTTAAACATTTTTGGTTACTATAATATGGTACAGTAGCGATTTTAGTGTGGTAAAACAGGGTCTTTTGACTTTTGATTGTATATTTTAGCTAATTTCTGGGTTTCTAACGCCAAAAATTACTAAAATTGTCTCAAAACGGCGCAAAGCGCCTAAAAATTTGACATTTTTCCATTCTAAATACAAATTTTGCCCTTTTAAAGATATATAGGACAGACAAGTTTTCAAATCGGAGCGAAGCGCCGAAAATTTTTCGAATTTACCACCTTTTTACAGTTTTTATCTTCTTAAAAATCTTTGTACATGTACAAAGATTGTCCTGAAAAGTCTTTGTACATCGGGAAAAATCTTTGGCGGATACAAAAAACACTGTTTTGTACATGCAAATTTTTGTATACTTTAATATGGTACAGTAACGATTTCAGTGTGGTAGAACATATAGAACATATTCGACCTTTAGTAGTGTATTTGGCTAATTTTTGGGTTTCTGAATATTTGTTACTTTCCCATTTTTCCATTCTAAGCGCAGTGTTGCTTATTACAAGATTTAATTCACATATTACAATTTTTGTAATATTTCTGATTTTGTAGTACAAGTTAATTTAGCTTTCTCAGTCGAGTTTTATGTGTGAATTCCATCAAAAGCTCATGAAAATTTCGGCACTTCGCGCCAAACTAATATTATCAACTAAATTCAGGCCGAATTATCACATTTAGAACCACATTTTTTTAGTATTTGGCGAAGATTTTTGCTGATGTACAAAGACGTTTCAGGACCATCTTTGTACATGTACAAAGATTTTTGGAGAAAAAACTGTAAAAAGGTGTAGAATTCCTTTTTGCAAATTCTACCATTTTAAAGATTTTCAGGGGGTAAGCGGCTGCAAAAATGGAGCCGCGTATCCCCCTTCCCCTGAAAATGGCCGAGAAATATACAAGTGACAGGGGTTTGGGCCACCCCCATCGACGCTTTGAAGCCCCGAACTTCCTTGAAAGTCAGAAAATATTTGATCACCCTCCCCCATTTTTTGGCAAAAACCTGCGCTTTTTTGCTATTTTTATGTGTTTTTACCATTTTTGATTTAGTCGCTAACCCCCTCCTTCTAAAAATGGCGAGGGACCCCTATCCTAGATTTCCAGCCGTTATATACATGTATACTGAGGGACCCTCATAAAATTTTAAGCGATTACATGCATGTTTTATTGTTATACTTTCTCTATTTACTCTAGCTCACATTCTAAAATAATGTACCACTCCGTGAAATTCTAATAGATAGGTACACTTTTGCCATACTAAAAAATTAAGTTCAAAAAATTCAAAAGGTTTTCACCAAAAATCGTCTGACGGTGACTTGTGTCTTGGACCCTGAGGGGTTATACCCCTCCCCCTTATGGGAATGTGTGATGTCTCATTTATTACATCCAATACCTATTGCATCCAATCGCTACAGCAGCAGTAGCAGTAGCGAAGATTCAAATGATATAGAGTGTGCTAATAGTAGCGACATGACTTTATTGATGATTCAGACAATGAAACACTGAACTAAATTTGTTTCTTGTGACATAAATAGTAATAAAACTTGATATGAAAAGGCGCACCTAACTTTGCGCTAGCCATTTACTACTGAATGGAGCAGTCGCTCATTATTTCTTTTCCTATGCCCACCCCAAGTATGTGTCATGCAATAATATTTTCCTTGTCTGACCCCAGCCAGCCGCGGCCCCCGGCCAGCCCGCGGCCCCCGGCCAACCCGGCCAAAAAAGTCGCCCCGGTCGATCACTAGTTAAACCTCGGGGAGTCGCGACCACACCTGGGCGTGGGGGGGTATGCACCCCCAGAAACCAAAACTACCCCCCAGAAATCAAAATACCCCCCAGAATTCATTTTTGAAATTTTTTTTTCGCAATTTTTTGATGCCAATGGATAGTGCTTGATGATAAACGTCGAAAAATGGTGTTTGCCATACCACCATTTTTAAGGCCATTTTTCGACCTTCAAAAAAATCTTGCACCCCCCCCAGAATTTTCTTGCTGCCCACGTATGGTCGCGACCCTTGCGGTATCTAGCGATGTAACACACGGTTCTGGTGTGCAAGCCATACCTGATTTCGGTTGCTTGAGCTTACTTTGACCTTTAACCTTCTTTGACGCTCTGGAATGATATAGAGCATCGTTAGAAAAGACAAAAAATTATGTTTTGAATCGTGTCCACCATACATGGACAAACCGTGCAACTTCATTCAACCCGGTATCAATAGGAACCGAGTCGGCATCAATGGGAAGAGCTGCCGGTATCAATGGAAAATTTAGAAATTCGTGAACAAATAGAAGAAAAATGATGGAAATTCACAAAAATGACTCTAAAATCAGTCAATCAACTAGAAAATGGAATATGAATCCAGGAAAATACGTGAAAACCATTTGAAAATCAGCTAATCAACCAATCAATCAATGACTAACCAACCAATAATCAGTCAAACAATCAATAATTAACCAATTAACCACTAAGCAACCAATCAACCAACCAAGCAACCATTTAGTACAAGGACAACCAATCAAATAATTGGGCAGCCGGTATCAATGGGAAGACCGAGCCTTTGTCCATGTATGGTGTCCACCCTTTGAGCACAAAAAGGCACTCTAAAATTTCATACCTCCAGAATTCCCATGCTGTGCATGTCTGCATTTAGCTAATCTATAATATTTCGATCTTCTTTTAAATCACGTAGTATTATGTAGGTCGGATGCCTATTTGCCCATCTTAAATGCTCAGGGACTTTATTCTCGATTTCCTGAGTCTGTTACATTCTAGCATTATGCTAAATCAATACCGATATACCCTGCTCCAAATTACGGTCAGTAGGGGGAGGGGGCAGGACGAACTCTCTTGAAATTGTTTACAGAATTTTATCATATGTACCTACCGTAATATCAAATAAGATAAGGCGACGGCAAGCAGGACGTGCAGTTGCAAACAAATTGAAAAGCTATTACGCGTGCCCTTGGGTGCAAGCCCACGTGGGTGTGGAGTGAATCTAGGTCCTCAGATCCGGCAGGCCTTCACCGAAAATGAAATGGAAATTTTTCGCTTTTTCCCATGCTAAATGGATAGACCTCGATGAGATATGTCGAAAAAAGTATTTTTTGCGCCTAACGTAAATTTTTCAGCACTTTTTCTAATTTTTGAAAATTTTTCGACCCTCTCCTCATATTTAGATTCTGTCAAGCCCATACGTGAGTGTAAGTTATAGTTTGTTGCATATATCAATCTTAAACTGAATATTTACTGGAAAAACGGAAAATAGTTGACAGGAGAACGACAACAAAAAAACGGAATAGCCAAGGAGAAGAAAGACGCGCAAGCAAGGGAAATATAGTCGCAAAAATGACTAATTTTTCATTTTTTCGAAATTTTCACGCATTTTGAATTTTTCTAGTTGGACGCTTATTCAGAGTCTTTCAATTTTTCAAATTTTCGAGTCGTAATGCATTCTTTGAAAAATTTCGAGAGTTTCGCTTATAAATGTTAGGTCGAAACCGGGCGGTTTATATCCGGATTTGTACGCCAGCAACGACGTCGACAGCAGCGGAAGTGAGTCGCTGGATTACGGTAAACCGTCGGCGTCGTTTGATTATCGATCGGGCTTGGCGCCGAGGACGGCCGTTCCGCGTGCCGTCTACGGGTCTAAGCTAGGTTTACCGCTTATTTATTCTAATTAATTAAATAATTTATTATTTATTTATTGATTAACTTATTCTATTTTATTCAAGGTATACCCATATCCAGGATTTTATTTGGAGGGGACCAAAATTTTGAAGACATCTCTCGAGAATTATCAACAGGTAGTAGGTGGGCAACGATGATGGCATTTTTGACGTTTCTCGAATCTATTTATAATTTATTATTTAATAAAAAATTTCAAAACGAATTTTCGAAAAATTTAACTTTGTTTGACACTCCTGTACAAACGATCGATTGTTCAGTCAGACTATCTATGCAACTGATTTCTCATCATTCAGTCCTTTTCTTAACTTCTATCTTTGTACTCAATTTTTATGCTATGCCCTGAAGAAACGAAAAAGAATATTGATTATCCGGCTTCTCGACATTTTCTCTGTTGCCAATTAAAATTTAAGCGATTTAGTAAACAAAAACTATGGAAACAATAAATCCGACTTTGCGTTTACTATCCTAAAATTATGATAAAAATCTGTCTCAGTGGTCTTTGACAGGTTCGTATCCAGGATCCGGCCTGGGGGGCGGACCCAACTGCATAAAGTGGCCTATATCTCGGAAAATTCGTCGGGTTAGCTCGCAAAAACTGCATTTTTCGACGTTTTCCAACATGCTCTATCCATTAAGATCATTAAATTCAAACTTTTTCAAAAAAATTTTTCTCACTTGAAAGGCTATAAAAAGTGTCATTTTTTGGTCGCACTTGGGCCAAACTGACGGCAAATAGTTCACATGCGGCGCGAAGCGCCGAAAATTTTAAGGTTTTGCGACGAAGATATGCGATTTTTCCATCTTTCCGTGCATTTTCCTACCTTCCAAATTTTTTCCGGCTAAGGGGGGCGGCCGCTCTCCGCCCTCCTCAAATACGGTCTAATGCACTTTGACAGTTTTTCTTCATTTCAGAACTCTTGCGAGAAACGAAATTGTTGTCATTTCTGGGCCGCTTTGTTGATATAGTCCTGCCTGATCATACATGTGACAAGGGGTTTGGGGGTACCCTTCCCCCGATTTTTGGTAAAATCGAATCTCTTGGCCGTTGTTAGCTGTTTTTGACCGAAAATTGGAGGTCATTTACCCCACTCCCTGAAATTAGCCGGAGACCCCCTTAAATTAGCCGGAGACCCCCAAACGAAATTTTGTGCCCTTACACGTAGCTGGGGAGCGCTAAGAGGGATTCCTCTTCTCCGAAAATTCGTTCTTACCCTATCCCTTAAATACTGAGATTTTTTTACACCTATCCCATTTTTGGCAAAACCTTGCCTTTTTGGACTATTTTTGGTGCTTTTTGGCCAAAGATTGTAGGTCAGTTACCCGCATACATGTAAGAGGAGTATGGGGGATCCTCACTCAAAGTTGCTCGTCCCCATCCCGTCTGGAATTTTTGATCCATTTTTTGGAAAAATTGTTTTTGACCGTTTTTGGTGAAAAATTGAAGGTCATTAACCCTCCCCCCAACCAACTCTAAGAATGGCCGGGGCCCTTGTTCCCTCCCAATGTTTTAAACGTTTTATGCAGCGCAGACATACACAGCATGGAAATTCTGGGGAGGGGGGTTGAAATTTTGAGGCATCTTTTTTGGACTCAAAAATGGCGGATACGCGTTAAAAACATCGGTTTTAGCGTATCTGACGATGTTCTATTTTTCTAAAACATAAAAACATAATATTATTATAAAAACAATAATTGAAGAAAATATTTAAAAAAATGAGTATATGGCGCGAAGCGCCGAAAATTTGGCACTTTTGAGCAAGCAGATGGCTAAAACGCTTAAAACAACACCTTTTCTACGAATTTTTTGGAATTTTTGAGAAAGTTGCGAATTTTGAGGTGGGGGAAATTTCTGGGGGATTGTACAAATGTTCTGGGAGATTTAAAACTGGGGGGTGTAAGGACATGTATGGTTACCCTTTCCCTAAAAATGGTTGTTTACCCCCTTCCCGAAATTTTGAGCTGTTATTTGTCTGATAGGCACCAACGTCATCAGCTCAAGCAGAAGTCGTTGGGCGATCGGTCTCAAAATCGTCGCATGCCTTTTCATAACAATCTTCGCCGTTATGTTGGTTAAACGTGTTTTAGACGAAAACGGCGAAAACCAAACTTCAAAAGCTTCTGAATTCGACGAGTGATTCATCGACGTATGCATATTTTTTCATCGATTTTATTCAATCGAAATACATTGGTCTTTGTTAAGTAAGCATGGTGTAAAGCGGAACGAACGAAATTTTTGGGAACCAACTGAACTGGTTGTACGCATACATGGGCAGGATAATAAAATTTTAGGAAGTCCGATATGGCCAAATTGCCAAAAATAGGACCAAAATTCAATTTTGGGGGCCTTTCAGATTCTGTATAAGGGGTTCCCCAGACACTCAGACCTATAGACCCCCACGCCCATGTGTGGTTGTACGTTAACGATCTTATAATTCGCGTTTCATTGGTTATCAGGACTGGGTCGCTCGTATAATGGCCGTTTTATCGTTTTTTTCAAAAATATTTCTATATTTTCAAAAGTTGAATTTCGTCAGTAATTGTTAAAAAACTGCTTGCATTTTTTTCATTTCCAAGCGACAATGCTTGTGGTCGCATTGTGTTTGCTTGCCTTTTCGCTCAGCTCTCGTGGAACAATTTAAATTGATTGTCGCCGCGAGTTTTTCTTCGGTTTTCGCGGGCCATCGACTATAAAACTTTGTTTCGATGTTGCGATGATTTTTCGTTATTTCTGTCTCATATTACGTTCGATTTGTTGCGTTTGTTTTCTTCCTACCAGTGAATAAAAGCAGTGAGACGGATGAGATGATCTGCTGAGATGCACAGACCAGACACGCACTTAGAGGAGAATCTAGACCCCATTAATGGAAACGCAAATTTAGAAAGATCATAAAGTGTGGATTAGGATACCTACTTATAGATACCTTTAATCTATTATAACTAGAAACCGGATTTTTACGTGCTCCACGTATTTTTTCTGGAGTGCGATTTCAGAATCAGCACATCGAGAAACGTTAGAAAAACATTTTCTACGCGATAGCAAACCTTTTTTTGCACGTATTTGCATGTAAATAAGGTATGTTGCACGTGTTTCCACGTAAAATGCATGTTTGTCATATTTTGCACGTAAATTGTTGTTTTGAGGTACAATATGCATAACAATCAAGTTAAAAGTATTAGTAGAAGTTGTTAAAAGACTCGTTTTACTGTAGAATCTGAAATGTCAAGGATGAGCGATTGTTTTGTTTTCTGGCACTTTTATTTCTCTGTTAAAAATGCCAAAAGTGTGTAAGCTGAAATCCCTAGCTCAAAAGTATAAGGATAATTTTGTAGTTTCGGATGGCACAATCATTAAATGCAGCTTGTGCAATGCTGTATTAAAAGTTGACAGCAAATACCAAGGTCAACCAATAGAACAGCATATAACGGTCCGCGCCACAAGGAACAGGTTGAAAAGCGCAAATCAAACTGTGAATCAGCTGTTTCTTGTTGAAAGTTTTGGAAAGGCCGAGGAGCAATTTTCTGGCACTAAAAAGTTTGAGTCTGATTTGACTAGCGCATTCGTGCAATCAGGCATTCCTTTATTCAGAGTTAAGTTCAGAGCCGCTTCCAAAATTTTTGCAGGAGTATACTGGAAAAAGAATATCAGATGAAAGCACTTTACGGAAAAATGATGTTAAACCAATATACAAAGCAACGGTTGATATAATTCGGTCGTTGGTCACCACAGCCCTGTTGGTTTTATATTAGATGAAACAATGGATGTGCTTCAAAGATATGTGTTCAATGTTCTCGTTTTTCCGCTCAATGGTACGCCTGTGAACCCTATGTTGCTTACAGTGAGAATAACATTGGTATTTGCTTTCAAATCTCAATTGGATATATTTAGCTTTAAAAGTGTGTGTTCAAGGGATGAGTGAAATAAATGGCATCATACCATCCATCTTATTTCTGTTTCGAAATGAAAAATTTTTTCACAATAATCACCAGTTTCCAATGTTGTTTTGTACATTTCTCCCATCCCGCCCCATCCGATATATTCCTCACATGTTTGTGTGCTATTTCCGATATTTTCAGTATCATTTTTTCAGATGTACGTTTTGGAAAAGACAATTAATTTGACTGTGATGCAGTCTATGATAAATGCCTGCACGTTTCTATGGCCGGAAAAAATATGCTATGATAAAGTTTTGCTAACCGTAAGCGATCAAGCTTCATACATGTTGCGTGCCATGGCCAATCTGAAAGACATGTTTCCTAACATGAAGCATGTGACTTGCCTAGTGTAAGAAAGATAGGATACAAAGACGTGATTAAAGATACAAAGATATGATTAAATTGGGTTCTCGTATTAATATCGTTTACCACATAATTTATGCGTGTTATAATCCTGTTATTAGGTGGCGGGTTCGTAATATGATTTTTTTAATAACATTTTTTTAATAACATATAACATTTTCTTGAGCTATCATGAAACAAAGTGGCTCAGAGACTGCAATATAAAGATCAGACCCAAGTTTTATGTACGTTATGTTGATGACACATTTGTAGTGTTTTCTGACAGAAGTCAGCCTACTAAGTTCTGTGATTACATGAATCAGCAACATCCTAATATGAAGTTTACATTTGAAACTGAATGTGACAAGAAATTAAATTTCCTTGATGTTCTTGTTGAAAGGAAGTCCGATGATATTGTGACATCAATATATCAGAAACCTGCATTTTCTGGCCTTTATACCAAATTGTCTAGCTTCATTCCTTTTGCCTATAAAGTTGGTTTAATAAGGACACTTGTGAGTCGCATTTACATGATTTGTAACTCATATCAGACTTTTGTCTCTGATATTGACAAGCTGAAGCAGACTCTACTGCAAAATGAGTATCCCCTTGGCTTGATTGATAAGGTCATATCAGACTTTATGACAAAGGTGTATAATAAGAGTGATGAAATAAAAGTCGGTTGTGATAAATTATGCTATTCTCTTGTTTTGCCTTATACTGGTGTGCATGGCTACAATGTACGCAGCAGAATTCTAAAGCTTATATCTGCATTTTACCCTCAGATTAGAGTAAGGTTTGTTTACAAACCTGTCATGTGTATAAGCCGGTTTTTCAAGAACAAGGATGCTGTACCTGCTAAGCTACTCTCAAATTTAGTATATAAGTATACGTGTTCTAGCTGTATGGCTAGTTACATTGGCGAAACTCGCCGACATTTTGGGAGTAGAATTGCAGAACATACTGGCATCTCATTTGCTACAGGAAAGCCAATTCAGGGTGATAGCTTATCTGCTATTCACAAACATGTCTCGAATAGCAATCATTCAATTACATCAGATTGCTTCAAGGTTATTAGTCGAGCATCCAACTCTTTTGATCTTTTAATCAAGGAGTCGTTATACATAGCACGTGATCGTCCTATTCTCAACAATAATGTTTCATCATATCCTCTAAATTTGTTTTAATTTACTGAAATCCCACCTTTTTCATTTTCTTCTAGTTTAAAATATTTTATAATTCTCTTCATAATTTAATGGTATGTTTAAACTTTAAGTTTTTCTCTTGGTTTACAACTCTCGCTTAACAAGCTCATTTTTCAAAACTATTACCTAGTTGCCAGTCGCTTCTACAGTTTTGCTCTGAAGATGGCCAAAGATTTGGTCGAAACGTCAGCTCAATGTGGTAGAGTCGATAAACAATGGAGGAACAATGGGAGCGAATCACACCCTACTCCAGTAGCCTTGGTTGGTCAGATTGCTTCCCCCTCTGCTACTGAAGTCAATTTTCCGAATATTTTTGGTCAAGTGAGGCATAATGGGAGAAAATCGCCTGTCAATCAAACAACTTCAGCTAGTCAGATAACTTCTATTACTGCTACAACATCTAGGATGGGAGGAGGTAAGGGCGGGTTGGAGGGCCTGGTGAGTTTTAGACTTAAAAAGTTTTTCTTTATTCTTGCTTTTCTTTTCAAGATTCGTTTAAAGCTAAATATATTCACATATTTGAAGAATAAGTATGATCATGGAGTTGTGTTGCTATTGAGAAAAGTTGAGAAGCTTCAACTTCGCTATGATAAGCTTCAGTTGGATGTTGCATTTCTTAAGGAATGCATTGATAATGATTTACTTCCTAAATTTCTGGCTTTCAAGGTTTCTAATAGAATGCTTAAGCGTTCTAAGTGTTACATAACATGCCAGAGGCTTTTGCTAAATGAGGAATTGAAAGGTAAAATCAAAGAGGTAGAAAGAGTCCTAAGAGATTTGAAGGCACAGATAACCTTGTTTGATTCAAGATTATCCTGGCTGGATTCTCAGGTATCATTAACATACATTAGACGCAATGTGTCTAAATCTCTCAACCATGTTAGACAGTTGCATAGCAAGAAGGTAAAAAACTTGCTTATGCATAAAAGTGTTAATAGTATCGATCCTGACAAGGTTGTGGTTAATTTAAGTAACCGAGTTTTGACAGCTCATGAGAAGCTTGTCTTGTCTTATGGTATGAAGTACTCTATTACACCTAGGAAGATCGAATATGGTGATTATTTGCTGCCTTTTGAGAAACTGATGGGTTTCCTCAATAAACAAACTGCCTTTAAGTGTGATAATGTAAAAATGCAAATGATCAAGAATCAATTGCGTGACATTGCTCTTAGCTCATACTTTAATTATGATAAGAAGCATTGTGATAATCTATCAAAGCGTGACTATGAAATCCTCAGTAATCTGTCAAAAGACAAGAATATCATTGTCCTAAAGGCAGATAAGGGTAACCAAGTTGTAATTTTGAACAAAGATGACTACATCAGGAAGTTGAATGATGTCTTGAATGATATCTCAAAGTTCAAAGTCATTGACTGTAATCCTTGTCAGTTTATACGCTCAGTTCAGAAACGCATATCAGCCCGTATACTGAAGGTTCATAAGCAAAATGGACTATCTGCTGATGTGTATAAAAGTATAAATCCTGTAGGATGCAGTTATGGCAGACTATATGGCTTACCTAAGACCCATAAGAGAGATGTACCTCTAAGACCGATCTTGTCAGCCATCAACACTCCAACTTATAAGTTGGCTAAGTATTTTGTGCCGATCCTGCAAGACATAAGTACAAATGAATACACTTTATGTGACACTGGTAGTTTCCTGACAAGACTTAAGGCTTTTACATTCAAAAGCCATCATTTTATGGCTAGTCTTGATGTTCAAAGCTTGTTCACTAATATTCCACTCAATGAGACTATTGATATATGTATTAGGAAACTATTTGATGATCAAAATGTCATGTTAGTAAATAACATGAATTGTCATCAATTCAAACTGCTTCTAGAACTTGCAGTTAAAGAGTGTTACTTTACGTGTAATGGTAAAATCTATCAACAGATAGATGGTGTTGCTATGGGTAATCCGCTTGGCCCAGTTCTTGCCAACATTTTCTTGAGCTATCATGAAACAATGTGGCTCAGAGACTGCAATATAAAGATCAGACCCAAGTTTTATGTACGTTATGTTGATGACACATTTGTAGTGTTTTCTGACAGAAATCAGCCTACTAAGTTCTGTGATTACATGAATCAGCAACATCCTAATATGAAGTTCACATTTGAAACTGAATGTGACAAGAAATTAAATTTCCTTGATGTTCTTGTTGAAAGGAAGTCCGATGATATTGTGACATCATCATATCAGAAACCTACATTTTCTGGCCTTTATGCCAAATTGTCTAGCTTCATTCCTTTTGCCTATAAAGTTGGTTTAATAAGGACACTTGTGAGTCGCATTTACATGATTTGTAACTCATATCAGACTTTTGTCTCTGATATTGACAAGCTGAAGCAGACTCTACTGCAAAATGAGTATCCCCTTGGCTTGATTGATAAGGTCATATCAGACTTTATGACAAAGGTGTATAATAAGAGTGATGAAATAAAAGTCGGTTGTGATAAATTATGCTATTCTCTTGTTTTGCCTTACACTGGTGTGCATGGCTACAATGTACGCAGCAGAATTCTAAAGCTTATATCTGCATTTTACCCTCAGATTAGAGTAAGGTTTGTTTACAAACCTGTCATGTGTATAAGCCGGTTTTTCAAGAACAAGGATGCTGTACCTGCTAAGCTACTCTCAAATTTAGTATATAAGTATACGTGTTCTAGCTGTATGGCTAGTTACATTGGCGAAACTCGCCGACATTTTGGGAGTAGAATTGCAGAGCATACTGGCATCTCATTTGCTACAGGAAAGCCAATTCAGGGTGATAGCTTATCTGCTATTCACAAACATGTCTCAAATAGCAATCATTCAATTACATCAGATTGCTTCAAGGTTATTAGTCGAGCATCCAACTCTTTTGATCTTTTAATCAAGGAGTCGTTATACATAGCACGTGATCGTCCTATTCTCAACAATAATGTTTCATCATATCCTCTAAATTTGTTTTAATTTACTGAAATCCCACCTTTTTCATTTTCTTCTAGTTTAAAATCTTTTATAATTCTCTTCATAATTTAATGGTATGTTTAAACTTTAAGTTTTTTTCTCTTGGTTTACAACTCTCGCTTAACAAGCTCATTTTTCAAAACTATCACCTAGTGCACAGTCGCTTCAACAGTTATGCTCTGAAGATGGCCAAAGCTTTGGTCGAAACGTCAGCTAAATGTGGTAGAGTCGATAAACAATGGAGGAACAATGGGAGCGAATCACACCCTACTCCAGTAGCCTTGGTTGGTCAGATTGCTTCCCCCTCTGCTACTGAAGTCAATTTTCCGAATATTTTTGGTCAAGTGAGGCATAATGGGAGAAAATCGCCTGTCAATCAAACAACTTCAGCTAGTCAGATAACTTCTATTACTGCTACAACATCTAGGATGGGAGGAGGTAAGGGCGGGTTGGAGGGCCTGGTGAGTTTTAGACTTAAAAAGTTTTTCTTTATTCTTGCTTTTCTTTTCAAGATTCGTTTAAAGCTAAATATATTCACATATTTGAAGAATAAGTATGATCATGGAGTTGTGTTGCTATTGAGAAAAGTTGAGAAGCTTCAACTTCGCTATGATAAGCTTCAGTTGGATGTTGCATTTCTTAAGGAATGCATTGATAATGATTTACTTCCTAAATTTCTGGCTTTCAAGGTTTCTAATAGAATGCTTAAGCGTTCTAAGTGTTACATAACATGCCAGAGGCTTTTGCTAAATGAGGAATTGAAAGGTAAAATCAAAGAGGTAGAAAGAGTCCTAAGAGATTTGAAGGCACAGATAACCTTGTTTGATTCAAGATTATCCTGGCTGGATTCTCAGGTATCATTAACATACATTAGACGCAATGTGTCTAAATCTCTCAACCATGTTAGACAGTTGCATAGCAAGAAGGTAAAAAACTTGCTTATGCATAAAAGTGTTAATAGTATCGATCCTGACAAGGTTGTGGTTAATTTAAGTAACCGAGTTTTGACAGCTCATGAGAAGCTTGTCTTGTCTTATGGTATGAAGTACTCTATTACACCTAGGAAGATCGAATATGGTGATTATTTGCTGCCTTTTGAGAAACTAATGGGTTTCCTCAATAAACAAACTGCCTTTAAGTGTGATAATGTAAAAATGCAAATGATCAAGAATCAATTGCGTGACATTGCTCTTAGCTCATACTTTAATTATGATAAGAAGCATTGTGATAATCTATCAAAGCGTGACTATGAAATCCTCAGTAATCTGTCAAAAGACAAGAATATCATTGTCCTAAAGGCAGATAAGGGTAACCAAGTTGTAATTTTGAACAAAGATGACTACATCAGGAAGTTGAATGATGTCTTGAATGATATCTCAAAGTTCAAAGTCATTAACTGTAATCCTTGTCAGTTTATACGCTCAGTTCAGAAACGCATATCAGCCCGTATACTGAAGGTTCATAAGCAAAATGGACTATCTGCTGATGTGTATAAAAGTATAAATCCTGTAGGATGCAGTTATGGCAGACTATATGGCTTACCTAAGACCCATAAGAGAGATGTACCTCTAAGACCGATCTTGTCAGCCATCAACACTCCAACTTATAAGTTGGCTAAGTATTTTGTGCCGATCCTGCAAGACATAAGTACAAATGAATACACTTTATGTGACACTGGTAGTTTCCTGACAAGACTTAAGGCTTTTACATTCAAAAGCCATCATTTTATGGCTAGTCTTGATGTTCAAAGCTTGTTCACTAATATTCCACTCAATGAGACTATTGATATATGTATTAGGAAACTATTTGATGATCAAAATGTCATGTTAGTAAATAACATGAATTGTCATCAATTCAAACTGCTTCTAGAACTTGCAGTTAAAGAGTGTTACTTTACGTGTAATGGTAAAATCTATCAACAGATAGATGGTGTTGCTATGGGTAATCCGCTTGGCCCAGTTCTTGCCAACATTTTCTTGAGCTATCATGAAACAATGTGGCTCAGAGACTGCAATATAAAGATCAGACCCAAGTTTTATGTACGTTATGTTGATGACACATTTGTAGTGTTTTCTGACAGAAATCAGCCTACTAAGTTCTGTGATTACATGAATCAGCAACATCCTAATATGAAGTTCACATTTGAAACTGAATGTGACAAGAAATTAAATTTCCTTGATGTTCTTGTTGAAAGGAAGTCCGATGATATTGTGACATCATCATATCAGAAACCTACATTTTCTGGCCTTTATGCCAAATTGTCTAGCTTCATTCCTTTTGCCTATAAAGTTGGTTTAATAAGGACACTTGTGAGTCGCATTTACATGATTTGTAACTCATATCAGACTTTTGTCTCTGATATTGACAAGCTGAAGCAGACTCTACTGCAAAATGAGTATCCCCTTGGCTTGATTGATAAGGTCATATCAGACTTTATGACAAAGGTGTATAATAAGAGTGATGAAATAAAAGTCGGTTGTGATAAATTATGCTATTCTCTTGTTTTGCCTTACACTGGTGTGCATGGCTACAATGTACGCAGCAGAATTCTAAAGCTTATATCTGCATTTTACCCTCAGATTAGAGTAAGGTTTGTTTACAAACCTGTCATGTGTATAAGCCGGTTTTTCAAGAACAAGGATGCTGTACCTGCTAAGCTACTCTCAAATTTAGTATATAAGTATACGTGTTCTAGCTGTATGGCTAGTTACATTGGCGAAACTCGCCGACATTTTGGGAGTAGAATTGCAGAGCATACTGGCATCTCATTTGCTACAGGAAAGCCAATTCAGGGTGATAGCTTATCTGCTATTCACAAACATGTCTCAAATAGCAATCATTCAATTACATCAGATTGCTTCAAGGTTATTAGTCGAGCATCCAACTCTTTTGATCTTTTAATCAAGGAGTCGTTATACATAGCACGTGATCGTCCTATTCTCAACAATAATGTTTCATCATATCCTCTAAATTTGTTTTAATTTACTGAAATCCCACCTTTTTCATTTTCTTCTAGTTTAAAATCTTTTATAATACTCTTCATAATTTAATGGAATGTTTAAACTTTAAGTTTTTTTCTCTTGGTTTACAACTCTCGCTTAACAAGCTCATTTTTCAAAACTATCACCTAGTGCACAGTCGCTTCAACAGTTATGCTCTGAAGATGGCCAAAGCTTTGGTCGAAACGTCAGCTCAATGTGGTAGAGTCGATAAACAATGGAGGAACAATGGGAGCGAATCACACCCTACTCCAGTAGCCTTGGTTGGTCAGATTGCTTCCCCCTCTGCTACTGAAGTCAATTTTCCGAATATTTTTGGTCAAGTGAGGCATAATGGGAGAAAATCGCCTGTCAATCAAACAACTTCAGCTAGTCAGATAACTTCTATTACTGCTACAACATCTAGGATGGGAGGAGGTAAGGGCGGGTTGGAGGGCCTGGTGAGTTTTAGACTTAAAAAGTTTTTCTTTATTCTTGCTTTTCTTTTCAAGATTCGTTTAAAGCTAAATATATTCACATATTTGAAGAATAAGTATGATCATGGAGTTGTGTTGCTATTGAGAAAAGTTGAGAAGCTTCAACTTCGCTATGATAAGCTTCAGTTGGATGTTGCATTTCTTAAGGAATGCATTGATAATGATTTACTTCCTAAATTTCTGGCTTTCAAGGTTTCTAATAGAATGCTTAAGCGTTCTAAGTGTTACATAACATGCCAGAGGCTTTTGCTAAATGAGGAATTGAAAGGTAAAATCAAAGAGGTAGAAAGAGTCCTAAGAGATTTGAAGGCACAGATAACCTTGTTTGATTCAAGATTATCCTGGCTGGATTCTCAGGTATCATTAACATACATTAGACGCAATGTGTCTAAATCTCTCAACCATGTTAGACAGTTGCATAGCAAGAAGGTAAAAAACTTGCTTATGCATAAAAGTGTTAATAGTATCGATCCTGACAAGGTTGTGGTTAATTTAAGTAACCGAGTTTTGACAGCTCATGAGAAGCTTGTCTTGTCTTATGGTATGAAGTACTCTATTACACCTAGGAAGATCGAATATGGTGATTATTTGCTGCCTTTTGAGAAACTGATGGGTTTCCTCAATAAACAAACTGCCTTTAAGTGTGATAATGTAAAAATGCAAATGATCAAGAATCAATTGCGTGACATTGCTCTTAGCTCATACTTTAATTATGATAAGAAGCATTGTGATAATCTATCAAAGCGTGACTATGAAATCCTCAGTAATCTGTCAAAAGACAAGAATATCATTGTCCTAAAGGCAGATAAGGGTAACCAAGTTGTAATTTTGAACAAAGATGACTACATCAGGAAGTTGAATGATGTCTTGAATGATATCTCAAAGTTCAAAGTCATTGACTGTAATCCTTGTCAGTTTATACGCTCAGTTCAGAAACGCATATCAGCCCGTATACTGAAGGTTCATAAGCAAAATGGACTATCTGCTGATGTGTATAAAAGTATAAATCCTGTAGGATGCAGTTATGGCAGACTATATGGCTTACCTAAGACCCATAAGAGAGATGTACCTCTAAGACCGATCTTGTCAGCCATCAACACTCCAACTTATAAGTTGGCTAAGTATTTTGTGCCGATCCTGCAAGACATAAGTACAAATGAATACACTTTATGTGACACTGGTAGTTTCCTGACAAGACTTAAGGCTTTTACATTCAAAAGCCATCATTTTATGGCTAGTCTTGATGTTCAAAGCTTGTTCACTAATATTCCACTCAATGAGACTATTGATATATGTATTAGGAAACTATTTGATGATCAAAATGTCATGTTAGTAAATAACATGAATTGTCATCAATTCAAACTGCTTCTAGAACTTGCAGTTAAAGAGTGTTACTTTACGTGTAATGGTAAAATCTATCAACAGATAGATGGTGTTGCTATGGGTAATCCGCTTGGCCCAGTTCTTGCCAACATTTTCTTGAGCTATCATGAAACAAAGTGGCTCAGAGACTGCAATATAAAGATCAGACCCAAGTTTTATGTACGTTATGTTGATGACACATTTGTAGTGTTTTCTGACAGAAATCAGCCTACTAAGTTCTGTGATTACATGAATCAGCAACATCCTAATATGAAGTTTACATTTGAAACTGAATGTGACAAGAAATTAAATTTCCTTGATGTTCTTGTTGAAAGGAAGTCCGATGATATTGTGACATCAATCATATCAGAAACCTACATTTTCTGGCCTTTATGCCAAATTGTCTAGCTTCATTCCTTTTGCCTATAAAGTTGGTTTAATAAGGACACTTGTGAGTCGCATTTACATGATTTGTAACTCATATCAGACTTTTGTCTCTGATATTGACAAGCTGAAGCAGACTCTACTGCAAAATGAGTATCCCCTTGGCTTGATTGATAAGGTCATATCAGACTTTATGACAAAGGTGTATAATAAGAGTGATGAAATAAAAGTCGGTTGTGATAAATTATGCTATTCTCTTGTTTTGCCTTATACTGGTGTGCATGGCTACAATGTACGCAGCAGAATTCTAAAGCTTATATCTGCATTTTACCCTCAGATTAGAGTAAGGTTTGTTTACAAACCTGTCATGTGTATAAGCCGGTTTTTCAAGAACAAGGATGCTGTACCTGCTAAGCTACTCTCAAATTTAGTATATAAGTATACGTGTTCTAGCTGTATGGCTAGTTACATTGGCGAAACTCGCCGACATTTTGGGAGTAGAATTGCAGAACATACTGGCATCTCATTTGCTACAGGAAAGCCAATTCAGGGTGATAGCTTATCTGCTATTCACAAACATGTCTCGAATAGCAATCATTCAATTACATCAGATTGCTTCAAGGTTATTAGTCGAGCATCCAACTCTTTTGATCTTTTAATCAAGGAGTCGTTATACATAGCACGTGATCGTCCTATTCTCAACAATAATGTTTCATCATATCCTCTAAATTTGTTTTAATTTACTGAAATCCCACCTTTTTCATTTTCTTCTAGTTTAAAATATTTTATAATTCTCTTCATAATTTAATGGTATGTTTAAACTTTAAGTTTTTTCTCTTGGTTTACAACTCTCGCTTAACAAGCTCATTTTTCAAAACTATTACCTAGTTGCCAGTCGCTTCTACGGTATTTATACTCCATGCACCATAGTAAAATGGTCAGTTTCCGGCATTCTAGCTTTATGCAGAGTACGCTACGGTAGGTATGAATTAAGATCCCTTGTGTAAGATTGACCATGGTCTTACATATTGGGGGGCAATCTGGGAAACTGATCACTTCTCAAGACCTCTCGCCACCTACCGTACACCGGAACTACCCGGCGACCAACACGTGTAGCGCCAGTTTACGCCGATTAGCTCGACCTTTTGTGTTGATCCCTTTTCCTGCTGCTCGATGGATGTTTATATCATTTTTCAAATCCGCCTGTATGTGTGATGGGGAAAATTCGTTCTTAATTCCATTAGCTCGATCATCACATCGAACCCATGTGCCTGATGTAGGCGATGCCTGTTTTTGTGGGTGGTCCGATAAAAATATGTGCTATCAAATATTTCTGATTCTTTTTTTAACATAATTATGTGCGTAATTTCCACTACGTTGTTTCATATGGCTGCGATGAGCAATAAGCTGGCGATATCTGATTTGAACCTTGCAATATTGTTTTTACTCCTCGTTGATGCGAAATATTTCTCAGTAATTCACGGGAAAAGACAAAAACTATGAAGTTTTGGCTGAAAAAGGTACGAAATGTGTAAATAACTAGCTTATTTCGAAATCTCTGCATAATCTAATCGTGACTATTTTACTGAACTCGCATTTGCATATGTTTGCTAATAACTGAACGGATTTCAAATAATTTTTACAATACGAAAATCAGATTTTTCGTTGAAAATGCAACACGTATTAAGTGTGCTAACTTACACCAAAGACTATATCTGGTTGTGAGCTGTTCACTCGATTTTACTGCTGTGCATGCTCGTATCCTTTGCTGTCACTAATTTTCGAACCCCTTTAAATTGTTTTTGCGAACTCAATGTAAATAAAAGTAATAATTTTAAAAATCAAATGCCAGTTACTTTATTGTGCATGCTAATTGCATTAACTGAGCTAGAACAAATAGTTCGAATAATTTTACCTAATACGAAAATTAATACTTTCGCAAAATCTATTGCAAACATGTTAATTGTGTTAGCTCGATTACAATTCCCACTTTTACCCCAGTCATAACCTGCTCATTTGAGTTCGTACATATGTGCATGTTGTGCTTTATGCTGTACCGATTGTCGAAGCACTTTTCGGATAGTTTTTGTGAATTCATTGCAAATATTCACAATAACCTTGAAAAGTAAATATGCAAAGTTTCTTATATTATTCTAAACATTATGCAATTTTGAAATCCTCGGATATTTGACCGCTCGTGCCCTATCAGGCCGTTCACTTCATCACGCATGCAAAGTTACTTGTTTATACCTATCTACGTGACCTTCTCCGAGCCAGGCGCGCATTCTTCTGCAAAGTTAGCGAGATTTTGAGAGAGCGAGATCCAATTTGTTATTCGTAAAATTTGGTTGAACAATTTCATATTATCAAGGACAACATTTCAATTTTGAACGATATTTTTCATTCTATTTTCCGAAGTACCTGAGAAATTGTACCGTTTTTGGTCATTTCACCTTATCACTTTTAAATGCGACCTAAACTTACCGATTTTGTTTACCTTGAAAATTACCTAAGGTTACTTTTAATGTGATCTAAAGAGTTCACCGAAAATTCACGGACTGACACGTTCAACCCGAAACTCAATTCTCGGACACTTTCTGGTCACTGAACGCATTTTCACTTCATAATGTCAAACGGTCAGAACCAAAAAGGATGATCAAAATACGTAATTTTGCCCTTTCGTAATTGCATAATTTCTATTCAAAACTTTGCAACCTAATTTGCGCGATTAAAAGAGCGATCCCCGAAACGCACATGTCAAATCATGCACACTATATGCATGCGCCTTACCTGTGATACTGTGTTTTGTGTATACTATTGCCCGCCAGCCGTTTATAGTCCGTCATAGGTGACGTAGACGTAGTGGACCGGTCAATTGCGTAGCGAGCTGGCTGCTACCGTATGCCCCATTGTTTATTAATTAGTGAATCGGCGTGAGGTTACATTGAAACTGTTTGGGGGCATGATTTTTTTGTGTTGACACACAGTGTGTACGCTGTAGTGGCGCAGTTGTCGGCTTTCCCGAGATGACCTACATAAATTGCAATATGGCATGGTCGGTGGTCACTCGAGGCGTTAAACCGCGCGGTTCATAAAAGTTGTTTTATTGTGTTGCTCGCCTTATAAATGTGATGCCGACGGAAGCAGCGTAAAACAGAATATGTAACCTAGTAATAAGCGCAAGGGCAACGCTTCTAATGGTAAGTGCGTATTTAAGCAGCAGCATATCGGTCTCAGGCGGTGACCATAACTAGTTTTCGAGTGAATGTATAAAGATATAATAAGTGCATGTCAACCGGTACAATATATTAATTGTTTGTAAAATTTCAGAGGTTCGCTCGATATAGTGTATATTCGCCTTTATTCGACATATCAGCCGAAATGCATTACATTTAACGGTGCGTTCCTAAATTTTGAAACTTTGCTTCAATATACCTTGCCAAATTTTGCTTCAAAAGCAAGCTTGAAATTGTATGATTATTAAAATTCTTTTGGCGCTATATTTCAGTATATAATTCGATGAGAAGCCACAAGATATCTACAAGCATGCGATTTTTAATATTTTTCTCATGCTGTTTTTTTGGATAGCTAACAATGCACTTTGCAACATGAAATGTCCACGAATTTGCGATCAATTAGATGATTATAAATATTTTTCTTGCAAAATATATATTTTAGAATTTTAGATTAAAATTCAAAATCTGATGAGCAGTCGTAAGGTCTCTACGAGCTTACAGCCAACTAATACCATGGAACGAATGAGAGAACAATTAGAGCGCTTAGAAGTAACGGTAAGACGCCAGCAGCGTCAAATGGAAGACGCTCAGCAGGTGGCGCCACCGGCGCCCCCTGTAGTTTCTGCTAGCACAGGTGGACCTGCTAGCATAGGTGAGTATTTTCATGGGCGGTCAGACAAAAATTTTGACCGGTGGACCGATCGTTTTATTCGCGTTGCTGTGGCCAATGGTTGGGATAACCAAAAACAAAGGGTAATACTCCCAACCTATTTAAGAGATTTCGCTGAAGTGGCTTACGAATCCATCCCTGACGAGGAGCGGCTCGACTCTAGACTTTAATGCCTTGATCGAGCGACTCCGTCGTCATTTTGTACCCATGGAAAACACGGAATTAAAAGCCTTACAGTTGCATAATCGTAGACAGGGGCCCCGGGAACCCGTTATCAGGTATGCCCTTGAGCTACAGCAATTAGCTATGCAAGCTTATCCGAGGGTAACAGCCGATATTTTAGATGCACTGAGTCGCCGTTTCTTTGTTGGTGGTTTAAATAGCGATCTTTGGCGCTTTGTTTCAGATCGAAGACCAAATACTTTTGCAGAGGCCAAAATGTTAGCTCGGCAGGCCGAGACGCAACTCCAGCTAGAGGCTGAACGACAGCCGTCTGGTAGCTCGTTCGCGACGAGCCCTCATACTTCGGTTGGAGGTCGCTGTCCATCCCGCAGCGAAAAACGCGATGCATTAGATGATGCAGACGCCCTGAGCGACGGCAGTGTTGAGTACTAAAGTTTTGGCTTATTATATGCGTATATTTGATATCTACATGCAGATATTCCGACTTAATTGTTTAATCTTGTGATATGTCTAATTCTTTAGTGCATCAAAGACGCATTATGTCGATATGCACCAAAAATAGTATTCAATATTACGTTATTATTGATATTTACAGTGGCAGAGGCGCAATATGCCGCGCCACTGTCAACGTCCTATTGGCAGAGGCAATGTACGCTGCGCCAATTGCGTCATTGTGAATTTCTATGCTATTTAGGGAGCTGGATTGGACCAGAGCCCGAAAAAGCAAGAAATCTTATGACGCCACCCTGGGAGCTGGAGTGGACCAGAGCCCAGGTTAAAATGGACGCATCTTAAATAATTTTATATGTAATACGCATTTCAACTACTTCATTAAGCCCCATTCTCAATATTTTGCGTATTTGTCGCCACCCAGCAATTTTTGGCTTCTAACATTTCAACTTTGCGACAAAAATAATAATACTCAAAATGCAGCTACACTACTCTTCAGCCGAACAATCAAACTTAAGAAGGGAGGAATGTAAGAAAGATAGGATACAAAGACGTGATTAAAGATACAAAGATATGATTAAATTGGGTTCTCGTATTAATATCGTTTACCACATAATTTATGCGTGTTATAATCCTGTTATTAGGTGGCGGGTTCGTAATATGATAAAGTAGGTAGGTACAAATCAAGTAGGCGGATACTTCAACGGGGTATTTATACTCCATGCACCATAGTAAAATGGTCAGTTTCCGGCATTCTAGCTTTATGCAGAGTACGTACGGTAGGTATGAATTAAGATCCCTTGTGTAAGATTGACCATGGTCTTACACCTAGCTCATGCGCTTCATCGCGTTTGTGAAGTAATTCGAGAAGAATACACGGGCTGCTAATGAATTCACTGGTGTCATTCGAGAAAGTCTGTATTAGAAAGCCCCAGCACGAATTCAATTATACAAAGAAGTAACAGGTTACTTTCATTAACGTTTCCACTTCTATAAAGTTTAACACAAATGAGCAAAGGGGAGGAGCTGTATTGCATTTTTAACTGTTCAAGTTACCTCAAAATCAAAATAGTTGTCAATCAGCCATTGTATGTTGATTTTGATAATTGCTTTTGTGCATATACCCCCACCCACACCTGGGCGTGGAAGGGTTTGGGGGGTGTATGCACCCCCCAGAAAACCAAAATACCCCCCCCAGAAATCAAAATACCCCCCAGAATTCAATTTTTGAAAATTTTTTTCGTTTTTTTCGCAATTTTTTGATGCCAATGGATAGTGCTTGATGAGAAACGTCAAAAAATGGTGTTTTTATCGCCATACCACCATTTTTAAGGCCATTTTTCGACCCTCAAAAAAATCTTGCACCCTCCAGAATTTTCTTGCTGCCCACGTATGCCCCCACCCTTACAAACTGGTCACTGCTCATCTATAAAAGTGATTTTATTTTGTCTAGGTCTTCCTTTACCACCAGATGCTGTGGTGGACACGTTGGGGAAGCTGGCCACTTTTTTGTGTGAAAATTTTACAAAAATCAAAATTTTTGTTGATGCACTGCCGTCTGATAGCAAAGCTTGTGAGAATGCAAAGCTGCGATGGATGACACCATTGTTAAGGATGAACTTTTCAATACAGCTACTTACAAGTTCATAGTGAGTTGCTTTGTAAAGTTTTAACTCTTATTTTTTTAATGAATTGCTGTTTGATAGATTGCTCTGAAAAAATTGTAATTTAATACCAGATTGGGGATCCGGCGCGTTTTTTATTAAATTTTAGCAGAATTGTTCATTCACGTTTACTATTTTATTCTGCATTTTGCAGATTGGTGTGATCAATAAGCTGGAAACAAGTCTTCACCTAAAGAAGAACAGTGGAAAATATTTAACAATGCAGGCGCTGCTTTGACCGGTTTTGCTCTTCAGAAGTTTCAGTCAAGTTTGATGAAAAATCCTGATGTCGAAAAATTTGCTACAGACAGTGATCCTGAATATCGCTTAAAAACTTTATATGCCCCTTTAGTTTTGGTTGATGTGGAGCGCTCTTTTTCGCAATATAAATGGATGCTGAGTGATAGACATCAAAATCTAACATTCGAAAATATTGAAATGATGAATATAGTTGCTTTTAATAAGTTTTTAAATGATTAGTCTTGTCATATACTTGTTATTTTTGACATGGTATCAATAAATTACACTGTAGAAAGCTGAATTTTTGCAGGTAACTTTGCACATAAATTGCTATTTTTTTGCACTTAACTTTGCACATAAATTCACTTTTTTGCAGGTAACTATCTGGTCTGTAATTATAACAATCTGTTCCATTCTGAATAACCTTTCCCGCAATCTATTTGGAAATTTAGGTTTATGTAAATAAAAAAAGGTTTAAACTCGTGGTCTTTGTCGGTTTTTATTCCAAATGGCCCATTGTTGCTAAAGTTGTGCGCAAATGGTTTCTATAATTACGACTCTCATAGGAGTTTGATTGCAATAAACTTATTGATATTTAATGTGCGTGGTTTAAAATGCGGCGCTTCTTACCAAGTGTCAGCGAACTACACAGAATATTCTACTACAGTAAATATGTAAATACAGGGGCCCCTAACGTCTTCGAGAATTGCTTAGGTACGTAGGTACTTAAGTCTACGCTTAGCGCTGGCCCCGATCGTACAGCCTGGGATTGCTTTCGATCTTTGGACCCTTACAGACCCTACGGCTTTGATACCCTCAGCCCTAATATTGCTGGCTGCTTCTGGTCAGGTGATCTCAGCAGCTACGCCCTAAGACCTAAGGCTACCTACCTAATCTCGGAATTTGCTGCAGAGGTCAGTTGACCTATCTCAAAGCTCAAGTTGAATATTTAACTTATTTTCAAGGTTCAATTCTAATATAAATGTTTTTGGTTCCTAATACGTGTAGCACAATAGACTATGAAAACAACAACAATGAGCTCTACACTGATCAATCATCCCTAAAGATTAAATAATATTTTTGATCAATTTTAGGTTTGAGAAAAGAATGAAAACTTTCGAATAAAAATAGCAATCATACGGAAATTACCTATCCGTCCACTCTGATAAGTTGAAATCCTCGACGTAGGAATTACCGGACCTAACCCTCGGTATATCCAAAACCCCTGGGTAGGTTTTTCTTCAATTTATTCCAAACGCAGAATACACGGCCTATAGCCGGACACAAAATAAAAGCAAAAGAAAAACAAAAACGTACGGACTATACACACGTATGGTGGCCAACAAGACTGCCAACAACACTACCTACATTGGCCTCAAGAGACCATTACAGTAAAATAAACAAAGATCAAATTAACCTAATACTGATAAACTTTTATCTCAGATCGAATGTTATTGATTACACAAGCGGTATGCATTAAACCATTACTATTATCATACACTTAACCCTATGTTACCAGACAAGGATCTAAATGTTTTTTATTATTGAAAATTGGGGAAAAAGTGGGAAGACCAAAGGCATAGCCCACAGTACACTATCGTAGATAGCTACTAGTATTGGCTATGTGATGGCTACCGCGAACTGCTAAGGCAAGGTTCGCCTATACGTGTAACTCTGCAGATTACACTCCCCCACGTATAGAAAAAATTAGAAACAGAAGTGAAGAATTTTTTCGGGGGCTAAACCAACGCCAATAGCGTCTGCCACGCTTCTACAATCCAGCACTCCGGCGTTTGCAACGCCTCTACTCTGGCGTCACAACGCCTCATCCTGAAGCGAACGTTAAAAATAAAAATAAAGCGATAACAAATAATGGTCAACACATGACCTCGTTCGCACTTCAGGAAAAACTCGAGCAACACTCTCAATGGCGCTAGGTATAACTATATTGTTGCCCGAGTAATGATGGACTCCAGTCGTGGACAGCATTGCATAATATTCGATCTCACTGCCCAATTAGCCTCCTTCAGTCCCTGGGTAATGAAAAAATTTTGAATTGAAAAAGTTTTAAGATTGGGTATAAATTAACCCCTTGTCCATTAAAGAGTTAAGATACCATAATAGTAACACCGTTATTTGAGCAAAAAGAAAAATTAAGATACGGAATGATAAGGCAAAATTTTGCTGAGCAAAATTAAAGACAATGACGAATTAAAACACAAGGTAATGATAAAACAAAAAATGGCAAATTATGCGGAGATAACTGTGAAAATAAGAGCACTGTCAAAGAAAAATTTACAGCAAGAAAGAAAAAATGACAAGAGAAAAAATTACACAGAAAATAAACGATACGTGATGTCCTGGAATCCACATCAGGACGAAAAACGAAAAATGACGAAAAAGCTGCTGGTCAAATTCGACGCCTAACACAGAGTTCCAAAAAGTTCTGTATGTCAAACTTGTGAATTAATAACGATCCTGATAATTGGCTTTGAGCCACGCGGTTTTCCGCGACATCGTGGACGTTGAAAATAATCACGATCGGATTCAGGTTCACGACCATACGTGGGCAGCAAGAAAATTCTGGGGGGGGGGTGCAAGATTTTTTTGAAGGTCGAAAAATGGCCTTAAAAATGGTGGTATGGCGATAAAAACACCATTTTTCGACGTTTCTCATCAAGCACTATCCATTGGCATCAAAAAATTGCGAAAAAAAAACGAAAAAAATTTTCAAAAATTGAATTCTGGGGGGGTATTTTGATTTCTGGGGGGGTATTTTGGTTTCTGGGGGGGTGCATACCCCCAAACCCCCCGCGCCCATGTGTGTTCCACGACAGCGTATTCGAACGCTCGCAATAGTGGTATGGCAATTGCCTATGCCCATACAGATGTTGGCGTAAGCGTTGATGTGGATCGACGGGTCAATCATCGCCTTCCTCTTCATCGTCGTCCTTGTAGTCATCCGCCGTAATGACGGTCAAGCATTATGATGCAAAGTCAATGTATTTTTGCGATAGACATAAGAATTAGACAGCACATTTTTTAAAATTTATTCGGATAAACTAACATAAACACTAGCTAGGGTAATACTGTGATATATATCGCAACTATTTACATTATGAATAGTGATTTTACGATCACTGCATACAGAATTGGCAACCCACACGGGTTTTGCCGTTTGCTTAAACATTAGGTATACAGATTTACACCCCTCACAAAATACGGTTCCTAGAAAACTCTCAAAATTGGTCGAGTCGTTTATGAAACCGAATTGCTTGGCATCCAAGCACAAAGTGCATGTCTTTGACCGTGTAATCAGAATTTCTAATGCATGTCAGAAACAGTCACGCATTTGTAATGCTAGATCATCCTGCGCCCAATTAATAAAATCGACGCGCAAATAGGTCAACCGGGGGGCATTAGCTATGAAGCCTGACAAGTAATTCTGGTATTGCCAGAACATCATAGTAGAGTTTATTATGATTTCTCTTGGATTTATGCAACGCACCAAATTGACAAAATCATAGTCGATGCAACAGTTGCTCGACTGTGAACCGACCCACCTGGAATGTGAAGTTAGGCATCCATGACGGACTGTCAATCGTCACATCATCGAAACACAGGTTTTTCTCACCCGCATCTCTTCCAAAGTGGGACATTAGCAACGGCCCCCAGTTACCATTGAACCGAATCCCTGAAGAATTAGTGAATTCATCAGCTTTTAGGAAATAAAGTTTAAATTACACAAATAAGTTTAGCTTATGTTGAGAGAAAGCACCAAGTAAAAATATGCAGATATGAAAGTTAACTCATGATAATGTCCTGCCTCATTTATTAAAATTACTCACCTCTGCAAGTTATATTTCCCGGATTTGTCACGCGGATTAGTTCCTTCAGCGTTTCTTCTTCTTCGTCTGCTAATCTATAATTCGAAGTTGACCTATAGGTCAAAAAATCAATGGTCGTTTGGTGGGTAATGGGCCATAGGGATCCGTCGTTTTCGCTATTACCAGGGCGGTAATTGATTGAATATTCCATTTCGGGTTCTGCTCTACCCGAATACCCGACTAACAAAGTCAAATCCGGGTTTAATTCCGGTTTATCAGACTTTGACAGTGAGCGGAACTCCTTTGACACCTGAGCAACTCTAAGCTTGCTCCGTATGTCAAGCGACTTAAAAATTTGACGCTTGAGCTCCAGAGGAAGACCGCTAAGTGACAGCATTGTATGATATAAAATGAGAATGAGTGTGTTTTTGGGGATCGGTCAAGGATTTTTATACTTTTTTAAAAGCATGGAATGATGGGCTGTCTTTTCAAAAGCAGCTGAAAATCTTTACGCTATTGTGCTAGTAAGATTTCTTTATAATTTTCTTCTGTATTTTAAAAAAACTTAGCTTGAGTTGGACCTATTTGTGTAATATTTTGCTTTTTTCTGAATACTGAAAACTCAGCTTGAGTCGACAGCTGCAGTTTAAAATAAATTTCTACGATACATTTTTCTTTTGTATCTTTCTGAATAATGAAAACTTAGCTTGAGTTGGAGCTATTTTCGTAATAAAGGGTCAATAGCTAGATGCCAGTGACTGTTTGAATTTCAATAACGTTTTGCATGGAAACCTAGCTTGAGTCGACAGCTGCAGTTCAAAATAAATTTCTACAAAATCTTTCTTTTGTATTTTTCTGAACAGTGAATACGTAGCTAGAGTCGACACCACACTCCGGGCGTGGGGGTTTGGGGGTATGCACCCCCCAGAAACCAAAATACCCCCCAGAAATCAAAATACCCCCCCCCCAGAATTCAATTTTGAAACTTTTTTCGTTTTTTTCGCAATTTTTTGATGCCAATGGATAGTGCTTGATGAGAAACGTCGAAAAATGGTGTTTTTATCGCCATACCACTATTTTTAAGGCCATTTTTCGACCTTCAAAAAAATCTTGCACCCCCCAGAATTTTCTTGCTGCCCACGTATGGTCAACACCTGCAGATTGAAATAGATTTCTATAATATTTTGCTTCTGTACGTTTCTGAACACTGAAAAACGTAGCTTGAGTTGGACCTATTTTTGTAATAATGACTCAATAGCTAGATGGCAGTGACTGTTTGAATTTCAATAATATTTTGCTTCTGTACCTTTCTGAATAGCAATTGCTTAGCTAGAGTCGACAGGGCGGATAGGTTATTGCTCCAATAAAACTGTGTTATAGTATGTGCGTTATTCTGATGGCCTTACTGAAATCGACACCCTGTACCTGATGGGCTCATATGACCTAGGAGAAATTTGACGTTCTGCGCCCGCATAGGGCCCCAGGTCCGGCGCTTCATGCCTTTACTTTCGTGCTTTATTGTGTAGTAGTATGACCCGAAATTCGGCGCTTTTTGCCTCATGGAGTCTCTATGCTTAAGCGTGTGCTATGCTTAACCATTGTACAGCTGAAAGGTCCCGCTTTACTACTTCTAGGATTACGGACTGGCATCAAAAGACAATCAAATATAATTGAATTATGATCACTATTAGAAAAAGGAATATCAACTTTTACGTTAGAAATTTGATCAGATGCAAAGAGAAGATCTAGTATATTTTTTTCATGAGTATTTTCTGTTATTAATTGATGTAAACCAGTGCCCGAAAGTGTGTCGAAAAATAGGGTATTTAGATTATCAGTAGGAACCGAACTTATCCACCAATTGATTTTTGGCAAATTAAAATCTCCTAAGATTACAAAAGGGAAAGGAACAGAACAAGCCCATTCAATACATCTACATAAAATTTCAGCATAAGCTAGATCAAAATCAGGGGGTCGGTAAACCAAAATAAATCTGATCTTTCTATTAGAATCCAAAATATCAGTTATTAGAATTTCGGGAGCTTTAAAAGTGGGTGGAGGATTTATTTGAATAGCATTAAAAGAAGTTTTAAGAAATAAAGCTACACCCCCACCACGTTTACAGTTTCGATCACAGCAGGAAAATGCGATAATTTTTACCAGGGCACAATAATCCATCGGAAATATCAATATGAAACCATGTTTCAGAAAAAAATAGAGCATCAAAACTTTCTTCATTCAGCAAAAAATGTAAGTTGCTAAGTTTGTTCAAAAGACTTCGAGCATTAGCATAAAAACATTGAAATTTTAAATAATCTTGGGGCGCGGATACCTAATGAGCGAGTCGCGGGCTATTAGTATTTACATTAGAGTTTACATTTAACGCAATCAGCACGAAAATCGATGTATAATCCTTGTTCACCTCGAGATTTGCGATCATTCAGCTCATAAACCAGTTCGCGTTGCCGTTTTTGTTGTAGAAAGGATAGGTCAGGACGACAACGTAGATACGAAAGTGGGCCTTTGGATTGGACATGGACTGTCTTATTAATAAGTGAGATAAAGCGATGCCTTGCCTGAGCCGAAGTCAGGCAAACTTTGACAAATTGAACGCGATTTTCATGAATGGGACCATCACGAAAGATGCGAGTAACATCGGACAACACTAGATCGTGACCATCAGAATAAGAGTCAATCAGAGATTTTACCTGATTTATGTCCTCGACACTGTTCGATAAAGGCAAATTGTATAAAACGGCATTGCACTTTTTAGAATCCCTTTCAATCGCATCATTTATCATGGCAGACAAATCGTTTTTATCATAATCAGTAGAACAATTTCGTGAACGTTCAAGGTGATCAATTTACTATTTTGTAAGTCAGCAAGCTGAGTAGCAAAATTGTCTAGAAGTTGTTCAATATGAAGATATTTTTTCACGATCGGTCTACAATGGAAACAATAGAAAGTGGAATGGGGCTTCGAATAAGTTTCATAGTCATGATCGTCAACTTTTAAGCAAGATGTATGACCTCAGTGTTCACAAAAATCACATAATAAAGCAGTATCGTCATCAGTGACTAACTTGTAGCAAAATAACACAGTCGGCAGAATTATCATTTGCAGCATTCAATACAGCAAAGTTATGTAGACGTACGTGATGGTGACCTGGCACTTAAACTGGTATCGATATTTTTCGAAGCGCAATTTCTTTTACCCATGGTAAAAATCAAAGAAATACGTAGGCAGAATTGCAATATTGATCAAATTTAGTTAAAATAACGCATTGCGGCTCGTTCAGCTCGATTAGTCGCCACCTCCAAGTGAAACTACAAAATTTTTTGGCGCTTCGCGCCGAATTGATTCACTCTTTTTTTGTTATTAATATTTGAGCCGCGCCGCGTCAACTGCAGCATTTTTATCGAAACTTTGATCTCAGAACTTTACTACGATTGAAAATCCTTTATCTTCTGCACGGATCTCCGAGTTAGTTTTTGTAATGCAAAATGCGTTTCAGAGAGGTGAAAACTACAAAAATTCTCGGCGCTTCGCGTCAAATTGATTTAATTCTTACTTGTTATTGATGCTTAAGCCGCGCGCGCTGCCAATTGCAAGCATTTTTATCGACAATCTGGTCCTAGAACTCCACTACGATTGAAAATCTTACCTTCTGCACAGTTTTTGAAATACGAAAACGATTTAGAGAGCTAAAATTGTCAAAATTTTCTGGCGCTATCGCGCCATTTGATAAATTATAGTTTTTTTAACTGTCAAAAACGACTTCTGTAATCGGCTAAAATGTTATTTGACTGACGGAAGGGAAATTCAAAGTTTCAAAACATAAATAACGCATACTGATCGTGATATTCTTCAGTAGTTGCGCGAAATTTTGCTGCGAAAAGTGCACCAAACACCGCTACTGCATGTGTGAGGTAAAATTTTACCGTCCTTGAAGACTGATTTTTCAAACACAGGTCGCTTTATTTTGAACGTTTTTAGACCTCCCAAAAAATGTAGAAAAAGTCGGAAAGAGTGGAAAAAAATTCTGGGTTCAATCTATAATGTCAACCAAATCACTGGGAAAAACGGTGGAAGACCTAAGTGTTAAGTTATAACTATATCCAAATAAGTTTCGTGCTTCCATAGTAAATCATTCATTCATTCATTTATTTATTCACTTAATATCACGAAGTGCAGAAATACATAGCTTTACACACCGTCTAATTGTTTTTATCAGTTTCATAGACGTTTGCAAAGCGCCCATAAACTATTTTTTTGATATCTTTCAAAACGTAAGGATTTGCTTGCTACTGAAGTACATACAATTAGTAATAAAGTATTATTTATTTTTTCAGAAGACATTGCAAACAGGGCTCTTTTCAGAAATTTTTGATGATGTAAGTGCAACTGAAAATTGGCGGTCAGTGTTTCAAGCACAGAAACTGTTTTTTCGAATAATGAAGATAACAGGCAAGAGATCAGAATAAAATAGTTGGGTGAACCAAGGTAAATTGGCCTGAGCATACTTGATATGCATGTGTACATACAATTGTAGATCTGCTGTACAACCTTTCCTGCAAAGTATGAGCCAGGAGAATTTTCAGGAGAATCAAAATATTTTCAGGAGAATTGCAGGGAGAATTTTTTCCCAATTTTACCTCTGTGCAGGAGAATCTGAATTTTGGGACCTGGCAACACTGGCGAGAGGGCGATGTGTTAATTTTACCAAAACAAAATTGCCAGGGACATACGCGTGTTTTTCGACAATTAAATCGGAGTACGGTAATTTTGGCTCAGGCAGAAGTCTATTCCAGTGAACGAGATGAGTGATTAGAGAATTATAGACATAAGTGATTTTCGCAGTTTCAGGAGTAGGTAAATCAATAATTCTATATGGTCCAACACGTTTAGGTGATAGTTTACCGATTTCAGGTTGAATTACTGAGGTATTATTGAGGTAAACTATATCCGAGAGAGAAAAATTTGTTTGAGTTACGGACTTGTCATATTGAGATTTTTGTTGCTTACGCGCTTGAGCTAAGTTTTTCAACGCGATTTCGTGTAGATCTTGTAAAGTCAGCTTTAAGTCAATGACATATTTTTCCGCAACAGATGGTAAATTCGGATTCATTACAAAGTCATTTATGAGTAGAGTGTCAAGGGGAAATGCTGGTTCGCGACCATAAAGCATTTCAAAAGGAGATATATTAGTTGATGATTGCGTCGCGCGGTATTTGAATAACGCGAAAGGCAAAAATTGCTCCCAATCACACTGGGATCGCGCGCTCAGCTTAGACAAATCATCAATCAAAGTGCGATTATAACGTTCCACCAACCCATCACACTGGGGGTGATATGGGGTTGTAAATATTTTTTGAACGTTTAATAGTTTACAAACTTCCGAAATTAAGGTAGATGTAAAGTTTGACCCCTGATCTGTCAAAAATTTTTTGGGAACTCCATAACGTGGAATAATTTCTCTTAATAATAAATTTGCGATTGTTGTTGCTTTTATGTCAGAAACAGCAAAAGCTTCCACGTATTTGGTAAAATAATCCATAAAAACAACAATTTGGTCATTTCTGGAGGGAGATCGCGGCATATGCAAACAATCACACGCAATGAGTTTAAAAGGTGCGGATACTTCGATTGGTCGCAATCACACATGGGCGTGGGGGGGGGTTTGGGGGGTATGCACCCCCCAGAAGTTGAAATACCCCCCAGAAATCAAAATACCCCATCCCAGAAATTTTTTTTTCTTTTTTAGCAATTTTTTGATGCCATTGGATAGAGCTTGATGAGAAACGTCGAAAAATGGTGTTTTTTTCGCCATACCACCATTTTTAAGGCCATTTTTGACCTTTAAAAATTTTTTCACCCCCCCCCCAGAAATTTTCCACCCCCCCCCAGAACTTTGGTGCTGCCCACCTATGGTTGCAATGGAACGGATGTGGAATTTAATGCGACCTTACGTTGTAAGCACACATCACAATTCCGACACCACGCGATCACTTCATTTTCCATGTGCGGCCACCAATAATGCATTTGTATGGCGGGCAAGATTTTGCGCAATGAAAAATGAGCTCCGAAAATAGAGTCATGAAATTCGGTTAATATAAAGCGACGCAAAGATTTGGGTATGACTATTTGATGTACGACAGTTGGTGAACGTTTAGGTTGCAATCTAACGGAAAAGTACATCGTTCATGAGAAAAAATTTGTCACGATATTTTTTCATTGTTAAGTCATTTAATGCGATTGTAAGAGTCTCACAAAACTGGGCAGACCCGAAGGTCCGCCACTGATCAGTGTTCGGTCGCTTTCGCGAGCCAAACCAGCGCTCAAACAAAAACGAGGATCGGCTGAGTTTTATGCTCAGCTGGAGCATAAACTCACGGGTTAAAACCCGACTGCAGCACTGTTGAAAAGGCAGTGTGCAATACCAATCGAGCAACACCAAGAGAGCAAAGCTCTATCGATTGGTGAGCATGATGCAACCAAGAGAGCAACTCTATCGATTGGTGCATAATGAAGCAACTAAGAGAGCAACAGATGGGCTCTATCGATTAGTGCATAATGGCCTGGTGAGCGTGCTAGGCATACCGCTATAGCCCGTCTTAGCTCGTCATCGGCATGAGCCTGTTGGGGTATTATCTTCCCGTCATAGGCGTTTGAACCGGAGTTCAAAGGCGTGTAACTACTGACAGCAGTTACACGATGCGAATTTTATGTAATTTGTCATCTGCACGTTGCTCTGCGAGTAAACGCGCAGGTGTTAGCATTTCAGCTTTTTCAGCATCAGTAAGTAACAGGCGTTCGCAAAATGTAGGTGGTTTCGTATTGATAGGATCAATTTGCGCAGTAGGATTATTATTTTGCGCATTTGGATGATTAATTGGTGCAGTAGGCGCATTATCGCGCGATCAGTCAGGTGGAACCAATTCATCATCTGACTGAGAATCTTCCGATTCTAAATTTGCGATGTTAACAACATTTTTGCGCTCCAATTTATATTTTCGTTCTGCATGATCGTATTTAGGTGTCATGAAAGAAGATCAGCTGCGCAGTTATATGCACCAGGAACGTAAACAATATCATATTCGTATTCTTGTAATTTGAGACCCCACTGGCGTAAACGACTCAATGGGTCTTTAACGTTTACTAGCCA
Source organism: Mermis nigrescens (assembly GCA_036768485.1). Lineage (NCBI taxonomy): Eukaryota > Metazoa > Nematoda > Enoplea > Mermithida > Mermithidae > Mermis > Mermis nigrescens. Next base: position 181,607 of record JAVLUZ010000653.1, on the reverse strand, counting down.
AGTTAATGCTTGATGATCAGTTTCGACAATGAATTTTTTATTGTAAAGATAATGTCAATAATGCTTGATGGCCCACACTACCGCTAATGCTTCTTTTTCCGAAGTAGCATAGTTACATTCGGCAGAATTTAGCACGCGACTATCGTAGCTAAGAACAAAACGATTTTTGGATGGTAAATGTTTTTGTATCAAAATAGCACCTAACGCATAATTACTTGCGTCAGTTGTTAAAATAAATTGGTGCTCATTGTCGAATTTTGGTAATTGCAAAATAGGTGGGGATGTAAATGCTTTCTTCAGAAGCTCAAAGGCGATTTGGTGTTCAGCCTTCCAGTAAAATTCGACATCTTTACGAAGAAGATGGAATAAGGGTTTAGCAATTTTAGCCAGATCTTTAACAAATTTTTTAAACCATTGGACTAAGCCAAGGAATTTCTGCAAGGATTTAACGGTTTTTGGTACTGGAAACGAGATTAAATCTGCGACTTTGGACATATCAGGAGCGATGCCCATTGCACTTATGCTGTGGCCAAGAAATTTTACCTCTGCATGCGCAAGATGGCATTTATCAGGCTTTGCGCGTAAGTTTGCTTTTTTGAGAGCAATAAAGACATTCTCAAGATCTTTTAAATGTTCTTTGAAAGTGCGTGAAAAAATAATTATGTCATCGATGTAAACGAGACAAGATTTCCAATTTAGACCTGCGAGCACGAGCTCCATTAGCCTTTGGAAATCTGCGGGCGCATTTTTTAAACCAAAAGGTAAAACTTCAAATTCGTAATGACCAACAGGGCATATAAAAGCAGTTTTTTCGCGAGATTTATTATCTAGTGGAATTTGCCAGTATCCAGATTTTAAATCTAGCGTGCTAAAATATGCAGCATTGCCTAAAGTATCGAAATAATCGTCTAATTGTGGAAGAGGATAAACTTGCGTTTTAGTAACGTCATTTAACTGTCGATAATCGACGACCGGCCTAAGGGAACCGTCCTTTTTTCCAATGAGAAATAATGGACTTGCCCATGGGCTGGTTGTAGGTCGAATAATTTTATCCGCAAGCATTTCATTTATAATTTTCTGCATAGATTCTCTTCTAGAATGTTCAACACGATAAGTTTTTCCAACAACGGGCGGATTATCCCCTGTGTCAATATGATGTTTCATCAAGGGGGTACGTCCGAGAGGTTCGTTTTTTAATGCAAAAATTGAGTCGTATTTTAAACATAGTTCACGAATTTGTTGCTGTTGTCTAGAATCAACGGCGGAGCCGTTTAAAGCTTTATTTATTGATGCAAAAAGTTCTGGTGTCCTATCATCAAAAGATGAAACATGTGACACAACTTCGGCATCAGAGGTTAAAGAACCTATTATTTCACCAGAGTCAATGCGAATTGGCGCTTTAGAGATGTTACAAACGCGAACAGGTATTAGAGGTTGTGAAGCATCGACTATAGACGGAGCAACAAAAAGTGAAGTTTTTTCCATAAAATCTGGATTTGGTTCGAATAACGCGAAATCAAAATTGCAAGAACCGTGACTTATATAGCCAGGTGTAATTAATTCATGCCTAGGTTGTATTATAACAGGCTCAGGTAACGAAACATGCACACACACAACACCAGAGGTAGTTGTGTTGGGTTTCGCACGAAATTGCAATTTTTCATGAGATGAGAGTAAATTAATCTTTATGCCGTTTATAAAAGCACAGCGCTCAATAGGATTAACCCACATGAGTGCGGATTCGCAAAAATCATATCCTAAGAGCATGTCTTCCGGCAAGTGATCAATTATAGATACTGAGGTAGAGATAGATTGTTCCGCGATAGTTAAAGTCATATTTACTTTATAACGAACTACAGCGGTGATTTCGTCTACACCATGTACGACTTGTGAGACTTGTTTAGGTGGTAAATTAAAACCAAGACGTAAGAATGCAGACGTGGTCATCATGGTGACCTGTGAACCCGTATCTATGAGAGCAGGTACGTCAATGCCATGAACTTTAACGAGAATGGTGGGTAAATTTGTCCCAGCATGGCTTACAATAGGAATATTAGGATCTAAGGTCTTAGATGCAGGTAGATTGATTTTTTCATAAGTTGCGAGACAACGTTGTAAACGTTCGTACTCTTCGAGAAATTCTTGCGACGCAAATAGGTTAGGACGCGCGCTAGATTCTGGCCCTTTCGCAGTAACCGTGTTTACATCATGAGGAGATGTAAGGGTTGGCTGCAGTGGGGGCACATTCATGGTGGGTTGGTTATCTGCGGTATATGTGACATAAGGGCGATTGAGATTGTTGTCGCTGCAGTAATTTGAGTTGTAGTATGTGCCACGCTGTTCATTAGCCCTTTATTAACGCCCGTCCCATTTTCCTCCACAAAATTTGCTGCAAAATAACTCAAGAAGAATGGAATCTTATAAAGCGTGCGAGTGTTCATTCGAAAGCATTGTCCAAGATCTGCAGGTTTATGTGTATTTTCTTTCATGTTAGTAGTGTGAAATTTGAAATATACTGTATTGAGAAATTTAGATCGAAAAATAAAGTCCCATTTTTGGGACACGCGCTCATAAGTGACAGCATGAAAAAGCAACTCTGTTTTTCTCTTGATGTCTTCATGACCTTTATTACCTTCAGAAATTGCTTGAATTCTCTTAGAATTGTACGTACATACATACTACCCAGTGGCGGATCCAGGATTTTCCTAAGGGGAGGGTGGTGCCTCTAAGGGGGGGTGGGACCCTTATGTATTCGGGCGGAAAAATTGCCCGTTTTTACCCAAATATTGCTCAAAAATAGTTAATATGCGCATTATTTCAGACCAATGGGGGTGGTCGACCCCCCATCCGTCCCTGATACTACCTATGTAAACCAGCTGCTTTACAATCCAATTAGGTACATAGGTACCTATACCTACCTATATGTACCTTGTATGTATCTAAACTAGAGAATCGCCTTGGAACAACATCAGACTATATAGAGAACGTCAATCCCAAAAATTTTCCATGCAAAAATGATGGCAAAAATGGGATGTACACTTATTGACGAGCGTCCTGCATGTAAACTTATTAACGACCATCCCAAAAATGGGACATACACTTATTAACAACCGTCCCAAAAATGGGACTTTTTTCTCACGTCCTACTGTAGCTAGAGTCACGAAAATAATCAGGGAGACTTTTTGAAGGATGGGGAATTCGAATATGAATGAGATTTCGAATGAACTACCCTACATAAAGTGCCGTTAATAAAGGGTTAGGGAATTGCACAAAAGGTGTATTTTGTTGCGGTTGATTATTATAACGATTATCGTAACGCGAATTTTGATAATTAGCACACAAATTTTGGTAATAATCATTACGATTTTGCCTAAAATTTGATCGTGTTTGCTTAGGTTCAAAGCGATTATCATTATTCGCATAGTTAGATGAACGATGTTGACTAGAGTTACGTTATCGTGATTGAGATCGATGTCTACTTTGCGAATTCGAACGTGATAGCGAACGATTTTGGCGCAAAAAGAACGCAATTGGCTGCGATTGCGAGCCATAGAATTGTTACTTCGATCAGGTTGGGTATTATGATTAGCATTATTAGACGCTACTTGTCTCCTGACGCGTGAAACATTCCTCATAGATATGACCTAAGCGCTTGCAAAAGGTACAATATTTACGAGAGGAACTTTCTGGTTTCTCAGCACGCGACGAGCGATGAAACGTTCTATGACGCGAACAATTTGAATCGTTTTGATTAGATGCGCGAGGAGTATCTTTAGGTACTGCGCTGCCTACGGGAGCAGCTGTTACCATACGTGGGCAGCAAGAAAATTCTGGGGGGGGGTGCAAGATTTTTTTGAAGGTCGAAAAATGGCCTTAAAAATGGTGGTATGGCGATAAAAACACCATTTTTCGACGTTTCTCATCAAGCACTATCCATTGGCATCAAAAAATTGCGGAAAAAACGAAAAAAATTTTCAAAAATTGAATTCTGGGGGGTATTTTGATTTCTGGGGGGGTATTTTGGTTTCTGGGGGGTGCATACCCCCCAAACCCCCCAAGCCCAGGTGTGGCTGTTACCAATACATAAGGTGTTACTGCCTTTTTATCCTCAAATTCTTTATTAGCGAATTCAGCCCTTAGCGCATTGTCCAAAAACTCAGCTAATGATGCTCTAGGCTTTTTGTGATATGCCTCTTTCAAAATGTGTGGTAATAAACCTTCCTTTAATTGGTGTCGCATCAAATTATTAAAATGGTGCGAGTCAACTTCAAGATAAGGGTCAGATTTTATTAATTCTTTGCGGAGCGAGAGATAATAAGCTTTAACCAATTCGTTAGGCTGCTGTTTATGATTCAAAAAACAATTAAAGAGCGCACCGGTGTCCATTGGACAAAATTCGGTTATTAGCGCTTGTTTCATTTTCGAATAAGATTGTTGTATATCAGCAGGTAACGAACGGTATAAACGCATAGCATAGGGATCCAGAAATCCAGTAGCGAATTTTAAACGATCAGCTTTGTCGATATCATAGGTATCGGCAAGCGATTCAAATTCTGCAAAATATGCTTTTATATCCATTTTATCTCCATCAAAAAATTTTTTGTTAGCAATTGCAATTTGCATTTGTGTCAAAAATGGTCCGCGATTCAAGGAATCAGCAAGACGCGATCCACCACGCGAGCCTTCGTCTTTGCGATCTACTTTTGCGACGCGAGCGACGACTGCGCGGGCGATCATAGCTATTAGATGAGCTTTCATCAGAAAATTTGACATGTCTTCTCCTACTAGATGATTCAGGTAGAGGTACAGATTCATTTTGCAAATTTGCAGGTTCGTTGTTTATGCCAGATAGATTTATTTTGAGAGGTTGCATTTCAATATTAGAAGAATGCAAAATAGGATTATTAGGTGGTATTTCCACATTCACAGGATTAGGTACATAATTATTTGGAAAAATTTCTCCTTGTGGTGGAAAGTATTGCAGCGGTGGTGGATTTAGCTGCTGCTGCGAGTTCGCATTCGAAGAATTAGGTATGAAAGAAGGCGCATTACGATTTAAAGACAGCGAAGGCCGAGATCGCGACGTCTGCAAAATTGGTACCAACGGCTGCAAAATTGTAGGTATATTTTCCGAAAAACCCGAATTTTGCACTGGTTGCAAACCCGTGTTTAAAGGATTCTGTGACAAATTAGATAAATCAGGCGCGCGATTCGTACAATTTTGAGTGATATTTTCAGGAACAGTTTCCGAAGGTGAGCGTGAATTTTGACGCGCTGTTGCCAGTGGACAACAGTGAAGATGCACGATGCGTACTTTGCGCACAATTCGCACTTTGCGCATTAAATTCAGAAAAATTTGCGCTATCGATTGAATGGTTAACACGCTCAGATGGATTATTCTCTATGCGATTCGAAACTGGTTGGGGTTTAAGCATAGTGCTTAGCTCCAGACGCAGTTTACGCATTTCATCCGCATTTTCCTTTTTATCTTGATCAACGCGCGTAGAAAGGTCCGAAAATTGCAAATGAATAGCTTGTAGCGCTTTTAAAATAAGATCATTAGTCACATTAGCATTAGCACGCTCTTCGTCGGCATTTATGCTATGACTATGATTACTTTCTACATCAGAATCGGGATTTTCGCGCTCCGAACTGGTTTCAGGATTATTTGCCGTGTTAAGAGTAGTCGTATTATCAATCATTGTATGATTAGATGAATTGTCAATGTTAGGGTCCGATCTAGTTATCGAAGCTTGATTAATGCGCGATCGCATGGTACTCAATAACAGTTCATCTTCGGACTGTGTATTGCTCGCGGCATTTAGTGACGCGGGTAATTTATCATTACTCGCCTTACTAGTTACGTCTTTCGTATTTGTGTCATTACTCGCAGAATTACTCGTGCTATTAAAGTCAACAGGCGCGTGTGGTAATTGGCGAGATGAAGTAGGTGGCGTAGAAGGTTTTTTCAATTTAGCGGGCGGTGTCCGCAAAACCTTTTTTCCTGCCATTTTTAGGTATCAAAAATGTCGAAAAATATGACCTTGGGTAAAATAAATTTCAGTACGTCGAAATTTTGTCCAAAATAAATGTTTCGAATTTGGTCTTTGTCGATCCAAAAAACAGGTTTTTTCACGTGAATAGTATTTGCTTACGTGAAGTAAGATATACCTGACGTGAAATGATCGAAAACAGGTAGGACTAAGCCTAAAGCGCAAGAAAGTGTACGTGGTTAGAAAAACAGGTAGGTAAAGACCTAAGTGACGGAATTTCGTCGTCAGGAGAGAAAAATGATAAATCGTTGCCTGCAGGTCGACGTTTATAGAAAAATGCAAGCGTGAGAGCTGCCTTTGTCGATAAAGATCCGACGGAAATAGAAAAATAACGATGACTTTACCACAATACACAAAATCTTTACCACGGACGCTTACTTAAATTGCGCACTGCCACGATTGCGGTCGATACAACAACAAAGGTGAACGAAATGTTACACATTTTTAGATGGCCAAAATGATAATTTTTGGATCGAAAAATAATTTTACGATGATTGATCAGTTCGGCTGTAGCTAGCAGCCTAAAAGAGGGAACATCCAGCATAAATACAGGGGCTGCCCTAACGTCTACAGAAATCGACGTAGGGACCGGTTGTATTTGCCTTCGAGAATTACTTAGGTACGTAGGTACTTAAGTCTACGCTTAGCGCTGGCCCTGATTGCGCAGCCTGGGATCGCTTTCGATCTTTGGACCCTTACAGACCCTACAGCTTCGATCCCCTCAGCCCTAATATTGCTGGCTGCTTCTGGTCGGGTGATCTCAGCAGCTACGCCCTAAGACCTAAGGCTACCTACCTAATCTCGGAATTTGCCGCGGAGGTCAGTTGACCTATCTCAAAGCTCAAGTTGAATATTTAACTTATTTTCAAGGTTCGATTCTAATATAAATGTTTTTGGTTCCTAATACGTGTAGCACAATAGACTATGAAAACAACAACAATGAGCTCTACACTGATCAATCATCCCTAAAGATTAAATAATATTTTTGATCAATTTTAGGTTTGAGAAAAGAATGAAAACTTTTGAATAAAAATAGCAATCATACGGAAATTACCTATCCGTCCACTCTGATGAGTTGAAATCCTCGACGTAGGAATTACCGACCTAGCCCTCGGTATATCCAAAAACCCCTGGGTGGGTTTTTCTTCAATTTATTCCAAATGCAGAATACACGGCCTATAGCCGGACACAAAATAAAGCAAAAGAAAAACGAAAACGTTTGGACTATACACACGTACGGTGGCCAACAAGACTGCCAACAACACTAACTACATTGGCCTCAAGAGACCATTACAGTAAAATAAACAAAGATCAAATTAACGTAATACTGATACACTTTTATCTCAGATCGAATGTTATCGATTACACAAGCGGTATGCATTAAACCATTACTATTATCATACACTTAACCCTATGTTACTGGACAAGTATCTAAATGTTGTAAATGTAGACGGTTCGATCTGGGTCTACAGAATCGTCACAGATACGAACCGTACTAACATCCACCCTCGAGATTTACCTAGGTACGTAGGTACTTGAGTCTACGCTTAGTGCTGGCCCCAATCGCGTGGCTCTAATGGCTTTCGATCTTTGGACCCTTAGAGACCTTACGGCTTCGATCCCCTCAGCCCTAATATTGCTGGCTGCTTCTATGTCGGGTGATCTCAGCAGCTACGCCCTAAGACCTAAGGCTACCTACCTAGTCTCGGTATTGCCGTGGAGGTCAGTTGACCTATCTCAAACTCAAGTTGTTATTTAACTTATTTGCAATCAGTGCCTGATTCGAAATGTTTTGGTTCCTAATTAGTGTAGCACGCTGAACAATGAAAACAACAACAACGAGCTCTATGCTGATTAATCATCCTTAAAGATTAAATAATAATTTTGATCAATTTTTTGGCTTGAGAGATAAATTATGATTTTCGAATAAAATAGACTATCATACGAAATTTACCTATCAGTCCACTAGATGGGTGGAAATCCTCGACGTAGGGATGGTGGCCGACCTGACCCTTGGTATAACCAAAACCACTGGGTAGGTTTTCTATATTTTTATTCGACGTGGACTTCACGGCCTATAGCCGGACAACAAAATACACAAAAGAAAAACGATAATGTACAGTCGAACAACCGGCTAATGAAAAAACCAAAAGCCAGACTAAACTACAATGTTACGTACACTGGCCTAAAGGACCATTACAGTAAATTAAAGAAAGATCAATTTAACGTAATACTGAATCACTTTTATCTCAGATCGAAAGTTCTCGATTCACGTAAGCGGTATGCATTAAACAATTACTATTATCATACACTTAACTCTATGCTACCGGACAAGTATCTAAATGTTTTTTATTATTGAAAATTTGGGGAAGTAATGGGAAGACCAAAGGCATAGCCCACAGTGCACTATCATAGATAGCTACTGGTATTGGCTATGTATGGCTATCGCGAACTGCTAAGGCAAGTTCGCCTACCGTGTAACTCTCGCAGTTACACTCCCCCACATATAGGGAAAAAATTTGACACGAAGTGGAGAATTTTTCGGGGGTACCAACAACACAAATAGCGTCGGCGATGCTCTACAACTCGGCTCTCTGGCGTTTGCGACGCCTCAACTCTGGCGTCCGCAATGCCTCATCCTGAGCAAACGTGAAAAACGAAAATAAAAAGAATGAAAAAATAACAAATATCGATAACCGGTAATGGTCAACGCATGACCTCGTTCGCACTCAGGAAAACTCTCAAGCAACACTCACAATGGCGCTAGGGATAACTATATTGTTGCCCGAGTAATGATGAACTCCGGTCTTGGACAACATAGCATAATATTCGATTATGCTGTCCCATTAGCCTCCTTCAGTCCCCGGGTAATGAGAAAAATTTTGAATTGAAAAAATTTGTAGATTGGGTATAAATTAACCCCTTGTCCGTTAAAGAGTTAAGGTACCATAATAGTAACATCGCTAATTGAGCACAAGAAAAATTAAGACACGGAATGATAAGGCAAAATTATGCTGAGCAAAAATTTAAAGTCACTGACGAATTAAAACACGAGGTAAAACAAGAAAAAAATGGCAAATTATGCGAGATAACGGGGAAAAATACGAGCACCGTCAAAGAAAAAATTTACAACAAGAGAAAAATGACAAGAGAAAAAATACACAAGAAATAAACGATACACAAAGTCCTGGAATCCATATCAGGACGAAAAACGAAAAAAAATGACGAAAAGCTGCTGGTCAAAGTCGACGCCATCGCAGAGTTCCAAAAGTTCAGTACGTCGAACTTTGTAAATTAATATTGATCGCGGTAATTGGCCTTCGAGCCATAAGATTTTCCGTGACGTCGTTGTCATTGAAAATATTCTTGATCCGATTCTGGTTTGCGACGCGTATTCGAACGCTCATGATACTGATAAGGCGATTGCCTACGCCCATACATATGCTGGCGTAAGCTGTCGATGTGGATCGACGGGTCGATCATCATCCTCAAAATCGTCCTTGTCCTCATAGTCGTCCGCGTAACGACACAGTATAGGTGGCGTTGGAGTAAATAATTGCTCCGGCGTAAAACCGTAAGTTCGTTGGCAAGAAGGTTCTGCGTGGACGCTGTTGTTGTTGAGTAACAGGCCACGGTTTGGGCAAAAGTGGACCGGGTCAAGGTTGTGGCTGATAGCCCCCGTTGGCTGGTTGACTTTGTTCCAACGGTGAGCGATACGACTGGTCCCATTGTTGACGTTGACGGGATTGTGACCGGCCCCGATGAGTTCCGCGGTTTGACTGTGGCGGACGGCAATATTCATAAGGCTGCTGCTGTTGCGAGCGCGACAGATGACCAGCATCGGCCTGAGAATATGCCTTGGAACGCTCACGCAATTCCGTGAATTGCTGCTGTTGCCGCGGTTGGGTCTGCGGTCTTGTGTGTTGCTGTACATGCGGTTTTACTTGTGTCTGTTGCTGTGCTTGTGATTGTGAACGGTGGTGCGTTTGCGCATAGCGCTGCCGGGATGACTGCGGGTCTTGCCCCTCGATCCTCTTTGGCCTAAACGCGCTTTTAATTTAGCTGCAACTTCAGCTTGAACGAGTCTTCTGACTCTTTGTTTTTCCAAATTCTTCAGCCGACGCAAAGTGTGCTCGGATTTAGTATCGTAAAAACGATTCAATTTGGCCTTGTGTTTGTCTTCTGACATATGACGAACTTCTGAAGACTCAGCAAGAGAACCGGCGGCGCGTAACTTCATCGCACGCCATGGCATTTCCATTGCCAAATTCACACGATCGCGTTGCTCGATCGTCATGCGTGTTCTACGCATTGCAATTTGTGCTTCCAAGGAAAGATCGACTTCGGGCATATCAAGGCTCGCTGCAGATCCGCTTGGGTCCTGCGAGGATGCCTGTTGCCTTTCTTTACAAACTTTTTCTAATTCGCCTTGTATTTGATGTTTGAGGTAAAATACAGATTTTTGCTGACCTCTGAAACGATCGAATTGAACAGGAACTTCGAGTGGCGGGTCGGTAGCTAACCAAATTTGCCTAATCATGTTATGTAAAACATGAGGACTTTCAATTTGTGCTGTTAAGTCCGGGAATTCCGGAAAAGCCTCACGTGGAGATGGCGTGTAAGATTTGCCAAGGAACGCTATGCGTAACATGCGACGCAACTGTTCCGTCATACGCCAACCTATTCCGGCATTGCCATAGGCGTACGCGAAAAAGTGAAATTTTCTATCCAGGAATTCCAAAAGCGCTGTAGCGCGCATGACGTCTATTGAAGAAAAGACCATCATGTGTCGATACTCCGACTCATATAAAGACTGAAATTCTCGGAAAGTATCAAAAATATCGACCATCTGGCGTGTCGGTATTAGAATTGGCGCTAGGTGATCCGGTGCTGGTGACATTCTATGCGGATATAAATCCGGGCAAACTTGATGTGTAACGCCATCGATCACTTTGCTTGGTGCGTCAAGATGTGGGTGTACGACCAAATACTCGAGCGGAACCTCGTATAACATCATTCCGGTTGTGATAAAAAACCGTATGCGCACAAAGTATTGGTCGGGGTAAAATAATCGGTTAAACATGCTCATTTTGCTAATAAACCGAGGTGCGGGCTCACAATCGGCTTCAGCCAAGGGCTGTGCGAGTGTAGACCACACTAATGGACGCAAGGGTGAGTCAGTCAAAGTCACGTACTGCAAATGAATTGCGTACACTCGATCGAAGTACACTTGAGCAGCTTCGACCAACTGATCGTACAAACGCGATCCTGCGACCTCATTCAAATAGGAACGTAAATTGTGCAAGACGACTGGCGCAATAATGCACGGTGGTTCGCGCGCGTCATATTTTCCATCATGGTGAAAAAATGCTGTACGTAGCGTGAGCGATTTTGAACTCTAGCGTTTTCATTCACGGACATCTGGTCGCAAATAGCTTGAATGTGCGCAGGTATTGCGACTTCCATATTTGATGATTGGCTTTGCATAGCCTGTGGTTGCAAATTTGCCACGGTACTAGACACACCCGTCATGGCCATAGGAGCCATAAAACGAGTATCCGGTGCCGACGTACCTTGTGGCACAGAGTGAGTTGTGACTTGCGTGTATAATGCTACTTGTGGTACTTCGTGTGCAGCTAGAGTATGTTGTGTTTGCGGCGGAAAACCAATAATCTCGGTCATGATGACGTCAGGGTCAGTTTGGCGCTCTGCCCCAACCGGCTGAGGAGTCGGTAAAGGTCCAAGCGAACTGATACCCAAGGGTGCTTGTTGAGCTGCCGCAAACGATTGCGAGACAATCGGTTGTGAAACGGTAACAATTCCTTTCCGAGCCATTGCTCCGCATGTTACACGCGGTGGCGACACATTAGCCTGTCTTTCTGCCTTGGCATCAGATAACGCCATCACTAAATGTTTGGGAGATAAATCATCATCTTCAGTGGAGATTGGTGGTTCTACACCAACCATAGGCGAATAGTAGGGAATATCGGTTTGCGAAGAAAATACCGAGGCTGGTGTACTCGAGCTAGTTGGTTTTGACTTAGGTTCCGTGTCAGGCGCAATGACCGGGCCCGAAACTGTGTCGGCAACGGTCTGCAAAGCCTGCACTTGTAAGTCGGGATTGTCAAACACGTTAGCGTGAGCCAACGCTTCCGTTACTGAGGCAATGGTGGTGGCTGCCGCTATAGCTACAGGCAGTTGCGGAGCTGGGCAATAAAAGTCCTCAGCTAGGATTAACTCTTCGCCATTCAAATCAACTTCAGCGTCAGCAGCTGCGCTGGTCGACTGTCCTTGTGGTGGCTTACTAGTCGACAATGGTATACGTACTTTGGCTTTTGGGCCGCTAGCCTTAATGTACAACTCATCGCCTACAAAAGAAACCGACATGGGCTTTCTATCGTCAGTAATGCGATTATCTTGCGAGCACCCTTCTATCAATATAAAAACATCGATAGTTATGAGGGCGTCCATCGCTAGATAATGCTGCATGTCTCGAGTTAAGGGTAAGCTCCACGCCTGTCCGAAGTTACCAGGCGCGTTCGGATCAATATACATGTCAAAAAAGAATTCGGCCAAGCGCTTTAACGAGTGCGACTGCGCTTTAATGCGTAAACGACGAGTAAATGCTCTCGCCAATGGCTGGATGTCAATGAAATTTGCAATAAATGGATCTTTCCAGTGCAGTTTATTGCGAATTTCTGCATCCGGAATTGCCACAATTTCCTCGAAGGTTGGCCCGTAAACATGGAAATACGCAAGTCGATCTTGCGTTGGGTCATAACAAACCATATATACGTTAGGTAAGCGCGTTTCAAGCAACTGGTGAAGCCCGAACGGAGGTTGCGGGAACTTTGCTAGATCCCAACAGAACACATGGCCGTTCGCGCTCGCAACTTGGACGTAGCGTACGAATGGGCCATGGAGGTCCTGGTAAGTGGGACATAGTTGCTGAAAACGCAAGTCCCAGGTCTTATAATGCCTGCCTTTTCTGTCATTCACAAATTCAGAGTCGTAGCCTAAAAATAAAGTGCCATTAGTCATATTCGATGGTTGAATTAACGCCAAAATGGCGTCAAACGACTTCTGGTCGTTGGAGACTATGACGGTGGGTAGAAGTCTATTCTTTGGTACGCGAGGGGTTACCAAAGGACATCTACCAAGCCGATTCTCCCACCAGAGTTGTTGGTCGTTTATACGCTTAGTATGATTGGATTTTGACTTTATGTGCTGCTTTATGCTTTATCCATTTTGCGGTAAGTGATTCTAGACCGCCAACACGACTATTATCGTTTTGGGGCAGCGGGTCTGGTACGACCAAGCCCCGCTCCAAAGCCATACTGGTCAATGCCGAACAAAACTCATCTAGGGACGCGGGATCACGCCCCTCAAATTTGCATCGGCGACCAGCTGCTTCCAACAATGCCTCCTTGCTAGGGGTACCTTGTGCAGCCATGGGTCTGCAAAAGGAAAAACATTAGATAATGGTACGGCATGTGCTGTTTTAGAACCATTTAATAAACGTACAGGCGCGCAGTCCTTAGCTTTTTGTTCCCTGCCCGGTAAATCCTCAAAACTTATGACAACTGCCGGGGCAAGAGGGCGATGTGGTAATTTTACCAACACAAAATCGCCAGGGACATACGCGTGTTTTTCCACAATTAAGTCAGAATAAGGTAATTTAGGTTCAGGCAAAAGTCTATTCCTGTGAACGTGATGAATGATGAGAGGGTTATAGACATATGCGATTTTCGCAGTTTCAGGCGTAGGTAAGTCAATAATTCGGTATGGACCAACACGCTTGGGTGATAGTTTACCGATTTCAGGTTGAATGACTGAGGTATTATTGAGGTAGACTATATCCGAGAGATTAAAATTTGTGTGTGTTACGGATTTGTCATATTGCAATTTTTGCTGCTTACGCGCTTGAGTTAAATTCTGAGACGCGATTTCATGCAGATCTTGTAAAGTCAGCTTTAAATCAATGACATATTTCTCCGCAACAGATGGTAAATTCGGATTTATCACGAAGTCATTTATGAGTAAAGTGTCAAGAGGAAATGCTGGTTCACGACCATAAAGCATTTCAAAAGGAGATATATTAGTTGATGATTGTGGAGTCGCGCGGTATGCAAATAATGCGAAGGGTAAAAATTGTTCCCAATCATACTGGGATCGCGCACTCAGCTTAGACAAACCATCAATCAATGTACGATTATAACGTTCCACCAACCCATCACACTGAGGGTGATATGGGGTTGTAAATATTTTTTGAACGTTTAATAATTTACAAACTTCCGAAATGAGGGTAGATGTAAAATTTGACCCCTGATCTGTCAAAAATTTCTTGGGGACTCCATAACGTGGTATAATTTCTCTTAGTAATAAATTTGCAATAGTTGTTGCTTTTATGTCAGAAACAGCAAAAGCTTCCACGTATTTTGTAAAATAATCCATAAAAACTACAATTTGGTCATTTCCGGAGGGGATCGCGGCATATGCAAGCAATTGCACGCAATGAGTTCAAAGGGCGCGGATACTTTGATTGGTTGCAACGGAACGGATGGATGTGGAATTTAATGCGACCTTACGTTGTAAGCACACATCACAATTCCTACACCACGCGATCACATCATTTTCCATGCGCGGCCACCAATAACGCATTTGTATGGCGGGCAAGATTTTGCGCGATGAAAAATGAGCTCCGAAAATAGAGTCATGAAATTCCGTTAATATGAAGCGACGCAAAGATTTGGGTATGACTATTTGATGAACGACAGTTGGTGAACGCTTAGGTTGAAAACGACAAAAAAGTACATCGTTTATGAGAAAAAATTCGTCACAATATTTTTTCGTTGTTAAGTCATTCAATGCGATGCGAATTTTATGCAATTCGTCATCTGCACGTTGCTCAGCGAGTAAACGCGCAGGTGTTAGCATTTCAGCTTTTTCTGCATCGGTAAGTAACAAGCGTTCGCGAAATGTAGGTGGTTTAGAATTAGTAGGATCGGTTTGCGCAGTAGAATTATTATTTTGCGCATTTGGATGATTAATGGGTGCAGTAGGCGCATTATCGCACGATCGGTCAGGTGGAACCGATTCATCATCTGACTCAGAATCTTCGGATTCTAAATTTGCGATGTTAACGATATTTTTGCGCTCTACTTTATATTTGCGTTCTGCATGATCATATTTAGGGTGTCGTGAAAGAAGATCAGCTGCGCAGTTATATGCACCAGGAACGTAAACGATATCATATTCGTATTCCTGTAATTTGAGACCCCAACGGCGTAATCGACTCGATGGGTCTTTAACATTTACTAGCCAGGTTAACGCTTGATGATCAGTTTCGACAATAAATTTTTTACCGTAAAGATAATGTCGATAATGCTTGATGGCCCACACTACCGCTAACGCTTCTTTTTCTGAAGTAGCATAATTACATTCAGCAGAATTTAGCACGCGACTAGCGTAGCTAAGAATAAAACGATTTTTGGATGGTAAATGTTTTTGCGTCAAAATAGCACCTAACGCATAGTTACTTGCGTCAGTTGTTAAAATAAATTGGTGCTCATCATCGAATTTTGGTAATTGCAAAATAGGTGGAGATGTAAATGCTTTCTTCAGAAGCTCAAAAGCGGTTTGGTGCTCAGCCTTCCAGCAAAATTCGACATCTTTACGAAGAAGATGGAATAGCGGTTTAGCGATTTTAGCGAGATCTTTAACAAATTTCTTAAACCATTGGACTAAGCCAAGGAATTTCTGCAAAGATTTAACGGTTTTCGGCACGGGAAACGAGATTAAATCTGCGACTTTAGACATATCGGGAGCGATGCCCATTGCACTTATGCTGTGGCCAAGAAATTTTACCTCTGCATGCGCAAGATGGCATTTATCAGGCTTGACACGTAAGTTTGCCTTTTTAAGAGCAATGAAGACATTTTCAAGATCTTTTAAATGTTCTTCGAAAGTACGTGAAAAAATAATTATGTCATCGATGTAAACGAGACAAGATTTCCAATTTAGACCTGCGAGCACAAGCTCCATTAGTCTTTGAAAATCTGCGGGCGCATTCTTTAAACCAAAAGGTAAAACTTCAAATTCGTAATGACCAACAGGACATATAAATGCTGTTTTTTCGCGAGATTTATTATCGAGTGGAATTTGCCAATATCCAGATTTTAAATCGAGTGTGCTAAAATATGCAGCACTGCCTAAAGTATCGAAATAATCGTCTAATTGTGGAAGAGGGTAAACTTGCATTTTAGTGACGTCATTTAACCGTCGATAATCGACGACTGGCCTAAGGGAACCGTCCTTTTTTCCAATGAGAAATAATGGACTTGCCCATGGGCTAGTTGTAGGTCGAATAATTTTATCCGCAAGCATTTCGTTTATAATTTTCTGCATGGATTCCCTTCTAGAATGTTCAACACGATAAGTTTTTCCAACAACGGGTGGATTATCCCCTGTGTCAATATGATGTTTCATCAAGGGGGTACGTCCGAGAGGTTCATTTTTTAATGCAAAAATTGAGTCGTATTTTAAGCAAAGCTCACAAATTTGTTGCTGCTGTCTAGAATTAACGGCGGAGCCGTTTAAAGCTTTATTTATTGATGCAAAAAGTTCTGGTGTCCTATCATCCAAAGATGAAACATGTGACACGACTTCGGCATCAGTGGTTAAAGAACCTATTATTTCACCAGAGTCAATGCGAATTGGTGCTTTAGAGATGTTACAAACGCGAACAGGTATTAGAGGTTGTGAAGCATCGACTATAGATGGAGCAACAAAAAGTGAAGTTTTTTCCATAAAATCGGGATTTGGTTCGAATAATGCGAAATCAAAATTGCAAGAACCGTGACTTATATAGCCAGGTGTAATTAATTCATGCCTAGGTTGTATAATAACAGGCTCAGGTAACGAAACATGCACACACACAACACCAGAGGTAGTTGCGTTGGGTTTTGCGCGAAATTGCAATTTTTCGTGAGATGAAAGTAAATTAACCTTTATGCCATTTATAAAAGCACAACGCTCAATAGGATTAACCCACATGAGTGCGGATTCGCAAAAATCATATCCTAAAAGCATGTCTTCCGGCAAGTGATCAATTATAGATACTGAGGTAGAGATAGATTGTTCCGCGATGGTTAATGTCATATTTACTCGATAACGAACTACTGCAGTGATTTCGCCTACACCATGTACGACTTGTGAAACTTGCTTAGGTGGTAAATTAAAACCAAGACGTAAGAATGCAGACGTGGTCATCATGGTGACCTGTGAACCCGTATCTATGAGAGCAGGTACGTCAACGCCATGAACTTTAACGAGAATAGTGGGTAAATTTGTCCCAGCATGGCTTACGATAGGAATATTAGGATCGAAAGTCTTAGATGGAGGTAGATTAATTTTTTCGTAAGTTGCAAGACGACGTTGTAGATGTTTGTACTCTTCAAGAAATTCTTGTGACGCGAATAAATTAGGACGCGCGCTAGATTCTTGCTCTTTCGCAGTAACCGTGTTCACATCACGAGGAGATGTAAGGGTTGGCTGCGGTGGGGGTACATTCAAGGCGGGTTGGTTGTCTGCAGTATATGTGACATACGGGCGATTGAAATTGTTATCGCTGCGATAATTAGAATTATAGTATGTCCCACGCTGTTCATTTGGGAATTGCACAAAAGGTGTATTTTGGCGCGATTGATTATTATAACAATTATCGTAACGCGAATTTTGATAATTAGCACGTGAATTTTGGTAATAATCATTACGATTTTGTCGAAAATTCGATCGTGATTGCTTTGATTCAAAGCGATTATCATTATTCGCATAGTTAGATGAGCGATGTTGACTAGAGTTACGATATCGTGATTGAGATCGATGCCTATTTTGCGAATTCGAACGCGATGGCGAGCGATTTTGACGCGAAAAAGAACGCGATTGGCTGCGATTGCGCACCATAGAATTAGTATTCCGATCAGCTTGATTATTAAAATTAGCATTATTAGACGTTTCTTGCCTTTGACGCGTGAAACATTCCTCATAAATGTGACCTATGCGCTTGCAAAAGGTACAATATTTACGAGAAGAATTTTCTGGTTTCTCAGCACGCGATGAGCGATGAAACGTTTGATGACGTGAACGATTCGAATCATTTTGGTTAGATGCGCGAGGAGTATCTTTAGGTACTACGCTGCCTACGGGAGCAGCTGTTACCGATACGTAAGGCGTTACTGCCTTTTTATCCTCAAATTCTTTATTAGCAAATTCAGCGCTAAGCGCATTGTCCAAAAATTCAGCTAATGATGCTCTAGGTTTTTTATGATATGCCTCTTTCGAAATGTGTGGTAATAACCCTTGTTTTAGTTGATGTCGCATTAAATTATTAAAATGTGGCGAGTCAACTTCAAGATAGGGATCCGATTTAATTAACTCTTCGCGAAGCGAGAGATAATAAGCTTTAACCGATTCGTTAGGCTGCTGTTTGTGTGACAAAAAACGATTAAAGAGCGCACCGGTGTCCATAGGACAAAATTCGGTTATTAGCGCTTGCTTCATTTTTGAATAAGATTGTTGTATATCAGCAGGTAACGAATGGTATAAACGCAAAACATAAGGGTCAAGAAATCCAGTAGCGAATTTTAAACGATCAGCTTTGTCAATATCATAGGTATTGGCAAGCGATTCAAATTCTGCAAAATATGCCTTTATATCTGATTTATCGCCATCAAAAAATTTTTTATTTGCAATTGCAAATTGCATCTGCTGCAAAAATGGTCCGCGATTCAAGGAATCAGCGAGACGTGAATCACCACGCGAGCTATCAGATGAAGAACCTGAACTATGCCTATGACGTCGTCTGCGCGATCGAGATTTGCGACGCGAGCGACGACTGCGCGGGCGATCATAACTATTAGATGAGCTGTCGTCAGAGAATTTGACATGTTTTCTCCTACTAGACGATTCAGATTGAGGAGCAGATTCGTTTTGCAAATTTGCAGATTCATTATTAATGCCAGATAAATTTATCTCAACCGGTTGCATTTCGATATTAGAAGAATGCAAGATAGGATTATTAGGTGGTATTTCCACATTTATAGGATTAGGTACATAATTATTGGCTAAGATTTCTCCTTGAGGTGGAAAATACTGCAGCGGTGGTGGATTTAATTGCTGCTGCGAATTTGCAATAGAAGGATTAGGTACGAAGGAAGGTGCATTACGATTTAATGGCAGCGAAGGCCGAGATCGCGACGTCTGCGAAATTGATACCGACGGCTGCAAAATCGTAGGTATATTCTCCGAAAAACCCGAGTTTTGCACTGGTTGCAAACCCGTGTTTACAGGATTCTGTGACAAATTACATATTTCCGGCGCGCGATTTGTACAACTTTGAGAGATATTTTCTGGAACAGTTTCCGAAGGTGAGCGTGAATTCGATGCTCTGTTGCTAGTAGACAACAGTGAAGATGCCCTATGCGTACTTTGCGCACGAGTCGCACTTTGCGCATTAAATTCAGAAAAATTTGCGCTATCGATTGAGTGGTTAACGCGCTCAGATACATTAGTTTCTATGCGATTCAGAACTGGTTGGGGTTTAAGCATAGTGCTTAGCTCCAAACGCAGTTTACGCATTTCATCCGCATTTTCCTTTTTATCTTGATCAACACGCGTAGAAAGATCCGAAAATTGCAAATGAATAGCTTGTAGCACTTTCAAAATAAGATCATTAGTCACATTAGCATTAGCACGCTCTCTGTCGGCATTCATGCTGCGACTATGATTACTTTCTACGTCAGAATCGTGATTTTCGCGCTCCGAACTGGTTTCAGGATTATTTGCCGTGTTAATGGTAGTCGTATTATCGATCATTGTGTGACTTGATGAATTGTCAATATTAGGGTCCGATCTAGTTAGCGAAGATTGATTAATGCGAGATCGCATGGTACTCAATGATAATTCATCTTCAGACTGTGTATTACTCGCGGCATGTAGTGACGCGGGTAATTTATCATTATTCGCCTTACTCGTTACGTCTCTCGTAATTGTGTCATTACTCGCAGAATTACACGCGCTATTAGAGTCAACAGGCGCGGTAGGTAATTGGCGAGCTGAAGTAGGTGGCGTAGAAGGTTTTTTCAATTTAGCGGGCGGTGTCCGCAAAACCTTTTTTCCTGCCATTTTTAGGTATCAAAAATGTCGAAAAATGTGACTTTGGGTAAAATAAATTTCAGTACGTCGAAATTTTTCCCAAAATAAATGTTTCGAATTTGGCCTTTGTCGATCCGAAAAACAGGTTTTTCCACGTAAATAGTACTTCCTTACGTGAAGTAAGATATACCTGACGTGAAATGATCGAAAGCAGATAGGACTAAGCCTAAAGCGCAAGAACGTGTACGTGGTTAGAAAAACAGTTAGGTAAGAACCTAAATGACGGAAATTCGTCGTCAGTTGAGAAAAATGATGAATCGTCGCCTGAGGGTCGACGTTTATAGAAAAATGCGAGCGTGAGAGCTGCCTTCGTCGATAGAGATCCGACGGAAATAGAAAAATAACGATGACGTTACCACGATACACAAAATCTTTACCACGGACGCTTACTTAAATTGCGCACTGCCACGATCGCGGTCAATACAACAACAAAGGTGAACGGAATGTTACACATTTTTAGATGGCCAAAATGATAATTTTTGGATCGAAAAATAATTTTACGATGATTGATCAGCTCGGCTGTAGCTAGCAGCCTAAAGGGGGGAACGTCCAATGTAAATGTAGATGGTTCAATCTGGGTCTACAGAATCGTCACAGATACGAACCGCACTAACATTCACCTTTGAGATTTACCTAGGTACGTAGGTACTTAAGTCTACGCTTAGTGCTGGCCCCGATCGCGCGGCTCTAATGGCTTTCGATCTTTGGACCCTTAGAGACCTTACGGCTTCGATCCCCTCAGCCCTAATATTGCTGGCTGCTTCTATGTCGGGTGATCTCAGCAGCTACGCCCTAAGACCTAAGGCTACCTACCTAGTCTCGGTATTGCCGCGGAGGTCAGTTGACCTATCTCAAGCTCAAGTTGTTATTTAACTTATTTTCAATCAGTGCCTGATTCGAAATGTTTTTGGTTCCTAATTAGTGTAGCACGCTGAACTATGAAAACAACAACAACGAGCTCTATGCTGATCAATCATCCTTAAAGATTAAATAATAATTTTGATCAATTTTTTGGCTTGAGAGATAAATTATGATTTTCGAATAAAATAGACTATCATACGAAATTTACCTATCAGTCCACTAGATGGGTGGAAATCCTCGACGTAGGGATGGTGGCCGACCTAACCCTCGGTATAACCAAAACCACTGGGTAGGTTTTCTATATTTTTATTCGACGCAGAATTCACGGCCTATAGCCGGACAACAAAATACGCAAAAGAAAAACGATAATGTACAGTCGAACAACCGGCCAACGAAAAAACCAAAAGCCAGACTAAACTACAATGTTACGTACACTGGCCTCAAGGACCATTACAGTAAATTAAAGAAAGATCAATTTAACGTAATACTGAATCACTTTTATCTCAGATCGAAAGTTCTCGATTCACGTAAGCGGTATGCATTAAACAATTACTATTATCATACACTTAACTCTATGCTACCGGACAAGTATCTAAATGTTTTTTATTATTGAAAATTTGGGGAAATAATGGGAAGACCGAAGGCATAGCCCACAGTGCACTATCATAGATAGCTACTAGTATTGGCTATGTTATGGCTATCGCGAACTGCTAAGGCAAGTTCGCCTACCGTGTAACTCTCGCAGTTACAATGTTTTTTATTATTGAAAATTGGGGAAAAAGTGGGAAGACCGAAGGCATAGCCCACAGTACACTATCGTAGATAGCTACTAGTATTGGCTATGTGATGGCTACCGCGAACTGCTAAGGCAAGTTCGGCTATACGTGTAACTCTCGCAGTAACAAATAGCCGCTATGCGAAAATGAGCCGTTTGGAATGGCATAGACTATATGTATTTTGAACATCAATATACAAATGGCAGGCTTCTCCAAGCATTAAACCATCATTATGTGGTTAGCGTGTCATACACTTTTGTAGCCTGCAAAAATTTGGCTTAAAAAGCTCTGGCTGACTGGCCAGTCGTGCATCTATGGCCACAAATATGCAGTTGTTCAGGTTCGAAATGCTTTATTTGGAAGAAAAATTGCTATTATCATTTTCTTAGGTACACTTATTGACTAGTTATCTCCGGCGTCAGATAGATCTACAGTTCACAGTGAACCGTTTTATCACGTTGTTCTGAAGTACTTCCATTGTTGTCTTCTAAACACTGTTGTAAAATTTACTGTAGTTCTTCTTACTCCCTCTCGAATGAATTCTTGTCTGACGAAAAGAGATGAAAATTCGACTTGATTGATTGGTCGGAATGATTCTTCTGATCTGATGATCCGTCGGACTGACGTCTGCTAGTGACAGCCATCGGCTGATCCACTGCATTGGAGTCCTGATGACTCTGAAGTGTGTACTTTGCAGTTTGACCGAAACATTAATTTGATTTCTAAATAAAATTTTACTCTATTCTTCTGGAGTTACTGAAAGAGAGAAAACTAGCAATGAGTGAGCTCTACTTTTTATTAATATCTATCTAACTACTATTTATCATTATTTGTCTGCCGTTATCCGTTCTTGCGAGTTTTCTTTATTGGAAAAATGTTTCCCTTTATGTGCAACAAAAAAAAACCTCGGCACCTACCTACTTAAGTTGATAAATTCGCAGCGCCATTAAGTAATTATCTGCAGTCAACTGCATCCTAGGTATATCACACAATGCAAAGTTATGTGCAGCTGTAATATGACGTGTGGCATATACGTGCTAAGAAGTTTTTTCACTACGTGCGTGCAGGGGCGTAACCAGGATTTTATTTCAGGGGGCCGAAATTTTTGAAGTCCTACATCTTGATTTCTGTTATGAGATACGCGAAAATAATAGCATGTTTGAGCTTTCCTCGAAGATATCTATGCCAAGGATTTCAAACTTGGATATCAGGAATCAGCTACCTATCTGTGCGACTGATTTCTCAATATCAAGTTAAAGCTTGACTTCAAAACATTTCGAAATACTTGTCTTTGCATTTACTTTTGCGATTTTGCAAAGAAAACTAAGAAGAAAGTAATAAATCGGCGCGAAGCGTCGATAATTTTTGACATTCGCTATTTTTAAGTCAAATCTGGGCTATTAAGGTAGGAAATAAGATAGAAAATAAGAAATCCGGCGCGAAGCGCCAGAAAAGTTTTACTTTAGTAGGTCGAAAGTGTGCTAGAAACGCATTTTGGCTGTCTTTCTAGTAGTCTTTGATAATTTCTAATTTTTTCCTTTTGGGGACCCTTATGAAAAATAAAAATATTTTTCATTTCGAAGAGGCAGGAGGCCGGAGTTCCCCCTCTGTCCCCGGCTGGTTACGCCCCTAGGTTTAGGTATTAGAAAATTTCGAACATTTTAGATAACGACACAAGAGATCATTGTATCATTTTAATCGCTGAAATCGGCGCCGCTGCCTTTTGTCTTTTTCGTCATACCAACTGCCCGTTTATTCCTACATGCAGGCTGGTATCACAATGTCACCAGGCCCGTATCAAGGATTTAGTTTCGACTATCAATATTCTTTAAAACATAATTGGGACAAAAGGATGAATTAAAAAAGACTTTTTACGACCACTAAATCTTTTCACTTTGTTAATTTCGCTGCCCATATACCTAACGCTTTGGGTTGTATAAAGACTAAAAATGGAGTGTTTAAACCGCGCGCTTATGACCAAATAGACTTTAATTATAAGATTGTGAAATTTGGCGCGAAGCGCTGAATCTTTGTTTAGCAAATGGTGAGTAAAGTAAAAAATCAGTCTCATATTCCATTCCGGGAGGAGGCACGGTGCCCCTCTATCCCCTTGGATACGTACCTGAATATCGGCTAATTTTGCCCGTTTTTCGGTTCTCTCCTTATTTCATGATTTGACGTCACTTCTGTACATACCTACCATAGATGAACAGCATGGCCGATCCGGGGGGGTCAAGAATTGAGCTTTTTTGGGCCAAAATACCTGAAAACTGGTTTAAGCGCTAAAAATAGCGTAAAACTACATTATTACATAGTTTCTGGTCAATTTGGAGCACTTTGGGAGAAAAATTTTGATTGTCATGCGTTTTTGTCCTTTGTTTAGCCTTATTTTCACCACAAAATTTTCCGTTTTTCCAATCTGGGGGTCAAGATTCTAAACCCGCCCTCCCTCACGTGCATGTCTGATACCTACTGCACGACATGCTAAAAAATTAATTATTAGTAAAAATTGCGGCTTTGTGATCGATGCAAAAATAAATGTTTCTAAGTAGTGTTGCACTATTGCACAGTCAAAAGCCAGCGGCCTAGGCTCACACGTGGGCGTGGGGGGATTGGGGGTATGCACCCCCCAGAAGTTGGATTACCCCCCCCCAGAAATCAAAATACTCCAAGAATTCAATTTTTGAAATTTTTTCTGCTTTTTCAGCGATTTTTTGATGCCATTGGATAGTGCTCGATGAGAAACGTCGAAAAATGGTGTTTTTTTCGCCATACGACCACTTTTAGGACCATGTTTTGACCTTTGAAAATTTTTTAAACCCCCTCCCAGAAATTTTTTCACCCCCCCCCGAATTTCGGTGCTGTCCTCCCTATGCCTAGGCTGCATTTTATATAGCACTCACTGTAAAATTATCCATATGCAGTCAATAACGAGCACCTGTCCTGCATATAATATGCACACAATGCTTCTATTTACTCAAAAGTGTCAAATTTTCGGCGGATTACACTATACTCATTTTTGGCTATATTTTATTCGAGTTATTCGAACTTTTTCATGTTTTTTTCGAAATTCTTAATTTTTTTACTCAGGATGACCCAAGTCCCGGCCTAGGCTCCGGCCCAGGTGCCGGGGCTAAAACATTGCTGTTACTACGCATAAAGAGTTAGGAAGCCTATAAATGGTCTATTGAAAAATATTGAAGAATTCAAGTAGCAAAATTTAAAAACTGGACTGTTTCTGTAGCAATAAGCGGTTCAAATTTAGCGTATCCGCATTATTCTTAAGGAGTGAGAGAAAACTAAAATTTAGGTGCTGACTAGCGGTTGGACTAATACCATTTTTGTGATTTATTCATTACTTTAACAGTAAATCTCAGAATAATTAAGTTAAATCGGATTGCTCATAAATTTTTATTTTATGTCAGCGTTATAGGGAAATTGATATAAATCTGTTAACTATGACCGGGTGGGATGCAGCAAAATTCACTAGGTGATCAGCTTCGGTATGAAGTGAGATTCCATGCTATGATTGCGATTGTTGGTGCGCGTATCCACCGTTCTTGAATCAAAATAAGACATTTTCGAAAAAAAAATCTTAGTTTAAACCTAGAATTTTAGTGCTGTGCATGTCTGGCTTTTATCCAAGTGTTTTTGTACCATTTATGCATATCTGCATGGCAAAATCTGGATTCTTCGACCTTTAGTAATGTAGTCTAGTCGGTGTATGTCTGTTTGACTCAGTTACAAATACAAAAAATTTTCGAGACTGCGCGAATCGCCAAACCTTGATACCTACCTATTTTTTACGTTTGAAAGTAGAATTTGCAGCCTTTTTATTGACAAATATTGTCATTCTTACCGTCTGAAACCCAATTTTGAAGC
Source organism: Mermis nigrescens (assembly GCA_036768485.1). Lineage (NCBI taxonomy): Eukaryota > Metazoa > Nematoda > Enoplea > Mermithida > Mermithidae > Mermis > Mermis nigrescens. The sequence continues at coordinate 155,821 of JAVLUZ010000653.1, read as the reverse complement.
TTTCTTTGTTTGGCCGGTTGGTTGGTCGTTTGGCCGGTTGGTTGATTGTTCGGTTGGCTGGTTGGTTAGCCGGTTAGTTGGTTGGTTGGTTGGCTAGTTGGTTGGTTGTATTTTCTCACTTTTTTATTTTTGGGTCGAAAAATTCTTCCCCTCCCCAATCACAAACTGTTTTTTTGGCGCCACACAGCTGAGATTCTGAAGGTACCAAAGTGCCTTCTGGCGCCACCTGGTGGCGCGGCATTGCTCACCTGTGTGTGAATCTTTATAACTGATTTCTCATCATACAATTGACGAATAGTTTTTCAACTTCTGTCTTTGTAGTTAATCTTTGTAATTTACAAAGAAAAACAATGCGGAAAATGAAGAGCGGTTTTGGGCGGGCTAAAACTATAAATAAACTAAACCCGGCGTAAAATTTTGACTCCACTAGCTCAAAAGTAAGCTAAAAACCTACATCGAAAATTTTTTATTATTCTTTTAAGGTAACCTTGTGTGTTTCAAAAATTATTTCCCCGGGGGGCGGCCCCCTTGTTTCCCCCCTGAATACGGGCCTGGCAATGACGATCCAGAAATATCCTGGGATCTTTGCTAAATACAAAAAACCGTGGTCTATCGTAATTTCCTTTAGATTATATAATAGGCAGCAGATAACTTTGGCCAATAAGGCGATTGCTTCTAAACAAGTAGTCAGTATCATTGTAGATTTTCGTGCTCTTGTAAATGTCCGTATTTTACTTATTTCCGTTTGCTTGTTAAAGTAAATTTCGAGTGAAGCTTGGGCAGGGAATGATCCTCTGTCTTCCTTCCTTTGACGTCTTTCTGGTCCTTTCTGTGTATTTTGGTAACAACTCTTCCCATCGCGACAAAATATTCAGCTGACTTAAACTTGAAAACGTTCATTTATTTATTGTCTTTGGCTACCCTTCTCTTGAAGTTTCCAAAAATCTTCTACTCCTTACGGCAGCCCATCCAGTAAACCATTAATTTAATACCTATCATATTAAATCACCCGCCGACAACGTAGATCCTGTTTTGCATATGGTTTTCTGAGGATTTTAATCATGCATGTAACGGTTAAAAATTGGGGGAGGGGTTCCCAGCCATTTTTGAAGGGGGGGGTTACTGACCTCCAATGTTTGGCCAAAAACGGCCAAAAAACAGTAAGAACGGCAAAAATTTTGGTTTTTTCTAAACGGACCTTGTAAAAAGAAAGATTGGCTCTGGGGGATGGTCGACTTTGGGTGAGGGATCCCCGTGTTACATTTATTGTTTGGATGCCAGAAATCTTGCTTTCATTGAGAGACGACATGTTTCTAAATTTCATCAATATCGAACATATCATCACTCATTCATCGTGAAAAATATCATTTCACTTGTGTTGCGCTTTTAATTTGTTTTATGCAGCATAAAAGGGAGCAAAATTAATTACAATGCTGGTGATGAATTTTTTGATCGAGTCAATGTATTTGAGAAAGAAGTAATGCAATGATAATAGATATATTGCGCCGTAAATCCGTTCATTAGGCCTGATATGCAGAATCGATATTTCTATACCTGCTTTAAAGCGCAATTCTATATCCTAACACGTTTTTGCTCAGATTTTCATGCTGCTAATCCCTTACATGATTGTATATTAATATTGCCTGCCTCCCTATTTTTCGGACATCTATCACTTGATATCACAAATGCTGCCGTACGTTTTTTATTTGCTAAAGTAAATTTCCGGTAGATACCTAATTCTTTGTGTTCCTGAAGCACTGAAACGGAACAAGTGTAGTTCATAGACGGTTGTTAGCTGAATTTTGCATTACGGAATATGGACCGAAAATAACTGCCTGGTAAATCGATAGGAAACAGTTCGGCAGTTGGCTTTATAACGGAACAATTTTTTTTAACTCCGCTTAACTCGGCTAGTATTCCCATACTTTCATGGTGGTGCCTAAATCAGAGCCTGTACACCATCGATGATCACTTGCTTGTTACCATTATTTTCCGCTGGTCGTGTTTGTTCCTGAGCGATAAAATATATTGCTATTGCGATTTTCCGTGAATTATTTCTTGATAAGCTTTCTACACTTTGTTAACTATTGTACATTTCGATCTAATATTTTAATCAAAATGTCAGATGATGAAGAAGAGTTAGTTTCTAGTGAGCTGCTTTAAAAACTTTTTACCACAAATCCGGGTTTTTGATACGTTGTTTATCAATGCTTAGAGCAAACAAATGAAAATCAAAACATCTATATATAGGTACAAAAAAGCTAAGCCTCGAAGTTTGCCTATGTTCAGAGAGCGGTAAAAAGGTTTAGTGACTGACTATGACCGTGTATGGTTATCACGACGAATAATTCATCGAAATTATTTGCATAGATATTAGGCGTAGATAGTAATCATATTTCTCTGCCGTATTTTCATGAATACTGATTTAGTTCAAAATGAACTGTATTTTATCTTTGTTATTTATTATTCTGGAACTTGCTAAGAAAGTGGTGTTTACAAACGTATAAACCAAAAAGGCTAAATTCGAATTTACTTAATGATTCTTCACGGTTCTAATGTTCAGTATTGCAAAAAGCAATACTGTTTTGTTGTAAGATCGTCATAACTTTTCTGAAAAAGTTTTGGGAACTGCATTTTCATAATTCTGAAATATGCAATTTACTCAGTTATTTAGCATGTTTCGTTTAAAACTGATTTATTATAGCGTGCTCTACGCTACAGTCTACAGTAAACTACGAGTAGATCGGATCAAAATGCCTGCAATAGTTTAAGATGAATTAAATTTATAAATGAATTTATTGATGAATTAATTGAAATTGAATCAGTTTTAGTTTCTTGAGGAGGAAGGTAAGTAGCAGGATTGAAATTTTTTTGCGAATTCTTTCTTATGCTTTTGTTTAAAATGCAAATATGTACTTATTTATTTGGGTCCACTTAAACAACCTACTTTTTGCTTTCATTTTGACCTCCAAATCGCCCTGTTTCGTTTCAGAGAAAATAAAGTGCGACGTTTGTCATAAGAAGTGTACGGGTGACGCCCTGAAGGCTAATAACAAATTTTATCACGTAGAATGCTTCAAGTGCAAAGGTAACTAACTACATGTGCTTTTAACTGTTTTTATTTTAAACATCGTTGTTGCGAATTAGCCTTTTTTATCATCATTGATTAGCGTTGTCGGATGGACGTGTAGATAGTCAGACAATAAATTGTAAGCGTTCAATAGGCGCTGCTTACGCTTCGTGAAAGATACATATGTTTTTTACACGAAAATTCATCGCTTTGGGCCTTAGGGTGAAATCCGTGAAAAATTACTACATGTTCACGTTATCTCTTTTTAAAATGACATGCATTATGGGACATTTATTTTAAATAATCTTTTTCAGTTTGAAAGCAAAATATGTATCAGTAAATTTTGCTGATGAATGATGGGTTTACGCTATAGCAAAATAATTGTAAGCATGAAAAAATGAAAAATTTGCTTGAAATATATACGAGTTTTGTTTTTCCGCTTTATTTAGAAAGCACGAGAAACGAAGTACGATAGGATAACGTATAGCTTTGCTTACTTTACTATTTCTCCCATGAGCAATCTTTCTTCGTCTTGCAAATTGATTTCTCTGATTTACAAAACCATTAGTCTTAATCATGTGTAGTGTACAGACATGCACAACATGGGAATTCTTAAGGGGAGAACAAATTTTAAAGTGTTTTTTGGGCTCAAAAATGGTTAGTACACGTCGGCGTTTCTAATGATGTTCCATCTTTCCACAGCATAAAAACATAAAACTCTTTGGAAAATTCTAAAAAATTCGGATAAATTTAAGAAAAATAGTCAAAAAATGAGTGGATGGCGCGAAGCGCCGAAAATTTAGCCTTTTTGAGCAAATAGCTCAAAACACCTAAAATAGCACCTTTTATACGAATTTTCAGGAGAGTTTTGGAAAGTCGGAAATTCTGCAGTCCCTCCCAACCCAAACCCCCGTCCAAGTGTATCACTCTTTTATCACTGTTAATGTATCACTGTTTTCTTTTTGTACCTACGAGCTTCTCTGTAAATGTGTGAGGATCGCCGCAAACATCTTGTGCGCAAGCAAATTTTTTTGTAATAGAAATGCTTTTAAACATATACTCAGTTTTTCAGCCTAATACAAAAGCATTATGTATGATGTCTAAGCTTGACTTCAATGGTCCGAAATTGCTTATTATATAGTCTGACTCTAAGTATCAAAATTTTTACGGTTTTTTTAGCTCAAGATATGCATGAAGTGAACTCGTAAAGCTAAAATAATTTATATTTTGAATCTGAAATGATAATCACCTTGTCATGCACTAACAGAATTACGCAATATCCGACATTGTGCCTATAAATTCAGTGTAAAATTAAGATAAACAAGCTGATTTCGGTTTGAAATAGCAGAAAACGGTGTTAAGTTGTCATATACTATTCATTTCCTGCAAAAAACTATAAAAACAAAAAGATAAATTATGAAAATATTTTTTAGGTTCTACGTAGATTGATTGCTCAGTATTTGAATCGCGTATTAGAAGCAAATTATAGCAAAGCAAGTAATGTAAGTAATGTAATGTGATATTTTGAGTTTTCGCTAAAAGCGCCAATAACTCTTTAAAATATTATATTTTTGCCCCAAAAAATCTTTGTACTGTGTCGGTGTTTTTTTGTAATCGGCAAAGATTTTTCCCGATGTACAAAAACTTTTCGGGACCGTCTTTGTACACGTACAATGATTTTTGTGAAGACAATAGTTGCGAAAAAGGTTTCGCCAAAATTTTCGGCGCTTCGCACCGAAATAAGTAATTGTGTATTTTATATGTCTTTATAATGGCAGAAATTGCGTTTCAGAAGGAAAAATATTAAATTTTTCGGCGGCGCGCCGTTTTAAGATGATTCTTAGTGATTTTTTCCTCTAGAGACCCAGAAATTAGCTAAAATACACTACCAAAAGTCGTAAAACTATGTTTTTACAACACTAAAATCGCTACTGCACCAAATTTTAGTACCAAAAAATTTGTGTGTACAAAATGTATAAAGACTTTTAGGGACCATCTTTGTACATGTACAAACGGACCTTGTACAAAAACACTGTACAGTGTACAAAAATGCTTCAAAAATCTTTAGACGAAGCTCAAAATCTTTGTCCCCTTCAGAAAGTAAACTGTGTATATGCATATCACTTTCTTTTCTCGAGTAATAAATTCTTGATGACTTTTGGAACTGTTTCCACTCAAATATCTGATTGAATTTCTATCTTTATTTGTTAGAATGCAAAAGACTGCTCAATGAAGTTGGTTTCTTCATTTTTGAAAACAACTTCTACTGCCCTGAAGATTATCATGCGAAATTTGGCAGCAAATGTCCGGTATGTGATAAGTTTGCAGAAGGCGAAGTTGTAGACTGCTTGGGCAAGACATTTCATCAACAATGCTTCAGATGTGGGCGTTGCCGGTATACGCATTTGCATACTTTAATTTCGTTCAGTATATTACTTCTTCTTGCCATCGAATCAGATTAACCGCTGTTACTTTGACTGGATGCATAAATTAATTATCATATACGTCGTCTGGCATCCCTAGTTTGATGTAAGCAATGTAAGAAATTTGACAAAAAAAGATTCCCGTGAAATCAGCTTGAGCTGTAAATCAAAAAAGAGCAAATAAAAATATGATGATGATGATGATGATGGTGTTAATAATAATAATAATAATAATAATAATAATAATAATAATAATAATAATAATAATAATAATAATAATAATAATAATAATAATAATAATAATAATAATAATAATAATAATAATAATAATAATAATAATAATAATAATAATAATAATAATAATAATAATAATAATAATAATAATAATAATAATAATAATACAATAATAGAGTATTAATTTAAATAATAATTAAGTTTTATTTCTAGAATAAATTTTTCGGTCTAAACCATACATGTGACGGCTTGAAATGTTGGGTAGGGGTCCCCGGCTATTTCAGAGGGTGGGGGTAAATGACCCCAATTTTTGGCCAAAAATACAAAAAAGCACATAAAAATGGCCGAAAACCGCAAGTTTTTTCCAAAAATTTTTAAAATGGGGGTCAAAAATTTTCTGACTCGGGGGATGGGGACGACCAACTTTGAGTGGGCTGATCCCTATATCCCCCTGTTACATGTCTGGTCTTAATCCTTCCTATACATGTATGATTCATATTTGTTTTCTGATGCGTTGGCAAATACAATCATTTGCTTAGCTGTATACTGAAGTCATCGAATGAATGTTAAAATCCAAACGTTTGAGTCGATTTCCTGCGAATCGACACGCATACCTTATAATCATATTCTTACTGCTGCTCACGCGATATTTTTAATTTTCGCTGAGCTCAGACATGTAACAGGGGGATGGGGGATCCCCCGTTCAAAGTTGGTCGTCCCCCTTATCTCCCAAACTCAGAAAATTTCTGACCCACATTCATCCTCACCCGATTTTTGGAAAAACTTGCGATTTTTAGCCATTTATGTGTTTTTTTGGCCGAAAATTGAAGGTCATTTACCTCCCCTCCTACTCCATTAAAATGGCCTGGTACCCCCTCCCGAAATTTTGAGCCGTTACATGTATGGCTGAGCATATGTCTTTTGCCGTCAAGCATTCGCTTCCAATCAACCCATAACCGAAACGAGTCGCGGAGCGTTTTTATGTCAGAAATGCGTCAGCATTTCCGGTACGCCGTTAAAATCCAAATATGAACATCTCGGACCAGATTCGACTGACGAAATTCGTCCTGTTTCTCCGCCTGTGTTATCATCGCCTACCGGTAACCAGTTTGTTTTTTGCATTTGCGATTCAAAATAAAATGAATCACTGTTTTTACGCATTGAAAATGAAAATTCGGCCGCGTAAATGAACTCTGGCACTTATTTACAGGACGTTCAAGAGAAAGTGGGTCAATAAGTAAAAATTTGTGTTTGAAACAGGAATGGGAGATTACTACACCCAAAGTCGGACGTCCACCCATCTTTCCTCCAAAGCCAGAAAATGTTTTTGACCCTCCCTCCCCGATTTTTTAAATAATCGATTTTTTGGCCGTTTTGTGCGTTTTTTAGCCATTTTTGGCCAAAAATTGGAGGTCATTCATCCCCGCTAAACTTGGCTGGGGACCTCCATCTTAAACTTCCGAACCGGTCGGTGCATGTATAATTTCAGATCTCCAAAAGTTCTTTCTATGTAAAGCAGCATAAAAGTCCGCGCCGAATGTATGCATTATGTATTATATCGGTTTCTTCTCAAAATAATTGCAGAAATGGTGAAAACTAGCAATTCTGTTGTGGTGCTAATCGTGCAAGTTGCCTGAATGTCATTTGCACGCACACGAGTATGGGTCGCGTAAAAGAGCCTAAAATTAGTTCTGAACTTTTAAAAAAAGTTTCAATTAAATTTCTAATTTTGATTTCCTAAATCTAAAATATAAAACTTTGAAGTCGTTATTCACTTTTAACGCTTAGTCGTGCGTTTAAACTTGTTTCGCTGGCTACTTTCTTAATAAGAGCGGAAACACCGCGGCGGGTATTCAAAAATGATGTATAATTATCAGAAACCTAAAGGATTAAATAATTTTGTGTAAAACATGCCTCATTTGCGTGTTATCCTCGAGGAATAGTTGAAGACGAAGAAAAATCTACTTCGTAGAACTAATTCAGAAGCTGTATCCGTATATTTTTAGCCATTTTAATCATTTACTAGTCAAAAAATAAGAGATCTTAGTGTTAAAAAATGGGGAAAATTATTCGTTAATCAGTAAATGCAAATGTTGTGAAACATGCATGCACACGGTCAAAAGTCTGCAAGGGGGTAAACCGGTGTTCCTTGGGGGGTGTGTTAAATGATTAATTTTATGGCTAATTATGGCGCTAAAACGATATTTTTGTTGTTCCTTGCTCCCCCCGTCATACCCATCACAAACAGTAAAAATGCTTTAATTCGTTGTATTTTCTCTCCTCTTGTTTATTCGTGATTCAGTTTGCCTGAAAACAAATGATAATAAGAATGATGGAATGACTTGAACTATCAAATATGGACAGAATATTGGACAAAAAGTGGCTGAATGAATGAATGGACAGCACACATGCACATAGGGGGTGAGGGGGTATTACCCCCTGAGGGGTCAGCTAGACCGGTACTGTCCGGCGATTTTGAGCAAACAGGTCTTGTTCTGCATCATTTTTGACATCAAAATCAGTAAAAATGTCAAAAATTTTCCGGCGCTTCGCGCCAGATTAGTACTTTTAAGTACTTTTTACTCAAAAAGCGCCCAAAATTGATAAATTTTTGCATTTTTTAGTGTTAAAAGTGATATAATGCAGTCAAAATGGACCAAAAAATGCTTTTAAAATGTGTTATTAACACGAAAAAACGTTTTATAGGCTATTTTGACCATTTTGATCATTAAAACAGCAAAAAATCGTGAACGTTAAATTTACTGTTTTAGATTTTTGGCAGTTCACCCCCCCTGCCGACCCTGACCTTGTGCACCTACTCGAAAAATACTTCAGATTATACTGCTGGGCATCGTTTGGCGCTGTTTCATAATTTCAGCGATAGGTTTTGGTCCGCAAATGGCCTGAGGGGGTATGCTTTTCAAAAGTTGTGGTAGGGGGATACTTCCATACCCCCAGTGTGCATGTGTGTTGTTAAATGTGAATGTAAACAAATGTTTTAGTACCAAATAGAATTGCATCAAAATGGTTACGAAAGAACAGAAAACCTGAAGGTACGTATATGACTATAATTTTTCGAAATAAACAGAAAAAGCCATTATCATACTTGAACCGGAGTCTTTATGCACTGTTATCACTGTTTTTTTTTGTACGAGCCTGTTTGTACATATACAAAGATCTCCGGAAGAGTCTTTGTACGAGCGAAATTTTTTTGTACATATAAGGTATAGATATGCAATTGAATGTACACATTTTTACATACTACTAGATTGTTATCCGTGACCCGCACGCTTTGCAAAAGGTGTAACCTTGTCCTAAATTCAGATGATTATATTAGTTCGGCCCGAAACGCCAAAATTTTCATAAGTCTTAGGTTGAAATTACACATAAAATTCGACTCAGCAAGTTAATATGACTTGTGTTACACAATTATAAATAATAAGTGGTTGCAATGTGCTGACTGAATCTCATAATAGACACCAATTTGCTTATGAATTCAATGCAACGCAAAGATAGAATAGTCAATTTTATCTTCAAACGGCAGAAAACAGTGCAAAGTTGTTTAATAGTTCTTTTTTCTGCATCGAATCTTATAAAACAGTGGAAATAGATGTAGAAGATGCTTCAATCTGTACAAAGATGCTTACTGATAGATTTTGGAGTGTTAAATGCCCGCGCTTGGAGCTAAATAGGATGTAATTATGATACTCGGCGCGAAGCGCCGAAAATTTTTAGGAATTTTGCTAAAAAATACTCCAAAAAACGTTAAAATTACTATTAATTTGCCCCAAAAAGTCTTTGTACATTGTACAAAGATGGCTCCGAAAATCTTTGTACGAGCCTCAAAATCTTTGTCTCGTACAAAAAAAATAGTGACTGTTATCGATCATAATCCGAAAGTTAGTCGATCTAATCTCGAATAATCACGACGTTATTCATACCTTTTACTTATTGCTTCCTGAAGTGGCGACAATTCAATAATAATCTTCGCGAATATCCTTGCGAAATAATTTTTGTTAGATTTTATCTCTTCCATACTCCTACTCGTTTCACAAAATATTTTCTATACGCTATATTTGTCTTTTATGTGCGGTTGCAAGTGGGACTAGAATGACGTCAAACGTTTTTCAACATTTTTTCTTTTCGGCTTTTTTCTTGCTTGTATGATCGTCGAAATCTGACTATCTGTAATTTCGCGCCGTTGTTTTTTCATCTTAATCAGTCAATCAATCAGTGATATTAACGAATACTTGTGGAAGAGTCATAAATCGGCTTATTCAGGGAAAAACAGCTAACAGTAATGAAATGTAAGCAAAGTGGTTGTCCTGGAGGAATCGTATTCGATTTATTTTCGGATTCGAATGTCTGGGTTATATCTCGCTCTGCGGAGAGAACACAATTGGTACACATGGATTAATTATCCGAAGCAGTGACGGATAGAGTATTCTTTCAATGGGAGAGGGTGGTACCCTAACTTTTTTATTAAGTGTCGGAAGTAAGTCCAAAAATTTGCCCTCCACGTGCGAAATGGCGTTTTTTCGACCTTACGCGTTGTCTACTTTCATTTAAAATTTCTTTTGGCGCAACATTTTTTTCAAAAAAACATCTAAAACCTTCAGCAATTTGGCTCGAAAAAATCATTAAATTTCTTTGATTTTATTAAAAATCTGGTGCGAAGCGCCGGAAAATATGTGAAATTAAAGTGGAAGAACGTTTACAGGCTCGAATTACAGCTCCATCTCTTTTATTTGCAGTATTTGACGCTGAATGTCGTGAATTTTCAAAACTCATGCTTGGAAATAGAAGAAAACTATGCTGAAAAAGCTCTTTCTTATCTTGAAATCGTTTTAAAGCCTATTTATTGACCAAAAATATGACTTCCGGGCTGCCAAGAAAATGAATAAATGTTATTAATAGGTATTGTCGCCGGAAAAATTTAATTATGATCACAGACGGCCGAAAATCATTGCAAATTACATATCCACTCTTTATCTCGCCAATTATTCTTGGGTCGATAGCATACATGTAACAGGGGGATGCGGGGATCCCCCCACCCAAAGTCGGGCGTTCCCCCACCCCACCCCTCGATTTTTGGAAAAAATTGAATTTTCGGCCGATTTTAAGCGCTTTTTGGCAGTTATTGATAAAAAATTGGAGGCCGCTTACCCCCCCCTAACAATGACCGGAACCCCCGAAATTTCGAGCCGTTACATGTATGGCCGATAGGCCCCGCCCCCTTAAATCCGCCCATGATTTCAAGAATTGAGTTCCTGTAAGAAAGATTGTTATTCTATCGTTATGCCAAATTTTATGCTTTCGCATTAATTTAATTAATTAGTAAATAGCATAAAAGAGTCGTTTAGCTTAGGTAGGATTCGTTTTCGGTAATATTTAGAAGTTTCTGTTATGGCCGCGTAAAATTTACGTTAAAAATTACTTTCCGTTTCATCAAGGTTTCTAATTATTCATGAGAGCAGCTTGTCTCGTTGCCTAGTAACGTTTCTTATTTCGTACGTAAATGTATGTAGGTTTAATCCCTAAAAAATAAACAGGTAATTAATTTGGGGCCATTGATTAACGACTTCGATCTAGTTTTCGCTTTCTACTTTTATATAACTTTCAAAAGCCTTCGGTATTCTTATCGTTTTCAGTATGAATCAGTCTTTTAATACGCATTCAAACGGCCCTGCGCGCGTCATTCTACCAGGTCCGCATTCTATGTTTTCCTAAAAGTTCATAAAACCTTTATCTTAAATTCCTTATAGCTTTAGGTTCGCCTTAATTTTCAACTATGATTTCTCGTGTCATGTCAAGGAGCAGAAAAACGCGAAAGTTTAGCGCCAAAAGTTTCATAGTCAAGCAGACAAAAATAATATAATCATGGAACTCTAGGCTACCTCGATTTTTTCTCTTAAAGGTGTGCTTATACGCTGGTCGCTGATGCTCACAACTTGCACTATTCTAAAATTATCTTGAGCTATCAAAGCTTTAATCACTGGGTTTATTAAGTTTGCACGCAAATGCATGAAGCTACTTTGCTTTTGTTAGTTTAATTTTGCTGTGCGTGTAGCTTAATTTGGTAATCTGAAATATTTTAGATTTTTTTCGGCTTCGTCAGTAAAATATCTGCAGTTTATTGCGATGTAAAGGCGGATTGTTGTGGTGTAGTGGAAGATGAAGTTGTTGGTGAACAGCAAATAAATTAAAATTCTGAAAGTTAAAGTATGTGCTAGCATTTGTCACCATAATGGTCATTTATTACGCTTGTTGTCCCATCTTCAACTGTAGTACAATGCGATTAAAATGGCTTTATAAAAATACGTCTGATATTCAACATCATTTAAGTAGCGCCCCACTGCTGACAAATATTATTAGCTGTTTTTCGACTGAATATTTAATTGCTCAACAGAATACTAGCTTCACGCCAGCAGATTTAATAAGGTTTTGCTGAGACACTTAATTACTCTAATATTGTAGATTCAGTTTTTCATGTATATCATCTACACATCATTGTACGGATCACCATTTGGCATATACGACCATTTCTGCTTGTTTAATATGATACGAGTAAAATCGTAGTTAATCAATACGCTTACATATCAATTGGAACGTACTTTAATTCGATTTATTAGATAGTATTCGTACCTCTATTAGTTGCATTCGTACCTCCATTTGTTTTTTCGATTGTAACTAATATCGTTTCCTAGAACATAATTAGGTGTGTATCTGCCCATTCTTCAACAAAATAAGTGCCCGCATTAATGTCTAAGTCGTAGTATTAAAGCCTTAACCAAGAACGTACGAGTAAAACAATATACAAAATTAGATGAATATAATTTGACGTCCAATTTGTTGTTGGACCTCTTCTGTGCATACTGGGGTTCCACCATGCAGACTTAATAGATAAATCATGTTTTGCATACATAATAATTCACATAAAGCTGTATTATACTCCGGTTACAATAAATTAGGGTTTCGAACGTTTAAAAACTTGCATAATTCTTTTAACAAAGGTTAAAAAGTCAGAGATGTCTAGCCTATGCAACATGAATAAGCAGGTTTCCTCATTCTTGTGCTTCTGCTTATAGTATTATTCCTAATTGCAAAGGATATGATTTATTTATTGCAGTTATTCATGCTTTGCAGACTCATTCTGCTCTACCAAAAAATTAAAATAAGGAAAAGTTTCAGACGATAATTAAGAAAAGAATCGCAGTTAAAATTATTAAAAGGTAATAAAACGGTTTTTTTTATCTCGTAATATTTTTACTGTTTGAAAAAGACGAGCCCAAATATCCTTTTCCTCTCTTCATTTTGATATACAAGTATGTTCGGGTGTTTCCGATACGTCACATAGTACGTACGTAGCAACTGCATTCGAGCATTTGAATTTACACTATTGTATGTAAACAAGACTCATTATCTCTATTTAAAATGAGATTTCATTTCTGAAATGTGACGTATTAATTTTTGAGGTTTGAATTAATGTTAAATTTGTTATGGGCGTACGCAGCCCAGAAATAATTTTGGAAGGGTAGGATAATGCATGGAAAATAATGAAAATAGGCATGTTTTCATCAGAAAATATCAAAATTTTCGGCGTTTCATGCCGTACAAGCATTATTTTCGTTAAGTTAGGCTCAAGCGCGGCCGAAAAAACGTCATTTTCCATAGCTTATTGAGAGAAAATAAATTTATTTCGAACAGTTTGAATTTTATGACCTCAACGGATAGAGCATGCTCGGAAACGTCAGAAAATGCACTTTCTTTTGTGTCCTGGCGAATATGTCCCGAAATATAGGGTCACCAATTTGAAACCCCCCCCCCCTAAAAAATCGCCCCTGATCAGTAATATATCAATCGCATGCATGGGCAAGGTAGAGATTCCAATACTTTAGGTAGGATATGTGTGATCAGTTGGCACAATGTGGTTTATCGCTTGAAATCCTCTCATTTCTCTACGTTCATTGCATTCCCCAAAGGTTAAGGCTATTTAGTCCCCTCTGATTAATGGGCAGACACGCGCGTTTTCTATGACCATTTTAGATTCCTTTTGCTTTTTTCGATTTGAAGTCGAAGGTCATTTATTCCCTTTCCCCTGAAAATGGTGGACTACCGCCATCCGGAATTTTGAACCGTTACATGTAAAAATGGTTTGTGGTGATCGAGTGTTTCTTGTGGAAAACTTAGTTGAATAAAATTGGTGCTTAAGTCATCATATAAGTAAAGAGGATTGCTTTAGATTTCCTAGTTTTCTGCAAATTGCGATAAGAATTATGAATCGTGGAATCATCGTGATAGTGGCGGATAAGCGCAAATTAACCAATAGCTTATAAAAATTGAATTATCTTTTGTTTTGAAATTACAACGCGCTTAGTTTTCTGCTCTGTACAAACGCATAAATATCATTGCGAATGCTGGTTAATCGAAAAATTACAGATTCGTTTGCCTTTCTTTTGTAGATTTTAATTGTCGCTAGATGCTCAGTTGCTAATTCACGGCATACGCGGTTTTTTTCTAGGTCTCATCAGCGCTGCGCTACTTCAAAAAGTTTATAATGCCAAACGAGTTCTGTTAGGCATGTTCTTATGCGATGACTATCGCACTGAAAGCTTCTGAGTTCAGTATACTCAATTCTACTGAAAGTTGCAGCGCTATGCTTTTTCCTCTGGAGGTTTGATTGCTTAATCTAATTTCTCACTCCATCGATTCTTGTAATATCTATTGGATTGACTTCTTTTCTGTAGATCAGTAATGCACTTTTAATGTACCGTCGGATGCATGCAGGAGTATCGCGTGATGTTTTTCAAAGGTATGTTTTAAAACTCGTCAGTAAAGTGGACATTAAAAATGTCGAGTTGTTTTTACTTTCTATCAGGAAGCCTGATAGTGTAATTGACAAATCCCCACACTATCAAACTTCAAAAACCTTAGTATTGAATTTTGTTCAGCTGTGAATTTCCAGCTAAATTATTTTGTCGCTCATGGCTATTTCTATAGCGATGTTTGCATTTAGTTTGTGCCTGCTGTAATGAGATCGTTCAAAGTGGTCAAATTCTTCTTGCTCTCGATACGCAGTGGCACATTTGGTGCTTCAAGTGTACGACTTGTAATTCAATTCTACATGGCGAATATATGGCCAAGTAAACAACCTTTCTATCAAAAGCCAGTCATCATTTTTTCGATACGCTTCGTATTTTTTACATTTCTGCTTGGCGTGAAATGTTTGTAATTTTCATGTTTTATTGCTTACTATTATTTTTTTTAAAGTTTTCTCGTCAATTATTCGCTCGCAGCATTACGGATTTCGGAGCATGATTTAAGGATACTAAATTCTATAATGACACTTTTCTTTTAGTATTCGCATAAGAAAATTTGAGACTAAATTATCTGTTTGCTCGTTTGTACCCTAAAGTTCGTAAATTAAAGGATAGAATAAGTTGGCCTGATTGAAATTGAAGAATTTCAGACATGAATAAGTGGCAAAATAATTTTACTTTTCTAAATTGATAAAAACGCGTAATTGAATCCTTTGATAACCAGGGTTTCTGGCAGTAAAAACATGAAAGACCAAACGACTAAGCAAATTTGACTCTTTCGCAGGATTTCTGGAGATTAAAAATATATTCAGTCCCGTTAAAGTCTTTATATGTAGGTGCTTTTCTGTAATTCTAATTGAAAGATTTATTTTCATACATTTTTGGCGATTTCCAATCGTTTTAGCTTTCTCAATCATGCATCACCTGACTAAACAATTCTCTGACCGAATATCGAGGTCACTTGAGTATTAATTACGTTGATTCCTCAATCTTTATAATTGTCTATGTCCCCTCATGGTCGACTGGAAAAGCGGTATTCGCCTAGGAGGGCTAATTGCAGTGCTCAATATTCTATCTATGTAGTACCTACTGTTTTGTGCAGGGACGGCTTGCCGTATTGCGTGAGAGATTATAATGCCCAATTTGGCGTTATGTGCTACGAATGCTCCAACTACATTGCCGGTAAAGTTTTGCAGGTAAATTTGAAAACTGTGGCTACTTGCTAGCGAAAGCGAAGTAGCTGGATTGCTTAGGATTGTATCAAGTAGATTCACGTGGTTTTGAAAGCCAGGGAGGGGTAAAATTCTGAGTTTGTTGCCAGGGAGGGGTAAAACCGGGATCAGAATAGTATTTTTAGTTCACATCACAGTTAAATCTTATCTCTCCAATTTCTTTTAATTTTATCTGTAAAATCTTTGCGCTTCGCACAGATTTGTATTTTTAACGGACACATGACGATGGAAGACAATTTATAAACAGATAATGACATAGGTATACCCCTTATAATGCATTGAATTAACTCATTAAGCAAGATTTGTACTTTCATGCAGTTACCATTTCATTTTTAAATATTTTATTTAGATTCATGAATAATGAGCTTCCTTTTTCTTTTTTGGCAAATAAAAAAAACATTGCTATCGCCTTTGCCTATATATAAACTGTAAATGGAGGAAGGGTCGTGCAAAAAAACCTTGTTTGAATGCAAAGATGACTTGACCATATTTACAAGTGCGTCTCGTGTAAATTATCCCAGTTTGTTTCAGAAATGTTTAATAAGTAAAAACTAATGTGTGTGTGTGTGTACCCGGCTTTCCTCAGTTGTATTAAACAAATTAGTATAGCCATGGTTAAATATTTAGAATATATTTTCTCGTGAGATTTTACATGCACATTTTTCGGATCTGTTTAGCTCGATCCTTCGCTTCGAAAAAATTTCCAGAAAGATGTTGCTAACATTTAATAACTTTAAAACATATTTACTCAGACGGATAGGATTAGTAGCATAGTGCATTAGATTGTATTCCTTGTTGTAGAATCGGAATAATAAATAAATTGGTTGATCCGTCAGGCTGAATAGACGAATGAATTTATTTGATTTATATCAGTTTTGTGATAATTTTTGATGTTGAAACGTGTTTTTTATCTAGAATACTTTGTAATTTCTAGTTTTTGAGTGGATTAGCATATATTCCTTCAGTCAAAAAACGGCCGAGAAAAAGTTTAATAAATGATGAAACCAATGAAATAATTGCAAATAAGCCGTAGAAGACTAAAAATACTTTTTCATTGTTTAATGCGTATTTTGTTTTATGTAGCTGCGTCAAGCTTCCTGTTGTTGTACTAATGACATGATTAGGATCGCGTCAGGGTTTCCCTGATTTTAATTTTTGGCTCCAATTTGGCGCTCGATATCTGAAATACCTAACAGATTTGCGCGTCATATATATATACATATATCATCCAACAAAATTGTATGATATAGTGTCACGAACGATCGGGAATTTCCTTTATTTTCTGACGCAGGCAGCTGATTAAACGTAGAACTGAATATTCCTTTTTGTTTAACATGACTATGTAAATTGTGTTGCGTTTAGTACGCTTTGATTTATATATTAGTGGGCTTTGAAATAGGTTGAAGCAAATGATAGTTAAAATTTGACCTCAACGCAAGCCTCTTAGTGCCTTCGATGTAAGAAGACTAAAATTTTGAGGGCGCAGTTTTCTATGGAATTCTCTATTCAGGATAAAGCAAATTTCAGCTGGTAATTTTATAGAATTCTTATGTAATAAATGCACTTAGTTGGGGTGATTTGGGCGATTGTAGTCAGGAAGAGCTTACGATATGCCTTTTGTAAAAATTGAATGTGCTTTCTATCACAAAGACATCAGCCTTCGCATAGCTTGATTTCTATCTAGCTCTCCTATTGCAGGCTGGCGAATATTTCTTCCACCCAGCTTGTGCTCTTTGTACAAGATGTGGTGAAAATTTTCAAGAGAAGGAAGAAATGTTTATGCAGGGTACAATTTATCCGAATTATATAACACACAGTAAATTTTTGCTTATATACTGTTTTTTGTTACTGTAGGCGACGAAATATGGCATTCTCGTTGCAGTGATTTAAAACCATTCGAGCGGATACCCGTAATTTATTTCCATTGATTACTTCACGTTTTGAATAAAATCTGTCCATTAATTCGATTATTATTTGCTTTTTATTCGTGCATGAACTCTTTTAATGTAGTGCCTAATGAAGTTTTGTAGTTCGCTTGTTTTTTTATTAAATTTTTTCATGCTAATATTTTATTTTTTCTCGTGCTAATTTGATGGAAGAAAACACACCTAACGACATCGATTTGATTTGATTAATTTATATTGATTTGTATTGATTGATATTATATATTATGCTCATAGACACTAATTCAGTGCCTCGCAGGCGGGATCACTCCATATTGACGGAAATATTTTAATGCACTTTGAGAGCAGTTACGTGTTGCTTGTTAAGTAATCGTCAAGTCATTTTTTTGTATGCGTAGGGTAAGAATTCTTTTTAGAGCTTTGCTTAACTAACGGCTTACATACAAAATTGAACGAATAAGCAAACAAATGAAAAGGGAAAAGTTGTTACATCTTGGCAGTGCTACGATTATGAAATCCTGCTTTTCTCGTCTTTCGTAAAATCTATATGTTTTTGTTTTTATATCTGCTCTGCAGTCGAACTATAGGTATTGCAAGTTGCTTGAAAATTATTCATTTTCTGGTCGATAATTGAAAATCTGGACACTGGTACCAGATAAGCATTAATGGTGCTAGAAAATAGTTTTCCACCGCATAATTTTTACTTGCATTTTATTCCGAAAAATTTCAGGTCCGTTCCTTAAGCCTAAAAGCCTACTAAAAACCTGTCATGGCGCTCGTTCTAATGCACCTTTGGGATTCTCATTTTCTGAAAAATAAGTCTTTCCGTCTAGAGGGTGTGGACTGGCGGCCAGCCTTTTTCCTACAAATTAGGTCATTTCAATTAACTACATCTCGTTTAAGCTTCTCACTCTTTTATACATATACTTTCATGTTTTTGATCTTATTCCGTTTCATTCAATTTGACTAATATCACTTTGCTCAATTGAATCTTTAGCCCATTAGCGATATGAAATTATCGATGCACGGCCGGTTTTGCATGTCTTCTCCATTGCTTTGCGTGGTGGGCATTAATGTAGTTTGCTTATTTTTTACGTCACTGTTATTGTGGTGATAGGGTGTATTATTTTGTCGTAGGGTCATGCATTCAGGCCGTGTTGGTCGATTTTGAGAGTATTGACAATTTTTTCGTTCGATCGCCAGCCTTTTCTTCGATCCTTAACCGAAAGTTGCAGTGTTTCTTTTTCTGTCAGCCAAAAAATAGAACATTCATCTCCTCACCGTTTGAAATTGACCGATTGCTCTCTTGATGTTCAGAGCTGCTTTGCACTTAGATATTTACCTGCTTACATGCGTGTTCTTTTGACAGAGTTTGAACCCTAGAATGACTGCTCAGTATTGACCCCTCCCCCGCAAAATAGTTTCCTACCCCAGAATTCACAATTTGTCAAAAAAAACAGAAGAAAATGTGCTGTTATAAGCGTTTTTAGCGATCTTTTGACTGGGAGGGGTAAAATTTCTGACACTTCGCGCCTTATACTCATTTTGCACTGGATTTTGTTCAATTTATTCGAATTTTTTACAATTTTATTCAATGTTCTTTATATTGTAAGCGTCACGTACCCGTTATTTCAAACCCAAAAAATGGCACTGTATAAAAATTTCTGATGCTGACCTCAGTATTCCTGTTCTGTAGTGAAATTGTATGCTTGCGTAGATCAAATTTTATTGCACCATCACTAATTATCACGCATGACTGAAAGGATAGTTTGAAACGCCTTAAATTTAAAACTCTGTTTTTGCTTTTCTGAAATTATTCTTTTTGCTTTTCTGAAATTAAATTCCTAGCAGGTTAACGTATTTTCAAATTCGCCATTTTTGCGATTTTAATTGTAATATGATTTTTATTATATTCGTGAAGTGCTTTTCATACTTATGGTTTACTTTTAGGCATGCTCGCGTGATATTTTAATTGCTAAACTTCTATTAATCGCATGAAAATTGAAACAGCTTGTTGACTCAGTTTCAACACTGCATCCATTTTTTAATTTTTTTGAAAATTATCTTCTTAATTTTTCCTCAGCCTTTTTTAGCGTTCGTTACCACGTAGCCCCAAGAAGGGCATCGCTTATCCGAAATACACTGTCGATTTTGGAAAGCATTTGACCTACATGTATTTATTACCAGAACAAAACATGTCTTGTCTAAAGCAGCCGATCGCTCCGCATCCGCCTCTTACGCCGCAGTATCATTATCCGCAAGGTACACACATGCAAACTGGGGATGTGGGGCTATCCCCTACTAGGATTTTGTAGAAGCATACTCCCTCAGGTCATTTTGGACCAATACCTATTGCTCGAACCATAGAAAAGCGTCGACTTCTAACAGGATAATTTCACGTATACGTAGGAAAATCCTTATTTTTCGAGCAATAGACTGTTCTATTCATTCATTCATTCAATTTTCTTTCGTTATTTTGTTTGTATTTTATGTTGCAGGTCATTCTATCGCCTTTATTGTTATTGTTTTCATTCAAATCGAATTACAAATATTCATAAAGGATAAAATACGACGAATTATGTGCCTATATTTGTTCGACATTAAATAGTTGACAGAATTACTCATTTATCCCCCAAGAGACTCGGTTTTCCCCCTCTTAGAACTTTTGATCGGGTGCATGTATGGTATGGTATGTATATATATGTTCGAACGACTCGAGTCTAGAATGCATCCCATGACCGTAGCGAAAAAATGTCCTGATTTTATATTCTGCAGTATGAATTTAAAATCATTTGAAAAACGAAGAAAGTTTAAACAAAAAAAGCAGAGAGTTAATTACTTGTCTTGTTTAAACTATGCGCATGGTCGTAAACAGGACTTTCATCTTACATGCTACGCATTTGCAAGCTGCGAAAAATCATGTTCGTTTTCACAGAACATAACCTTTCACGATCAAAACAGAAAAGCTGCTCAATTTTGAAATATTCCGGGAAGAATGGGAAAATTTTCTTTAACTAACCGTATTATTTTAGTTTAAGGACGGAGAATTCTTATTTTTTTATCTTTTTCGTATGTAAAATTTGTGATAATGAATTTTCCTAAGAAATCTTATGCTTAGTCTCATTGAAGGTAAATGTGTAAGTGATAAGAATATTATTGTTCCTTCCTCGTTATTCCAATATTTCTGGGCATTCAGGAAATGTGGTCAAGATGAGACGATCGCGAATCTCAATGTTCAAGACGAGTTTACAGAAGCTTGGTACGCAGTTTGATTGCACATTTTTCATATATATATATATATATATATATATATATATATATATATATATATATATATATATATATATATATATATATATATATATATATATATATATATATTAGTGATGTCCCGGTGCCGCTTTTTTTTACCGGTGCCGGTGCTACATTAGCATATTATATAGTGTACTATGCTTCTTCAGAAAGGGTTAAATTTGTACCTATTCTTTCACCGGATATACATATTAAGGGCAAAATTTCATTTGGCTAGTAACGACTTCATTATTTTTAATTTATGAATATATATTAATTTTCTTACTTAAGCATTAAACAAACAAAAAATTGTAATAAAATTGAAATTCGAAGAAAAATAAAAGTTAAATAGTGTATTATAAGTTTAAGTGTAGCGCAATCAAGATTAGCTCGTGCAGTAGTTAATTCTTTATTTAAATCGAAATTTGGTTTTAGTGCATTAGTTAAATATTCAACTAGTAAGAAACAAACATGAAAATAGCCACAAAAACTTTTTGAGGTTAAATTATTTGAGTTTATCATTTCACATTTTAAAAAGCCTCTGAAAACAAACATGGGATATATTAGTAATGCAAAAGACTTACATAGAAGTTCATTTACGAAGTTTTAACAAGCTTTTTCTGAATAATTTGCCGGAAAAAGTTTTGCATAAAAACTATTTCAAAATTCTAGCTGCGTTTTACGGTCTTCTGCTCACGAAATGGAAAAATAAAAATGGATTTGATGAAATTAAGTTGAAAACTACTCTGTAGTACTCGTCCTTCTTGCCTACAGATGGTAGAATTAGAAGAACTTTCCACTTTATATGTCGATGTTTTTAATTTTAATTTATTTTATTTACTAGTGTCCACACTTCTTGCTGTTAATTGATGTTTTCAATAAGATGTGTTTCATTAAATGAATAATTCATTTTTAAAGCTCGCAGACTTGTTCTGAAGTTCAGTCAAAATGCTTCACTATGCTAATCAGAAGATTTTATTAACAAAATGCTACCTTTTTGCGCCTTTATTCATTAAATTGGTGATAAATGAGCTTCAATTATTCTTCTTACACTAATTTTTTCTCTTTTATCTAGCACCGGCGCCGGTACCAGCCTAGCACCGGCCCGGTGCCGGTGCTTAGGCACCGGCGCCGGTGCCGGTGCCCAGGACATCACTAATATATATATATATATATATATATATATATATATATATATATATATATATATATATATATATATATATATATATATATATATATATATATATATATATATATATATATATATATACATACAGGGGCGTAGGCAGGATTTTTCTAAGGGGGGGGCGGTCCAAAATTGGTGACCCTATATATGGGATATGGTCGCCGGGGCGCCAAATAAAGTGCATTTTCTGACGTTTGCAAACATGCTCTATCCGTTAAGCTCATAACATTCAATTTTTTCGAAAAATTTTTATTTTCTCCTATTAAGCTATAAAAAATGACGTTTTTTGGCCGCGCTTGGGCCTAAATGAACGAAAATAATGATTCTATGGCGCGAAGCGCCGAAAATTTTGAGAATTTTCGATAAAATGATGCCAATTTTCACGCATTTCCTTACCGTTCCAAAATTATTTTTGGGCTGAGGGGGAGCAGCTATAAAAAATGACGTTTTTTTGGCCGCGCTTGGGCCTGAATAACGAAAATAATGATTCTACGGCGCGAAGCGCCGAAAATTTTGAGAACTTTCGATAAAATCATGCCAATTTTCATGCATTTCTTTACCTTTCCAAAATTATTTTTGGGCTAAGGGGGAGCAGCTATAAAAAATGACGTTTATATATATATATATATATATATATATATATATATATATATATATATATATATATATATATATATATATATATATATATATATATATACATACAATAGGTATCTTTATTTTCTTGGTGTCAGGATGGAGGACATTGATTTTAGGTTTTTTTGTTTTTTAATCTTTCCCTGATCTTTCGATTTTCATCTTATCTTTCTGTGGTTGATTGACATGTTTGTGTTTTTAATTACTCATTCTAAAATGCCGCTTAAGCCAATGCGTGATTTATAGATTTTAAAATCGTAAGAATTTAACGCATTTGCCATTTTGGGATCAAATTAAACTTAGTTAGCTGGGAAATGCATCAGATTTACTAGATTTCTTATGATGTTTGTAAGCGAACTGAAATTCGTCGAAAGTTGTCGAATTTATTCCAAAACTTCTGCACTTGAAATGATTCAGAATAAAATTTGGTCTTGTAAAACGGCAAACAGTCGCTGTTTTACGACGCGAATAACAAATTTTTAGAACTTTTCCGGGAAGAGTTGAGTTACCCGACTGTCCCTTATAAAAATGTTGGATCAGCCATTGCTCTTAATCTAGCTTATCGTACGTTATATACATTCACAGCATGGGAATTCTGGGGGAAGTTTTAATTTTAAAGTGCTTTTTTGGCCCAAAATGATTGATACGCGTCAAAAACATCGTTATTCGGCGTTTCTGACGATGCTTTGTCGTTCTAGATAGTTTTTATAAGGTCCCTTTGTACATGTACAGAGATGATCTCCATGAGTCTGTGCACATTTTGTACATGTAATTTTTTGGGTATGAAGTATGATACTGTAGCGCTTTCATTGTGCTAAAAGAGAAATAGATAGCTGAAAACGCTTAAAACGGCACCTTTTCTACGACTTTGTCGGAAACTTTTGGAAACTTTCGGAAAACTGCGAATTCTGTGGGGAGAGGGGTGAAAATTCTACCCCGTAATCCTCCCCAAGATCGTGTATGGTAGAGAATTAATATTGTAATCTTTCAGCTGAAGTTTTGGCCGAACAGCAACCGAGACCCCGGTCTCCTCACATGGATAATGAGGAGCCGATCGAATTATCGCAATATCCGGGAGCCCATGTTCCCGATCCAGACGAAGTGCCTCCGATTGATAGGGATGACTTTCCAGCGCCTCCGTATCCTTACGCCGTCGAAGGTGAATAAATAATATACAGCTGAACCTCGTTAGTAAACATTCGGATAGTAGACACTGCCGCTTAATAAACGCCCTTCCCTTCGGTCTCTGCCAAACTGCTGTGCTCTATCAAAAATAGAAACCCATTGAATAAACACTCGGTTAATGGATAGTTAACACGGCTGCATAAGACTGCGCCTGTATGACAACGTGCTAATGACCTAGTTAAACACTTGCCTAGAACACCTGACTAAACGACACTGAATTCATTTTTTGTGATGTAAAGCCGGTTAGTAAACACACTGTTTTTGATATTAAACACGGTATTCACAGTAATGGAAAAACAAAAGCACTAATATTTAAAGGGATGGTGTAATGCTCTACCATATTGTACATGTAATTTTGGCCATAACAGCGCTATGTGATACGTATGAGTAAATAATAATCAACTCGCTTAGTAAGCACACTCGGTTATTAAACACGGAGCCCCTTGGTCCCCTTTGGGTGTATATTACCGGGTTTGACTGTACTATTCAGAAAACGTTTGAATCTTTCATCATTTTTCTCCCTGTTTTGCACTCGTCGTTTTCATTTCATGTCTCTTTGCCTATGAGGAAATAAGTACACTCAAACATGCACAATAGGGGAGTTTGGGGGTATCCCCCTACCACAATTTTTGTAAGGCAACTCCCCTGAGGCCATTTGCGGACCAAAACCATTGTGAAAGATCGTCAAACAATGCCCAGCAGTATAATCTGAAGTATTTTTCTAGTAGTCCTCTGTCCATTTATTCATTCAGACACTTTTTGTCCATTATTCTGTCCATATTTGATAGTCCAAGTCATTTCATCGTTCGTATTATCGTTAGTTTTCATGCAAACTTAATCACGAATATTTAAGAAGAGTAAAATTCAACTAAGTGAAGCATTTTTACGGCTTGTGTGTGACGGAGGGGGGGGTACCGACATAAACTCATCATTTTAGCTCCATCATTAGCCATAAAAATTAATCATTCACCCCCCCCCTTGAAGGAAACTCAGTTTACCCCCTCCCAGAAGTTTTGACTGTGAGCATGTCAAAGTACACTCGAAATCAAGTAAGTAATATATGTACTCTCTGCCATACGTAACTATAATTTTACACATCGATGAATGTAATTTTTGAGAGAGTACGAAAATGGAAAATAATGACATAGCATTCAAAGGTGTTGTTAATAGTCAAATATTCGCTTGTTTGCTTAGAGCTGAAGAGACGGCTGTCTTCAAGTGATGTTGAGGAAGAGGATACCGTCGACGGCTTTGTCGATGAAGCCAAAATTAAGAAAGCTGAAGAAGAGTTGAAGAAAATCGAAAACGAATCTTCAATAGCTAAGATCGTTGCGAGTAGTCTCGAGGTTGATTGAATTTCTCAAATTTTTATATTTTTTAATTTACAAATGTATGCATTTCACACGCACTTTGAGCTTAGGAAGATGCTGTTTGTTGCCTCTGTTGAGCAATTTCGATTCAAATCAAAGTTTTTCCGCCGGATCCATCAATGTTTGTTATGCGTGTTTTCGATTTTAGCATTGATTTTTTTTCGTTGTTATCTATCAATCGGAAAAATTTTCTTTTATATGTTGCCCGACTTCAAACGACATATGAATCCAAATAGAATCGCGGAAAAGGAAAAATCTGCAATAATCATTCAGTTCTGGGGTCTGTGAGCTTTTTGAATTGTAGGAGTCTAAACCCTTCCGCTAAGACCTATATGGAAAAATGGCTAAATTTGTTTGAGGAAAATAAAACAAGATCAATATGAGATTAAAAACCGACAAAAAGCAAAACCTTTTTGCAAAAGTACTTGAAATTGTATTTTCACGATATTTCAACTTCTATTCCAATTTTTAATGCTATTTTATCTCAGAAAGGCTGATTGACCCCCTCGTAGATCAGCCGTGGTGTACATTTGTGAATCCGACGGACTGTACCTTTTGTCAGCTCTAGATCTTACCCCTCCCTAAACAATATTTTTCGATTCCGATTCCCCAACCCTACCTCACCCCCTGATCATTTGAATTTATAAATAAACGAAAATAAAACGTAAGCAGCTTCCCACAACTGACTTATACTATTTTGCTTTCGTTTCTTTCTTGTTGCCTTTTTCCGGACTGCTCTATTTTCATCATCATTTTAAGCATAGGTGCACAAGGTCAGGGTCGGCACGGGGGACAGTGAAATTCTAAAAATTCAAAACAGTAAATTCAACGTTCACGATTTTTTTGCTCTTCTTACGATCAAAATGGTCAAAATAGCCTATAAAACGTTTTTTCGTGTTAATATCGCTATTTCAAAGCATTTTTAGTCCATTTTGACTGCATGATATTACTTTTAACACTGAAAAATGCAAAAATTTATTAATTTTGGGCGCTTTTTGAGTAAAAAGTGCTTAAAAGTACTAATCTGGCGCGAAACGTTTGGAAAATTCTGACGTTTTTACTGCTTTTGACCTCAAAAATGATGCAAAAAACGTTCCACCAGCTCAAAATCGCCGGAGAGTACCTGTTCGGCTGACCCTTCAGTGGGGGGTAATACCCCCCTAACCCCCTACTATGTGCATGTATGATTTTAAGGAAGGTACGAAGAAAGTGAAGGCTCATCTTCATTGGGATCCGAGATCTGCCTCCAGAACTCCATCGGCCAAGAAGATTCCCATGTTTAAATGTCGTTACGAATCTCCTATTAATGCATGTGAGTTATATATGATTAAAATTTTTTTTCAGAAATCACATTTATACGAGGCAGTTTTGCACGTCTGCGTCGTTTATTCATTTATTTGCAAAATCTATATTTCACGAAAATTGAGACTTACAAGCTTAATAATTCTTAAGTTCTGCTAAGGATTGCTCGGCCTATGTTATGCGATATGACGTCGTTGTATGTTTTAAGCTGTATTGAAGTATTTTGATGTTTTATGATATAATGGGCTGGGCTGGGCAATCCTTTACAAAGCCTGAGTATTGCTAAATGTTCAACCTTCGTGGCATCAATTGTTTATTGATATCTATTGTACATACCTACACACAGACGAGTACCTTAAACCCAAAAATTTTTAGTGGACGGGGGTAATCGAACCTCTTTAAGGGCGGAATGACTCACGTTCAATTTCTGGCAGAAAATTGGCCAAAAAATATAATTTTTTCGCCAAAAATCGTGGGAGAGTCAAATTTGTGAGTTTTTATTTCATGTGTCAAACATTCGTGGCGATTAGTGTAATGTAACGTATGAGAATTACCTTTGTCGCTTTGACAATTTGATGTTTATATCGCTCATCAAAATTTGATTGTTTTCTGTTTTGTATACTTTCTTTGTCTCTATTGAAGCGCCATCTCGCTACCTCAACCGTCCTCGACCTTGGGAATATTGGGAGCCCGGTAGGGCCGCTACTGCAACATTGCCGTATATGCCTCGTAAGCAGTGTAAATCATTGGCAAATATTTTTGTCCATTCGCCGTTGTCACACCTATTTAAATGGATTGCATTCAATTGTTTAGCATAGTTTGATCGTTGTGGTACCAATTTTTTTCCAACGCCCTAAAGCACGGTATTTATTTTATCTCCCCTTAGAATCTTATTTTTAAGAATTTTTAATTTTTTTGCGATTTTCTGCTGCCAGTGGATAGAGCGTGACAGCGACGTCCAGTTTTTTCATAAAATTATTTCTTCCATTTAAATATTTTCTTTGTAATCGATTTTGAGTAATGCACTTAAATGAAAAAATTTCGCTTTAAAAACCTTCGAAATATTGACATTGATTCAGATTCAGTGTTTCTTGTCTTGTCATCCGTGCCCAAGTTTTCGTGAAATTGAATAGAATAAATTAAAATAAAATGCTTTGTCTGCATGCAGAGCTGCATAATCAAATTTAAATTAAATGTGCGTAGATAGTAAAAAGATCGTTTAAGAGATTTAAGCAATGTCGTACAATTGAAAATTTAAATAAAATATATGTGATTAATATGTAAAGGCCCGTAGCCGTGAGTCGAGGGAGAGGGGCAGTTGCCCCACCTCCCTTCCCCCGAAACGGAAAAAAATTTTTGTTTCTCACGAGGGTCCCCCAGAGAAAGAAATTAAAAATTCTCTACATACATTTAAAAGATCGCCAAAATAGTTTTTTGGCGTACTTTTAAGCTAGTAAACGCAAAATCTTGGTGCGCTTAGCGCCGGATAAATTGTTTCTGTATAGTTTTCGTCCTTCAAACAGCTCAAGTATGAGACATAGGAAACGTGTCGAATTTTTTCTGCGTGAATCATTTGTTTTCCGGCTGCTTTTCTTCGCAGGGCAGTACAAATACGAAAAGTTAAGAAATTGTTTATGGACTGGGGGATGAGAAATCAGTTGCGCAGATAGTTTAAGCGATAGAATTTTTGTGTATGAGTATAAAATAAATTAATAAAATATTTAGCTGACTTTCGATTTTTTGTTTCCCCATTTCCGAAATAAAATCCTGACTACGGACCTGAATATGTATATATGTACATACAAGTGACTACTAGGGATGCAACGGATATCCGGATCCGTTATTATCCGGTATTATTTTGGATCCGGATCCGGATCCGGTATTTTGAAAAATTAAGATCCGTATTCGGATCCGGATCCGGTATTTTTAAAAATAAGATCCGGATCAGGATCCGGATCCGTTATTTTTACAGTTTAAAACGGATCCTAAACGGATCCAAGAGATTGTGATAAAAGATCATTGAACCTTGAATTGTATTGAAGAAACAACATCATTATGAGACAAAAGCTTTACTTTGATTGACTTAATACTCAAATTCAATGACAGGCAAATTGTCTTTAAGAAAGAGCAGCTTTTCTGCAACCAAAGAAAGTGGTAGATTGCTCAGTCATAAGCTCAACTAACCGCTCATCTATATCAATTGATCTTGCAGCATCGTTATTCCATTTTTACCCTTAAATCGTACATAAGTTAATTAGGAATCCTCTCATAAAAATAAAATATTTCATACAGCAAGTAAGCATGCTTCCATTGTCATTTGCACCTTTTGTTTTTCATGTTTCAAAGCAGTCTTTTCGCAATCTGCGCGTTTTTCTGCAAAGGAAAGTAGACATGCCTGACGCGAATCTTCTACAATCTGTGCTTAACAAGACCCTTTTCTTCGATCTGCTGGGACTCCTCTGCTTTGAACTTTTTATAGTCCGCCGCATGCTTAGTTTGCAGACGCTTTTTCATACAGGTGGTACCAGTGACTTTTTTGTACTCGGAAAAGATTTTTCCCGATGTACAAAAACTTTTCGGGACCGTCTTTGTACATGTAAAAAGATTTTTGGGAAGACAAAAATTGCAAAAAAGGTCTGAAATTCGCCAAAATTTTCGGCGCTTTGCGCCGAAATGAGTAACTGTGTGTTGTATATACATGTCTTTACAATGGCAAAAATTGGATTTCAAAAGGAAAAATGTCAAATTTTTCGGCGCTTTGTGCCGTTTTAAGATGATAGTGATTTTCACACTTGGAGACGCAAAAATTTGCTAAAATACACTACCAAAAGTCGATCAACTCTGTGTTTAACACACTAAAATCGCTACTGTACCATATTATAGTACCCAAAAATTTGTGTGTACAAAATGTACAAAGATTTTTGGGAAGACAAAAACTGTAAAAAGGTGTAAAATTCCCAAAAATTTCGGGCGCTCCGCGCCAAAATGAGTAATTGATTATCCTATATATCTTTAAAATAGCAGAATTTGCATTTAGAATGGAAAGATGTCAAATTATTCGGCGCTTCGCGCCGTTTTGAGACACTTTTTAATAATTTTTGGCGTCAGAAACCCAGAAATTAGACAAAATACGCTACTAAAGATCGAAAACCCTGTTTAACCACACTAAAATCGCTACTGTACTATAGTGCACAAAAATTTGCATGTACTGCATGTACAAAGACTTTTGGGACTATCTCTGCACATGTATAAACGGACCTTGTACAAAAAAACACTGGGTGGTACCCCTCCACTGCTTCTAGAAAGCTTTGCTGCGCAGAGATTACATTGCGATTTAGTTTCGTTATCAGCTAGCGTAAAATAGTTTTAGATAGGACTAGAAATGCTTTTTGGCATTTCCGATTAATGAGAGGAAGACGCCAGATTCGCACTTTTTCAAGCTATAGCCGAATTAAGATCAATCCGGACCACTGAACCAAGCTCTTGCAGCTTTGCTTATTTCATCATCCTACAGTAATTCTGCTTCTGAAACTAATGAGCACCGTACTTGCGAACAAAAATTTAAGTATTAAAAGATTAAGCGTTCATAATGCATATTCATGGATCCGGATCCGGATCCGTTATTATCCGTTATTTTAATAATTAAAGATCCGGATCCGGATCTGGATCCGTTATTTTGAATTGTACGGATCCGGATCCGATATTATTGGAAAACCTGGATCCGTTGCATCCCTAGTGACTACTCGTCTTTATGACTTTGCTAATATTTAAGCACCGAAGCCTGGTTATAGCCTGGCACAAAGGTCGGCCACTTTACCCGGATGCACTTCTCTATATTACGTAAGTGCTGATTCACTTTAGCTTTCATCCTGTTGATTTTTGAATCTTAATATGTAGTTGCGTTATTTTTCGCTTTTTTAATCTATTTTACCTGCTTATTATTTTATCTATTAAGTTTTACCTTTTTCTACTTTTATTTTATTTTATTTTCATTTTATTGGCTTATTTTATAAGGCTAAAGATGCACATCTTGAAAAAGCACTGGCGGGTTTAGAGGGGGAAAGTGGAGGGCGGTAGCCCCTGTTGTCAAAAAATATTCGGACGCAATGCAGAATAAATATTTATGTATTTTTTGATGATTTTAGCCATTTTTATCATGA
This sequence comes from Mermis nigrescens, assembly GCA_036768485.1. Classification (NCBI taxonomy): domain Eukaryota; kingdom Metazoa; phylum Nematoda; class Enoplea; order Mermithida; family Mermithidae; genus Mermis; species Mermis nigrescens. The sequence continues at coordinate 125,006 of JAVLUZ010000653.1, read as the reverse complement.
TTCTTCAAATTTTTTCGGCGCTTCGTGCCGGTTTAGTACTCGTTAATGACATTTACTGATTCTCTTGTTGCTCTTAAAAACTAAAATTTACGAGTTTTTGTGCAGAACAAAGTTTTTGTAGCTCCGACAATGATTTCTTAAGTGTATTTTAGGCGATTTATTTCGATTTCTGCGTTAATTTTGCGAGTTTTCCAGAAAAAGTTCTGGAAACTTGTAAATTTTGAATATTTTTCACTTTTTTTGCATCAGAAATAATTGTGATTTTCAAAAAGACGGCAAAAAGGCGGTATTTCAAGCATAATATACGAATTTTTGGACAATGTTTTACACTTTAGGAAAATTTTGGGTTCCGTCCCCCTCCTGCCAGAAAATCCTGCATCCGCCACTGTGAAAAAGGATGAATTTGTTAAAAAAACTAACTTACGATTTCACGCACTTTTTACATAGCTTATTTGCATTACGCTGACCGAGTTTGTTTTACGAAGGAACCGATATGGCCGATTCAGTCAAAATCTCAGGAACTGGGAGCCCGCGTAAGCATTTCTTATACTATTGCCTAATTTTAGTCATCATCGCACTTGGGCTTGGGGTCTGGATTGGACCCTTCTCGAGAATTTGAAAGATCTCCAGAGCGATGGATCCACAGAATTGAATTTTCGAGCTATTTTCGGTCATTTCGCCCCATAAGAACCCCTCCAAAATTTAGTTGCTGCCCAGCCCATGTATGGTTATTATGAACTCTAAAACAACCAGCGGTTTTGTGAGTTTAAAATCCACCCGTTTTCAAAGTAAGTCAAAGGTGGTCAATTGCCGATATTATACTGCCACAATAACCATACCATATAGACCAGGCCCGTATCCAGGATTCGGCCGAGGGGGTGGCGGACCAAACAAATTGGTCTATATGTATATATCAGTAAATTCGAAGGGAACTCTCGCAAAAACCGCAGTTTTCGACGTTTCTCGACCTGTTCTATCATTAAGATCATAAAATTCGAACTTGTTTTTGACAAAAATTCTTTTCGCTCAAAAAGCTATATAAAAGTGTCATTTTTTGGTTGGCTTGAACCAAAATGATGAAAAATACTTCACATTCGACGTGTAGCGCCGAAAATTTGAAGATTTTACGGCAAACGCATTCGGTTTTTCCATCTTTCTGTGCATCATCTTACCTTTCAAAAAAATTTTCCCGCCAAGGGAGGGGCGGCCGCCCCCACGCCCCTTCTTAACGGCCCTGATGTACACTCTAAATAAGGCAGGTCTTGTTTCTGAACCATTGAGAAATATGACATTTCTTAATAAATTTCTGATAATGATTTGCCGAAAAATTCCAAAAAATGTGCATTCTTGTGTCTTTTTATACATACCTGACCGCCTGTAATTTCTTTTGCATTTAAGCTTGTTGGGGTTACTTTGAATTTTCGACCAGGTATATACCATGTTATTAAAGCACCTGTAGTGTGTATACGAGTCGACTATACCGACAAATCAAAGCTAATAAATAACTAGTAGTGGGCACACATGGGCGTCCCAAGAAATCGGCAGACCTTCCCGGAACCATTCCTTCCCAAATTGAATTTTCTGACATTTTTTCAAAATTTTCACCTGTTTTAAACTACTCATAATCTTACGTGGTCGTGGAAGGGGAGTTGGGGGTATGCACCAACCCCTAGAAGGCCGAATACCCCCCCCCCAGAAATCAAAATAACCCCCCCCAGAATTCAATTTTTGAAATTTTTTCGCAATTTTTTGATGCCAATGGATAGTACTCGATGAGAAACGTTGAAAAAATGGTGTTTTTTCGCCATATCACTATTTTTTAAGACTATTTTTTACCTTTGACAAATCTTGCACCCCCTCCCCTCAGAATTTTGGTGCTGCCCACCTATGCTCATAATCCTCAGAATTCAGCGGCTGCTCATGTACATATGTTAGTATGAACCTTAGACACTATCGTAATTTTTATAGAAGTTGACAAATTAGCGCCTCCTAGACATGCATGTAATGGCTCCAAATTTGGGGGTCCTTGTCTATTTTTAAAGGGGGAGGGGTAAATGACCTCCAATTTATGGCCAGAAATGACCAAAAAACTCAATTTTTTAAAACATGGGGGTCAAAAATTTTCTAGCTTTGGGGAAAGGGGGACAATCAACTTTGGGTGGGGGATTTTCCAATATCCCCTGTTACATGCATAGTGCGTGGGAGGTTAACCGAGTTTTACTCAGACATGCACAGCATGGGAATTCCGGGAGGTGAAATTTTAAAGTGTTTTTTGGGCCCAAAAAGAGGTACGCGTCAGAAACACCACTATTTGGCGTTTCTGAATGCTCTATCTTTCTAAAGTATAAAAACATTCGAAAAATATAAAAAGTCGAACAAATTGAACAAAATTCAGTCACAACATGAGTATGCGTTTGACACTTTTGAGCAAATAGATAGCTAAAAACGCTTAAAAACTCCTTTTCTACGAATTTTTAGAAAAGTTTTGGAAACTTCCGAAAAATCTCGAATTCTGGTGGGGGTGAAAAAAACCCAAACACACCAGATCATTCATGGGTATACTGTGAACACCTAGAATACAAACCTTTCAGAATTTGGCAGACCTCCAGAATAAAATTTTTAATTTTTGAAATTTTTTGCGTGAATTTTTTATGCCAATGAAATGAGCTCGATGAGAAATGTCGAAAATACTGTTTTTTTGTAGCTAACATAAGTTTTTCGATATTTTTTAACTTTGAAAATTGTTGGACCTGAATTCTACTAGGGTCTTGTAGGCTACTCGGGTCTCATACTCTTATTTATACTAGAGTTTTCATGTATTTTTGTCGTGAATTTTGGTCATAACGTACCTAATTGAGGTCTGGTGTTTCTTTCGGGGTCTCAAGATCGAGCAGATAATGGCGATAGTGGCCGACCCCATAGATTTCCATTTGTAAAGAATGTTCTCGTTGTTTTATAGTTTTTTATCTCTTGATGCGAAACGTAAAAAATGACGTTTTTTGCCCATTCCGCGAGTGTAATTCATCTTGTTGTTTTCCCAGAATCTTACAAGACTCTGCCTACTTGTTACAATCAATATGAAGTACCAACAAGTGCAGCTGCTCTGCCTCCAACCATTTTGAGACGTTCATTGCCCGACATGACTAAACCTCCCAAGGTAATGCAAGAAATAAATAAATGGGCATTTTGCGAAATTTGGATTTGCATCTCGTTTCATTTCGTTTAGCGTAAGGAACGTTAAACAGTATTATGCTAAAACTTTAAAAGCTGTCTCATTAATGAGTAATACGAACAATATTGTGCAAAACAAATTTTTCTTCGTTTTTATCAGCCCACTTCAGAATCTCTTGTTTGCCCCGAAGCAAGCACGCTAAATTTCAGTTGTTTGAATAAACTTCGAAATTTACTTATACATAGATAATAGGGTACGAACGAGTAAATTTCTAATAGTACTCGTGCTAGTGTACGCAAATATTGTTGCATGATGTAAATAATTGGAAAACCTGCTATAGTTCTCAAAAGTGAATTAATCAATATAGCGTCAATTTCGGGGTCCAAAGTTCGTCAAAGAGCATTCGGTAGGTATCTATAATTATAGTGTGATTTTTTATAAAAGGTCTCAATGACGTAAAGCATACAGTAGTGTAATTAGATCTTACTATCTAATTTTGAGACTCGTATTAAAATCTTTAGATGCATCCATATTACGTAGCATTACTTAGCGTGTATTTTTTGTCGAATTGATAGCAGCTCTAAAAGGTTTAAATATTGTGGTGTGTACGTGAATTCCGAACACACTGCAAGAGAAATTAAGGAGCGCTTTTTGAAATACTTTGACTTAAGATCGCTTTGCCTCTGACTTTTTGGTTCAAAATTATGTTACTTGATCTTTTCAGTTATACGCACATGAAATAATTATGACTACCAGCGATAAAATGCCCGAAGACGTTGATCGATGCCACTTAGAGGTACCGAAATGCTAAAATAATGTTCACATTAACATAGTTTTAAAAAACTTACTTTAGGATTTATTTAGTGTTTAATTATTTGATTTACTTAATGTTTTATTTCATTTTATCAGTCGATTTAATTTATTTCATTAAGTAATTTGCAATTATTTTATTAGTTAGCATAGCACTGATTAATTGTTTTTGGGCGTAAATGTAACGGCTCGAAAATCTAGTTGGGGCTCCCGAACATTCTCACGGGGGTGACCTTCAATTTTTAACAATTAGTGGCAAAAACATCTAAAAAGGCCAAATAACGCAAGTTTTCGCTAAAAATCATAGTCAAAATGTTTTGGCTTTTGGGGATAGGGACAACGACCAACTTTAGGTGGGAGATCCCCCATCCCTCTGAAACATATTTTACGAAAAAGACCTGTGTGACGTAATTGGGCAGTGGTGAATTATCATTGAATCTAGAATTTTTTAGATTTTAATTGGAAAATCATGTACCAAATAAATGATAAAAAGTAATAAGAATTTTGGGTTTCAGAGCTTTACTTTCCAACTAGAACTCAATCAACTTTTGATTTAGTTTGCCTATCATTTTTGGACTTTCGCTCAATATTTAAATGCCCAAAGATCCTAAGTTTTGCCAAAACTATCCTAAATAATCTCTAAAAGTACGTTCATTTCGCGTGAAATAGCGTTTTTTCGCGCTTGGGACAGAACAGAACCATGTCTGGTATAGAAAAATTCTTAATTTCTAATAATTCCTCAAAAAATTTGCATACTTCTCGCAAATATTGGCAAAGAAAAAAAACCTAAAAATTCATGAATAAAAATAGCCGCAGATGACTAAAACTGCGGCTCCCTTACGCCTGAAGTGAAATACAATGCTAATCAACGAGAAAACTGTCCAAATTACTATAATTTAACTTAAAAACTCTTTGTATGATGCACAAAAGCTTTATGTTGCTCCCAAAAATTAAATTGTTGACGCAAAAATATGTCCTGCCACGAAAGTCAATAAATGCCAGCCAGCCACTAAAGAGTACGAAAAATTTGGATAATTTAGCAGATGATAACCAGAAGACCTTGTAAAATACATATCCATCCTTCAAAATCCGCCCTTGAATATACGCGTGATTCTGATGATTTTTGTTTCTAGATTTTCTTTCGATAAAAACATTTTTATAGCTCGTCATGTCATTTACATAGGTTTTAAAAGCACGAACATCATCATACGTGTGACTTGAAATCAAATTTCATTCGGCTAAACTTACTTTTTATTGCACCAAACGATAAGAATGCGTTTTTTCAGCGTCATTTGGCCAAGGAAGAATTTGAACAAGTTTTTAATATGACGCCTATCGAATTTTACAAACTACCGGAATGGAAGCGGATTAATTTAAAGCGCAAAGCTAAATTATATTAGTTTTTGCTGAATCTTACGGCACGACTGCGCGTTCATTATTCTAATACTGTTTATTATTCGGTTTTCCGGTTTAAACTGCGTCGAAACTATACTTAAAAAGATTTATTTTGTCAATGTTATCCCGAAGGGTCAAAATGTCGAATTCACTCTAGCAAGGCTAAGAATTTAATTATGTCTAACTCCGATGCATGACTGAATGCGACTAATGAACTTGCGTGATTCAGGTAAAATTTCGGATATCGAGACCATACATGGGCAGGAGCCAAATTCAGGGGGTCAAAACTCAAAACCAGTAAAAATCCCAAAAAACATGCCAAAAATTCAATTCTGGGGGTTATCGATTTTGGGGGTAATCCCCCTGCTTATGCGTGATCGAGACCCAGAAACCCTCAAAATCGTTCTTCGAAGATGATGGCTGTCTAGAAGCGTTTTTCAGCGTTTTGCGGAAAGAAAATGTTCAGCTTTTGTTATCGATTTTTTATTCATCGAATCAAAAGTGTTAATTCTCATAATTCGGTATTTTCCACTCGGGCCAAGTGTTGCGTATTATTATCGTTAATCGATTCGATCGCACCTTTGTTTATGCGTCTTTTCGTATTGTTAGGCTGCTAAATGCACTTCTTTACAGTAGAATTGCAGTTTGCATTGTTTTGCTTTAGTGTGGTGCATTTGAATATAATAAGCGTTTTTATGGCGAGTAACGATTTTAATTTAGTGCCGTGCCGATCGATTCTTTTATTTAAAATGTAATTTTATCGGAGCTTTGCCGTTATGTATCTTATTCTAATTGCCTTCATCGTAGCGTCGTCGTTTTGACTCTTTTAGTTGGCCAGTACGCTTTTTGCACTTTTTTCTCTACCTATCCATCGAATATCGATCGAACAACGTTTCATAAAATAAAACATACAAACCAAGCAGGAACCTAATTTCATAAGTGATTAATTTTGATTTGTCCAAGGATACTTGCCTTGCCGTCAATGCACAAGGTCAGGGTTCGCAGGGGAGGGGTGGAAGTTCAGAATTAGATTAGGATAGTATGATTCTTTGTGCATGTTAAATGGCAAAAGGGATCATAATAAAGCATGTGCGGATTACCACGGTGTTTAGACTGACTGCATTATACGGCTTTTGATTATTTGTATAAACGGTTCAAATCTATCAGTTATGGGCACTTTTTGAAGCAAAAAGAGTTATGAAATAGATTTTGGACTTATGGTCTGTTTCACATAAGTTTGGGCATAAATTTTAAGAATTTTCTCGACAATAAGCCGGCGGATTACGATAATTATATATCAGATCAATGCTACTCGTATAATCGGAATCTGTCAGCTTTTCTGTCGTTGCTTTTCAAAACTTATGCCAAATTGTGAAACGGACCACGGTGGTCAGAGTTGAGCTTTCAGTACCTATGTTCATAAATGCCAACGGTAATTCTTGATAATCAATGCATTTATTATATGCAAAAGCGTTACTTCGCCTGTGAATAATGGGCGTTTCGGGCTTATTGACGTATGCCTCAAGACATACATTCGATCATCGCAAGTTTTCGATTCTTTAGTGCATATAACAAGCAATGTAGGACATGCAGGCGATATGAAATTTTAGATATTTCGTGAAATTTTGAATCACATCTGCAGAACCATTATGAAGTCGAAAAATATAGGCACGTTTTGAGCGTTTCTCTCATCGAGCTGTACAAAATAGTGAAGAAAAATTTCGAGAATTTTCTTAACCATCTTTAAGCTGATTTCATACTCGTACAAAAAATCTGTCGCTCAAATTATATACAATTTCTTAACTTTTCGTCTTTGTACAAATCACTAACCAAAAGCTTAGTGATTTGGCCGGAAGCCTTGAAAAAATTGGACATGTCATCCAAGTCTAACTCAAATTTGAGCAATTGAAAGATGAAAAGTTTACAGGTACGAGTACAATTGATTCGGCGCGAAGAGCCACAAAATTTTGCATTTACTAGCTCAATAAAAACCTGTTTGGCGGTCTTTTATGTAAATGCACTTGGAGAATTTCGAATTCTTTCTTTGGAGCACCCCTGTTAATGAGAACTTTTTCTTGAGAGAGAAAGCCCCCTCGTAACCATACGTGGGCAGCAAGAAAATTCTGGGGGGTGCGAGATTTTTTTGAAGGTCAAAAAATGGCCTTAAAAATGGTGGTATGGCGATAAAAACACCATTTTTCGACGTTTTCATCAAGCACTATCCATTGGCATCAAAAAATTGCGAAAAAAACGAAAAAAATTTTAAAAATTGAATTCTGGGGGGGTATTTTGATTTCTGGGGGTGGTATTTTGTTTCGGGGGGGTGCATACCCCCCAAACCCCCCCACGCCCAGGTGTGCTCGTAACTACAGGCCTATATACGTGTATTGAGAAGCGAATCTCAAAGGAGAAAAATATTGTAGACAGTTTCATGGTTTTTACACCAATCAATAAGTCATCTGAATTTTCTAATGTCAACTTTTTGTGATATTGCCCATCAGACCCTCCCCAGAATTCAGTTGCTGCCCATGTATGGTACTGAAGTCGTTAAGGTTCAAGGAAGCGTACGATACGTGCTACAATGTTTTAATGTGCTCAAAAACCATCACTGCTTACTGCGGCCGGCAAATAAATTACGCGAAATGACGTAAATACCGGTTCATTAACAGAAAACGTTGAACAAATAATAAAGGCACAGGTGATAGAAAACGTGCTCAACGTGTACAAGCATCGGAAACATCATATAAAACGAACTATTTCTTAGGGTAAAGCAGCAATAATGATGAAATAGATAAAAAGGCTACGAGCAGCGGGTGAAACATAACACAAATACAGTAAGCACGTAGCGATATATAAAAAATTAGACTTCTAAAAAATCACACGGACAGGAATAAATCTTAATGGAGTAACCGTCTGCCTTAAAGCACGCGAAGCATCTTGCAGAACATTCACTGACCTTTCAGCAAATCTATGCTACCTGTAATATACAAGGATGCATACGCAAATAGCGTTTAAATTAAACAGAATTTAGACGAGAGCATTTATTCCTCACTTTTCGATCAATTATACATGGGCAGCAAGAAAATTCTGAGGGGGGGGGGTGAAATCGCCCAAAATGACCAAAAATCTTACTAAAAATAGAATTCCGGGGGTCTACAGTGATCTGCGGGAAGTTCCAACTTCTGTGGGGGATGTATACCCCCAGACAACACCTGGGCTTGGGGGTTTGGGGTATGCACCCCCCAGAAACCAAAATACCCCCAGAAATCAAAATACTCCCCCAGAATTCAATTTTTGAAATTTTTTTTGTTTTTTTCGCAATTTTTTTGATGCCAATGGATAGTGTTTGATGAGAAACGTCGAAAAATGGTGTTTTTATCGCCGTATCACCATTTTTAAGGCCATTTTTTACCTTCAAAAAATCTTGCACCCCCCCCCAGAATTTTTTTTGCTGCCCGCGTATGCCCCAGACCCCCAAGCCTTCCGAATCAAAGACAGAACATTTATTTCTCGTATTTCGTATTACTGTGATCTTCACAGTCATAGATTATGGTGCAAGGATTTAGCTCTAACCTGATTTAAAACGGACCGGAAAGTTACCCCAGCAACTAAAAGTGTCTCTACGGCGAGGCTATACAAAGGCAACATTAGGTTAAAAATTCGATAAGTAGGTATCATAAATTAAATAGGACGATAAGAAACTAGTTACGTGGCAAAAATGAGTCACACTTTCAAAAATTAAATATAAAAGACAAGCGCTAACGAATACGATCACATATTATTTGTTATTCATATCACATTGAGGTCTCGCCGATCTCTTTTTTAATTTGCTGCTGATACAAATGAATTTCGTGTGGAGTATGCACACGTACTCCTTTCTCTTGCAGATGCTTTCGGGTTAGGAAACCGCTAAAATCCGATGAAAATCATTGCAAAAGTGCGAATAGTAACCACGGCCAGACGTGTAAGAGGTGGATGGGGATTCCCAGCGAAAGTTGGCTGTCCAGTGTCCACCTCCATCTCCCCCAAAGCCAGAAAATATTTGACTTTGGAAAAAAATTGAATTTTTTAGCCGTTGTTAATTGTTTTTTGGCCAAACATTGAAAAAATGGATAGGGATCCCCGCCCAAAATTTGAAGCCGTTACATGTATGACCACGACCCGGCCCTAAGCAGATGGACGGAGATATCTCTTCCAAAATAACGACAATACTCTATTAATCGATACTTTATGTCAGACATTCCCATTGAGAAACCGGTTTCCAGTTTTTTAAATATTCTATAATTTTCCTGAATTTGGTGTCGATGTTAGATAAAAAGTAGAAAAATCACATTTATGTCTGCGTAAGTACGCGTTTTGATTCGCAATTCAGCGCTCTGCTCCAAATTTTTTAAAATAGAATCTTACGAGGAAATCAAATACACATGGGTATGGAGCCATACATAGGCACGCTTAGGTTTTTCAGGGTCAAATGACTTCCCTGAAACCTGCAGGGTTGGTCATCATGACCATAGATGCAGAGCATAGTCGATCTATGGGCTAAAATGACCCCAAAAATTGGTATAAATGCTAGAAATGCGTTAAAACAACGTTATTTCACAATTTTTGGCCAATTTCAAGCACTTTTGATGGAAAATGTCTATTTTAATACTCTTCTGCCTTCATTTTGTCTCATTTTCTTGCGGGGTTAATCCGGCTTTCCCTGCAGGTTTGCTCAGCCGGCAGGGTCAAATCACTTGACCCTTAATTTACCCTATGCCTATGTATGATGGGGTTAAACCACCAGAATCCAAAATAACTCAGATTACAGTAGACCCCACAATTAAGTTTTTTGGCGCTTTTTTGACATTTTGCCTCATCAGACTCCCAAAATTAGGTTACTGCCCATGTACGCGGTCAACTCCTTAGAGATGGATTAAACTTAGATTTATTTTTCAAGGAAACTATTTATTCCTGAAGTTTTTCAATTTCGACCGATAAAAATTCATGAAGAGGCTAAATACGAAGCTGGCTTTAATCACTTTTCGTACAGCGATGCCCAACCATGTGCTGCCTGAGTGAGAACACAATTAACCAATTCAGAACTAGATAGCTAATTCAGCTTTACAATTTGCAGCTATTAAGGCATAATATTCAAATGCTTTAAAAGGCAGTGACGCGCTTTCATTGCCAAAGCATCTCACGGCACACTTTTTGGCCAAAACCGTTTCATCAGTTAATAAAAGTATCATCGAAATATACCAATTCTCACTTGGATTTCTCAAAAAATTAAAAATTCTCGAAGTGCGTTTGAAAGACCACTAAAATTGGCGTACTTTTAAGCTAGTAAGCACAAAATTTCCGGCGCTTCAGGCCAGATTTATTTTTTGAATAGTTTTAGCTTTGTCTTCTAAATCGATCAAAAAGTTTTGGCCCATCAAAAAATAAAACCCCGAATATGGGCCAGTTGTACGTATCGGCTATGTATATTTTCTGACAAATATTCCAATCAAAATTACACATAAACAGTCACACACAGATCCGTCAAGAATGAGTAAATACCGAATTCCGGCTTGAATTTTGCGAGCGGCATCTTCAGCCTGGCCCTTATCAGCAACTTTCAATAAATCGTCATAAGAATAACTAATGCCCGGGGATTTTTTAGACGACTTTGGCTCTTTGTGATTCGGCTTGTCAGTACTGGTCAACTTGTTGTCAGAGGACTCTAAGACATAAGGACTGTGGCTACGCGACCTTAGTTGTCCGGGATGATGAATAGGCACTCCTTGCTGCTCCAAATGCTTGCGAGTCAAATAACCCCTGAAAAGACGCAAGTATTTACAATTCGCCTTCCTCGTTATAGCAACAAATGGCAGCATATGTACATGCAACAGGGGAATGGGGATCCCATTCATAGGTGAGCGGCACCAAAGTTCTGGGGTAGGGTGCAACTTTTTTTCAAAGGTAAAAAATGGCCTTAAAAATGGTGGTACATATGTCAAAAAACACCATTTTTCAACGTTTCTCATCGAGCACTATCCATTGGCATTAAAGAATTGTGGAAAAAAATTTCAAAAATTGAATTCTGGGGGGAAAATCGTGGTTTCTGGGGGTATTTTGGTTTCTGGGGGTGCATACTTCCGAACCCCCCTCCCTCACGCCCAGGCATGGCCGTCACCCCAGCCACGCCGCCCTCAAAGTCAGAAAAGTTTTGATTCCCCCTAATTTTTGACGAAATCTTGCGTTTCTTGACCATTTTTAGGTGTTTTTTCCATTCTTGGCCAAAAATAGGAGTCGTACGCCCGAACCCTTTCTCGGAGACCCCCATTCGAAATTTGAAGCCGTTACATATATGCATAAAAGGCACGTACGTATTCTAAACCTAAACTAAGGGGACCCGAATTTTTCAATTTTCGAGAGGGTTAATCGTAGCAAGCGAGTAAGCAAAAACTGCTAAAAATAAAGAAAGAAGCGAGCGATTTTTATATGTCAACTGGCTGAATTTCAAGTACATAACGTATGCATGTGGGCCTGTGGATCTGGTCCTGCTTGACCATACATGATCTGAAAGTTTTTCACCCCCTAAAATTAGCGGCTTTCCAAAAAAATCGTAGAAAACGTCTTGATTGAAGCGTTTTCACCGATCTTTGACTTCTGAAGTGCTAATTTTTAGACGCTTCGCGTCAAACAGTCATTTTGAAATATATTTTGTTGAAGTTTATCAAATTTTTCTCTAAAACTTTTTGTCTTTATAAATGCCGAAAAATGATGTTTTTGACGGTATCCATTGTTTTTGAGATGTAATTTCGAAAAAATACTTGATTAACCCCCTTCCATCATACATGGGCCTGGGGGAGTTGGGGAGGGTTTAGACTCCCAAAAGACGGTATACCACCTCCAAAATCGATAAACCCCAGAATTGAATTTTTGGCATATTTTTTGAGATTTTCATCAGTTTTACACCATCCAGACCCTCATAATTCGGTCGCTGCCCATGTATGCCCCTAACCTCCCCCATAATTTCCATGCTGTGCAATACGCGTGTTTGGCATTGTCTTGACCATTGATGTATGGTACGGCCGGTCCGAAGAGTTGTGTCGCTTTTCTTAGCCAAAATGGCCTCAAGCACTGGTATAAATGCAAAAATAGCTCTAAGAATTTTATTAATTCAAAGATCTTAATCTATTTCAAGCACTTTTGCAAAGGGTTCTTGACTTTCATTTATTTTGGCCTTCATTGTGTCTCATTTCGCACAGAAAATTACCAATTTCCTCGTTCTAGGAGCGTCTTCATAATAAGCAAGAGAAAATTCATATCAAAAAAAATGAGACAAATGTAGAACCAAAGTAGAAAAAAGTCGGATTTCTTCGCAAAGGCGTCTAGAATGGTCGCTAAACCGTAGCGTAAAATCACTACTAAGCCATTAACTTAAAGCTGACTCTCTAAGGAAAAGATAGCTCATCTTAATAAAGTTATGCTTATGTATATATCATTTACATGCCTAACTTCTTCTTAGAATAGTCAAAGTCTAAAATTGAAGTTGGCACATGATTGACGAACTCATGCATGTAAGAGAGGAGATGAGGAGATCCCCATCCAAACTTGGTCGTTCCATCCACCCCCACCCCCGTCTAAAGCCAGGAAATTTTTTACCCCCCCCAACATTTTTGGAATTTTTTTGGCCGTTTTTAGGCGAGTTTTGGCCAAAACTTGAGGTCATTTACCCCTACCCCCCTTAAAAATGGCCGGGGACCCCTCCTAAAATTTTGAGCCATTACATGTAGGGATGAATCCCTCCACCCATGAAACACGTATATACTCGTATGCAAATACATGAGGTGGTAATTTATTGCAATTTGCGACTATTGAGATGTATTTTTTTGATAAGCAAATCAGGATTTTTCCTCACCTCACTCCGGCCTGTATTTTTGATGCGCAGGCATCAACATCCTCTAATTTAATGATTGGTTCTGTTGTCAAATGATTGTGGTCGCGATGCGAATTCTGGATTGTCGACTTTAATTGATCACCATGTCTTAAAAACCAGGACACATAGAAAACAAGAACCAAATCTGTGTTTAATGCAATATTAATGACAAGTTCGAATACAAAAAAAGTTTGCACCGAAAAGCGTCTGACAGTGACTCGGATTGCGTCTCAAATCGTACCCCACCCCACATTACCCCTATAGGAATGAGCGGAACAAACATACATGCACATGGGGCTGAGGGGGATATTTACTCCTCGCTGGAGGGTCAGCGAGACAAGTACTGTTCGGCGATTTAGAGCTAACGGATCATTTTTGCACCATGTCTGAGGTCAAAAGCAGTAAGAATCAAAATTTTCCGAAAAGTACTTTCGTATACTTTTTACTCAAAAAGCACCAAAAATTGATCAATTTCGTATTTTCAGTGTTAAAACTGATAAAATGCAGTCTAATGGACTAAAAATGCTTTAAAAAATGCGATATTACCACGAAAAGACGTTTTACAGACTATTTTGACCATTATGGTCATTTGAACATTGAAAAAATCGTCAACATTGAATTTACTGTTTTAGATTCCTGAGATTTTACCCCCCCTCTACCGACCCTGCCCGTGTGCATCTATAGGCATAAAGTGTTTTCAGCCGCACGTTAGAATAAAATTTGCATCATCTCTCCTTATTACTCTGTGACATGAAAGCAATTTGCATAGCAAACTATGTCGAGAAAGGGATGCGCAAAGCAGGCACGTAGCTCTGGGGGAATGGGGGGTTCGGACCCCCCAATTCAGAAAAATCGAAAAAATGGGGCTTCTTAAACATTATTTTGTGCTATTTTTGGCCTTTTTGGGCTTAGTCCCCTCAAAATTGGTGTTGGTCCCCCCAAAAAGGACGGCCAGCTACGTGCCTGAGGCAAAGAAGTAATGCACATAACGAAAAGGTACAACGTATGTAAACAAGCGATTCGGAAAGGAAAATCGCCTGAGATTCAAATATGTATACGAAATTTCTCAGTTACGCATGAGACGGAAATGTAAATAACGCGTAACCCAACAAGATGACGTAATCAGATTTCATAGATAACATGCTATGAATTATTTGCAAAAGAATAATCCTATCAATAAACAAAACGTTTACAAATATGCCGATAATTCAGTTCGTGACTCAAGCCCGATTCGGCGGAAAATATCGGCAAGGCATCTGTCGTAAATAATGAAAAACAGCTAATTTAATCAGTCTACACAGTCAGACACGTAGCTGGCCGTCCTATTTTGGGGGGACCGACACCAATTTTGGGGGAGACTAAGCCCAAAAAGGCCAAAAATAGCACAAAATAACGTATAAAAAGTCCTATTTTTCCGATTTTTCTAAATTTGGGGCCGAACCCCCCATTCCCCCAGAGATACGTGCCTGTACAAAGTACGATGCCCCTCTACGAGCAAACTTCTGTGGTCTAAAACTGTTCGCAGCAGCCGGTCATATTGTCGAATGAGATGACATCGTTAGAAAAGGTATGCAAAATAAGATTTTTTTGTCTCACTGCCTCATAACTGCGCGTGCGCGATGTCATAATTTCAAGAACCGAAGGACTAAGGAGAGCTGAAAAAACGCTGTCAGTAAGAAAGTAGTTTTTAGAACACCTTTTTGTATTTCTAAACTTGGAATAGGTAATTTTTAAAAAATCGAAAAAATACTTATCCAGTGAAAAGAAAGAAATAAGAAGTCTTTTTATTCAAAACGACAAAATCCACATACACGCATGGGTGTACGCAGGGGGCGGTCGCCCCCCCCCTTAGACCCAAAATAATTGTTGAAAGGTACGATAATGCACGGGAAATAATGAAAATTAGCATCTTTTTATCGGAAAATTCAAAATTTCGGGCACTTCGCGCCGTAGGATCGTTACTTCCTATATTTTTGTCTCAAACGCGGCCGAAAAATGTCACTTTTTTAGAGAAAATGAATTTATTTTTGAAAAGTAAGAATGTTATGAGCCTGGTGAATAGAGTATGTTCGGAAACGTCAGAAAATGATTTTGTCTACCGCCGAACAAACCCTAATCACAGAAGGGCTGTTGAACCCCGCCCCGGCATAATTTTTTTATTTCCCAGAAAACCTAAGAAAATATGACGTCCATTTTTTTTGTTTTGGACTCAAAAGCATCGATTTTCCTTGACCATATTTTCATCAAACAATTTTGTAAAAGTTGTTTTTACATTGCAGAAAAAAGCATCGCCAGAAGCATCGGAAAATTGCTGTCGTTTCTAGGCCCAAAAAGGCAGTCAAGAAAATTTGTGGTCGACCCACCATTCAGAATTGCTATACTGTTCAACACATAGCTCTCAACATAAATGCCCTAGGTCAGGTTAGGCAGGGGGGGGTGAAATCCAAAATCCAAATATCCGAAACAATTAATTTAACGTTCACGATTCTTTTGCTGTTTTAACGATCAAAATGGTCAAAATAGCCTATAAAACGTTTTTCCCATGGCAATATCGCACTTTAAAGGCATTTGTAGTCCATCTGACTGCATTATATAACTTTTAAGACAATAAAAATGCAAAAATTTATCAATTTTGGGCGCTTTTTGAGTACAAAGTACTCAACAGAACTAATCTGGCGCGAAGCGCCGGAAAAATTTTGACGTTTTTACTGCTTTTGACCTCAAAAATGATGCAAAAAACGTCCCATCAGCCGGACAGTACCTGTCCAGCTGACCCTTCAGGGGGAAATACCCTTTATGTGCATGTATGGCTCTTACTCCGTGTGATTTAGATCGATTTTGTGAGAAGCGGGTGACAATCTCCGGCGAGTCAGGAAGCCACGGACTCCTGCTTGAATTTTCGTCGCCGCCTGATTGGGGTCCATAGAAGCTGACGTTTTCTTCACATCTCCAATTGTAGTATCAGCTGAAACTCATGAAAAATTCAAATGAATAAATGAAAAACGTAACGAGAGGGATAGAAGATCGTCCTCACTCAAAGTCAGTCGCCCTTATCCTCCAAATTCAACCCCCATTCCGATTTTTCACAGAAAATTGCGATTTTTAGCCATTTTTAGCGTTTTTTCAGTTTTTTACGCAAAAGCTGAAGGCCATTTACCCCTTTCCCTGAAAATGGCCGACTATGCCCCTCCCAAAATTTTGAGCCTATACATGTCCGCTAAAACAATACGTACGTCCGCCAATAAAGCAGCAGAGGAGAAATCAGCGCAGCTGATAATGAACCTGATAATGAACCATATTAGGCCTGTTTTACAGCAAAATAAAAAATGGTTTCAAGCAATGGAACAATAAAGAAACCCTAATTAGGCGCTAATTTTTCGAAGGTTTGGTGGGCGGAAACCGAAAAACTTTGCCTAACGTGCCTTTTGGACTCAAAAACGATTAAAACGCATCAAAAACCCAATTTTTCACTTTTCTGACGATTCTTTTCTCCTAGGCAATAAAACCATAAAAATTTGCACAAACATACATTAAAATATGATGAAAAATGTTATAAAATTGGCACTTTTGAATCAAAAGATCGCTAAAACGCTTAAAACAGGACATTTTCTGAAAATTTCTCGAAAAATTAAGAATACTAGGGAACGAAAATTTTACGCAAGGATAAAAACTCTCCGCGGGGGGTGAAGAAACCTGCTTGGTTAAAGGCCCAGAAGCTGGCTAACGTACACTAGCGAGGGTCAAAAAACGCAGCCCCTACCTTAAAGTCGTTCGTCCTCTCCATGCCCCCAATATTTTTGAACCACCCCCGCATTCTTGGCGAAAACTCGCGTTTCTCGGCCATTTTTGTCCAAAAAAATTAGAGGTCATTTAACCCCACCCCTACCCGAAGTCGTTCGTCCTCTCCATGCCCCAACATTTTTTAACCCATACCTTATTTTTGGCGAAAACTTGCGGTTTTCGACCATTTTTGCCCAAAAAAAAAATTGGAGCAAAAATGGTCGTAAAACGTTGCGAATCGTACGCACAAAACACCCTCCCATAATAAGGGCTGGGGCCCCATCCGAAATTTCGAGCCTTTACACGCATGATAACAAGTACCGTCATGCGTTTTCGGCTGTTCGACTTTCGCCGCTTTACCACGCCGCCGCGATTGGCGGCGTTGCGGATCGTACGCGTCGGCGACAAACTTGCGGGCGTCACGCGCTGCTTCCAAATCGCGCCTGGTTCGTTTGACGCGTCGGCGGCAAACAAAGCCTCTTGCAGCCGCTTGAATCGTTGTAGCGGCTCGTTCAGGCGTCAGCTTAGCGGCAACGTCGCCGCTGCGTCGACGACGGCTCTTTGATCTTAATAAGTAGCAACAATAATAATAACAATAGTACTAAAATCAGCCACGTTAGAAAGAGGATGGAAAATCCCTAACCAAAATAATTCGAAATACGATTTTTTGGCCAATATCTCCGGTCACATATGCACACTGGGTGTATGGGGGTATCCCCACCTGTCAGGTCTTTTGAAAGGAATACCCCTCAGGCCGTTTTGGGACCAAACCTATTGCTCGGGCAATGAAAAAGCGTCAAACAACGTCTAATAGTATAATTTTTTGGTACTAATACTAATTTTCGAGCAGCAGAATGTTCAATTCTTACATTAATACACTTTTCTTCCATTATTCCGCATATATTTGACGTTTCAAGTCATTCCATCGCCCTTATTTTTATTTGTTTCCGCGCGAAATTAATCACTACAATTCATGAAGAGTAAAATACAATTAAGTATCCAATTTAACATTACATAATAAAATAAAATATTAATTTGCTCACCCCTCCCCCAAGAAGACTCGGTTTATCCTTTATAGAACTTTTGACCGTGTGCAGGTATATATGCCCCGGGCACTTGCTTTTTCTAAAGCATTTATTCTTACAACGACCCCCACAAAAAATTCTGCAGAGTTCATGCCACAAGTCTAATAAACACAATTAAGTCTCTGCTGAAAAATATATTAAACTTAAAGAAAGTTATTCTTCATTGATGCATATTTGCATTGTAAAAAACCGTGCAACTGGGAGCTGAAAACATGGCTAACTTATCGTCCATCTTACTAATGCATGTACATCATCTTACTCATCCGATGCCGTTTGTTCAGTGGGACAAATCACGACTTTCTGACCACGAAGACCTCGAGCAATAGCCTGAATGATGAATAATTCATCTAAAAAGGAGGAATATGCATAAGGGAGAATGGAATTACTTCAAACTACAAAATTTTAGCTTTACTAACGTGGGAGAGTATGTATTTCGGCAACGCAATAATATTAAATAAAACATAGCAAAACTATTAGATACGCATTTTAGCCATTTAAACAAATTATTACATTTAACGATAGAAAAATGTAGAAAGCCAGCGATACAAAATTTTATTTTTTAGTATGATTTATACTGACGTAATTTCAGGAACTACGTATGCACATATCCGCATAAATATGAGTAAAGGAGGATAAAAAATTATTAATTACATAAAATACAATAATTATAACAAATTTTGACATTATCCCTACTCACTAGACACTTTCGTACCCAGAGATTAGGTATAAAATGGTCCGCAAGCTCAAAATTGCCTAACAGTGTCTGCCTGTTTGATACTCTTAATAGGAAGGGTAATAATAACTAGTCTCATAAGTGCATGTGTGCTTCTTACTCACGCTTCATACTTTTACAAGCATAGATTAAGATCCGCGAGCGCACGTATTAAGTCCGATAAACTTGGGCTTAATACATATGTACCATACATTGGCCTGCAAGGTCAAACTTTCAGGGGGGGGGTAAAAACCAAAAAACAATAGATAGCGAAGTGCTTCGTAAAAACGGTTCGATAGCCTTTTTCAGCTCAGACAATTAGCAACATATATAGCGCTTTTGGGCTCAGAAAACTAGCTATATAGCCTTTTTGGACTCATAAACATAGCTAAGCTATATAGGCTTTTTGAGCTGAAAATAGCTATTTAGCCTTTTTAAAGTCGATAAGATAGCTACATATCCTGTTGAAACTCAACAACTATACACATAGTATTTCTGAGCTCACATGGATCTTTCTTAGTCCAAAAAAGACAATATATGTAGCTAGTTTTCTGAGCCCAAAAAGGCTATAGAGCTCATTTTCTAAGCGCTAAAAAAGGCTATACAATAGCAATGCTTTTTCGGCCAAAATGGCTGTATAGCTATCAGTTTTTCAGAGATCAGGGAAAGTACATAATGCCCCCTCACCCCTACGATCTTGCATGATACCTTTCCAACCTAATCGGTTCCACAAGTTTAAGATTTTTGTCGCCAACCTTCTCTAAATACTTCTGCAACTTTTCGTACGCAGAAAGGACATCTTCAGTGACAATTTTTAATTACAACGAAAGCGTATGCACTTTTATATAATTTAGCGCACAGTGCGCACTTTTCCAGCAGTATTATTACCAGTAATCTTTGATTCAAGATAGCTGTCCGCGAAACAGCAACACACACTGTATGATAAGCCATGGCTAGTGCCTTAAGAAGAACAAGATATGGACTGGGATACAAGACATGCCTGTCTTTAGAATAAACAGAGTGCCCTTCTTGAAACAAATCAAAACGTTTTGGAAAACATTTTATTATCTTAGCATTCAAAAATTTCTACGATCTATCCAGTCGGTTTCAATTAGCAATATCTTGGAGCGTTACTCACTTCTGCCGATAAGTTGCTCTTGAATTTCTCGTACAGAGCAGGCGAGCTAATTGGGTCAACGCCACCATTCGCTGAAAGAATTGCGCATTATACTGTACTGCTCAATTGAATATTAGAATCGACAACGGCTTAAAAAAGCGAGCAGTGAAAAACACACGCACATACCAATTCCGCTTTTGGTTTTTCTTAAGTTACATTTTTATCTATGCAACAGGTTATAAAGAAACTATAAAAGTTTTATTATGCCAAGTTTTAAACCATCAAAAAGAATTTTTCACCATTGCTCGCATAGTAAATCGAACAAAACATTTCGGCGCATTTTTACTCTAATAACATTAAAAATGTGAGTAATGCGATTTCTCAAATCCTGAATATTCGACGGATGCATTTTGCATATTTTGGATTTAATGAAACCCAAAAAAATTACACGGCGTCAAAGTTGGGCGAACTAGGAGGTCAAAGATAGAAGGCGGTCCACGACTCATTCAGCCTTGGCCTGATCATTTTCTTGACTTAAGGTCGTGCAACTTTTTTCTTTGGGAATTTATTAAATCTACTATCGTACAAAATCGCTATAAATTCAGAAATAATACAATTGCAAAAAATATTAGTGGTCACGTAGATGTTTTCGACGCATATCCATCGTTTTTGAGCCAAGAAATATATTTTACAAACTTTTTCGGCTTCACCTTCTTCCGTAATTCCATACTTTTCTAAAACGGAAGCCAGTGCACTATTTCTTACCTTGCTTTATTTTTAATAGATTATCTGCAAACAGCAAAGCGAAAGTATACACATCGGCGGGCTGATTTCGGATGACTTCGCGCGCTAAGCTTTCCAATAACGGTTTCAGTCCATCGGGTACATGGCTCGAAAATCTGGCAGATGGTTGAGCAATACCAGGCACTTGGGTAGACACTTTAAAAGGAGTTATTTTATTTATAAACAAAACAATCTAACACTTAAATTAATTTAAATCAAATTGAGGTAATCGTGAAACTCGTTCTCCTCAATAAAAACGTTTTTCAACTTCTAAGCATCGAAAAACTGAAAGCGTCGGAACAATGAAACATAACTGCATCATTATCATTTTTTCCTTGAATTTACGAAATTGAGTAAAAGCACAACACATATTTTTAAATTTTTGAGAAGGAATAGTGCATTGTAGTCACGTCACGATTAAAAGTGATCGTACAAATTAATGTTTTTAAAGGCATTGTATGCTTAATGTGTTAGCAAAATTAGCCTTATTCTTTCGTAAGCACAGAAGCAACAAGTTTAAACAGCATTGCTATTCGTTGTTAGCTGCTTACTCTAGTCATTTTGATGCTCATCAGTATTTTTTTGTACAAGGCTCAATTGTACATGTACAAAGATGGTCCCCAAAAGTCTCTGTACATTTTGTAGACACAAATTTTTGGGTACTATAATATGGTACAGTAACGATTTTAGTAATAGTTTTGAAAAATGAGCTTGTTAAGCGAGATTGTAAGACCAAGACGTGCTCGCTTTAACAAGCTTTACATATTTTCAAAACTATTACCTATTGCACAGTCGCTTCTACAACGATTTTAGTGTGGTAAAAACAGAGTTGTTCGACTTTTGGTAGTGTATTTTAGCTAATTTCTGGGTCTCTAAGGGCAAAAATAACTAAGAATCGTCTTAAAACGGCTCTAAGCGCCGAAAAATTTGACATTTTTCCTTTTGGAATGCAATTTCTGCCATTATAAAGATATATAGAATACTCAATTACTCATTGCGGCACGAAGCGCCGGATTTTTTTGCGAATTTTAGACCTTTTCTTGCAAATTTTGTCTTCCCAAAAATCTTTGTACATGTAGGTACAAAGACGGTCCCGAAAAGTCTTTGTACATCGGGAAAAATCTTTTCCGAGTACAAAAAAACAGTGATACTCATACATACGATATCAGTTAAGCAAAAAGCAAATAATGTACACGAGTAGCATAAAGTAGATAACGAGTCTCTAAGACACATGGGGTGGGGATGGGTTTGAACACCCTTCCCCCAAGTTGAAAAAAAGCCTAGCAGATTACTGTAGACACTAGAATTATATTTTTTATACCATTTTTGGTGATTTCACCCATCAAGGCCCCCAAAATTTGGTTGCTGCCCATGTATGGTCTCTAACGGTCTAGTATATAAAATTAGTCAAGAAAGGAATACCAACGGCTTACTTGATCTTTTTCAATATTCTTGTATAAGCCAAGGCTCAACTGCAATTATATGCCCGTAACAATCAATTCCCTAAAAAGTTAACAAGCTTTGAACAAAATCCCAGCTGCTAAAAGAGAATTTAAAACTAAGGGCGACTGAACTTTTGCACCAAACGAAAACAGACAACAGAAAATAAGTAGAAGTATAACAATAAGAAGAGCAAGAAGATCTCCCATTATTCTGAATTGTTTTACGAAAAACAGTAGTCAAAATTAATGTATGTTTTATGCTTTAATCGTCAAATTCTCTTGTTGCTACATTATGAGAAATAGGAAATGAATTAAAGCCAGAAAATGGTTAGGGAAAATAAAATTCTGAATTATATATACTGTAGGAAGTAATTAAAATATTATGAATTTTTCAACGTCAATCATATAAATCTTGATGTTCCGATTCAGGTGGAAATTTCAAATTCTTAACTAATGTAGGAAATTGCTAAAAAAATAAAAAATGAACAGAAAAATAAAAAATTATTTTCTTAATTTTTGGATTCTTCTTAAGAGATATATACAGAATTGAAAATATATCACCACCGAAAAAAGTGCGGAAAAATTTTCTTTCTTCTGACAAATTTTGCCAATACCGATCAATGTGAATATTTTTGCTCTAGCTTCATTTATTTACCATTATAGATATTATTTTAATTTTTTTGAAAAAAATTTTTTATTGCGTTCATGAATTTAATGAAACAATATTAAAGAAGCTAATTTTGTTTTCAAGTGCTGATTGTTTAAAGATATAAATTTCTGCGTAAATCATGTAAAAAACACAATAGGCTGCAGGTTCTACAAAAATTAATTGCTGAGTGTTTAAAAAGCGAGCTTTAAGACGAAATAAACAAAAAACCAATTACCTATGTACTAACTAATTACGCTATTCAGAGCGAAGCTTCGAAAATTTTGGCATTTTTAGAAAGAGGGGTTAGGTAAAGGATGATATTGTTTTAAGATTTTATAATCCGGCGCGAAGCGAAAAATTTTTATGCGTTTCCAGCTAAATTTATACATAAAATTGAACTCAGAAAGCTAAAATAATTTGTACTTATAGTAATAGTAATCGTTTATTCAGATAAACAAAAAAATAAAATTTAATAAATGAATAAATGAATAAACTTAAGTAGGTAAGTTCAGCAACTTCACTAAAACTACCCATACTTTAAATTTATGGCACTATTTAGTGTTGCAATCAAAGTAACTCGTCGGGTGGGTCACTTTGATCACAAAAATGGTTCTCAAAAAACGAATATTGCACCCCAAAGAAAACGTATAATGGGATGCCAAATAGCATATTCAATAGACATACATGTAAGAGGGAAATCCTCCTGCACCAAAAGTCGGTTGTCTCCCATCCCCCCAAGCCAGAAAACTTTTGACCCCACCCCTGATTTTTGGAAAACAATTGAATTTTTTGGCAGTTCTTGGCGTTTTTTGGCCAAAAATTGGAGGTCAACTATCCCTCCCCTAAAGATGGCCGGAGGCCCTCTCCCAAAATTTCGATCCGTTACATGTATGAATAGAGGTATGATACTACAAAACAGTACCACTCTAATCTAATAATCTTTTGTACTAATAATATGGCAAGTAATCAAAGCCGAATTACTCGAATTCTGATCAAAGTAGCCCCACGTCACGTTACCTTACCTAAGTATAGGCGTATTATTTGCAGTTGACTGCAAATAATTACTGCTGTAAAAAACGTCTCCGACTAAACAAAGAGTGATTTTTAAAGTGTTTAGTTCACGCGCTTAGAACTTAATAGAAGGTATGCAGTTACGAAAATCAGCACGAGAAGCGCCGAAAGATCTTCAAATTCTGTTAAAAATGGTCAAAAAACGTCTTACATAAAATTGTAAAAACGACTAGAAAGTCAGTAAATAATTTTTGAAACCAGCAATTAAAACTGGCAAAATTCTCAGCCAACGAAAAGCGGCGAGCAACTCAACAACGTCCAAATAAAAGAACGATATTTATAAACGATAACGGACGAACAAAACGATACTAGTGAGTGTTTACAAATGATGAAATAAGCATCCTGCAGTATTGTTTAACATCGATTTATAAAATAAAACAAAACCCAAAAACCAAAAATCAGGCTGATTTTCAAAACATAAAACCATTAAAAAACCAAAGAACCAAAAACCCAAGCCCAGCCAACCCTGGTACCAGCTACACCAATACCAGAGGGTTTCCCCATTGGATTCTTACCATATTTAAGGCATTTGATTAGCAAAATTCACAAAGTTTACAGCTCTAAAATGTCATTTTTAATTCATCCTTTGGTCCCCCATGGTGTTTCAAAAATGTTGGCCATGCCCCCTCAAAACAGAATCCTGGACTGGATACGGGCCTGATTGCATGGAACAAACTCATTTTCAGTGAAAAATCCCAAATTCAGGAAAAAACTTAAAAACTCACGAAAAAAGCGCAACTCAAAAAAATCTCAAAGCTAAAAGAAAAACTCACGCTTTGAGATATAAACTCATGGTTGGCAACACTGGTTATGCAGAGCAGAAAGGGTTGCCAAGTGCTCTTGTCAAAAGAAGGCACTGATTATTGGCCAATGTTGGCCCCGAATTTTTCGTTAAAGGCCAATATTGGCCAATAACGAGTGCATTAGGGGTCAATATTTGCAAGATTTAAAAATTCTTAAAAAGCTCCGCATCCGTGAGTTTCGAACCCCATACTTTCGTGTTGGTAAACTCACTGCGTGCACAATGCGCCATACCAAAATTGTGATCAGAAATCAGAAGAATAATACTAATTCCATCTCTTATATACAGTATATGCAGTTGCTATTTTGTTAGAAACAGATTGCTCATCTTATTCAGTGAATTGATGCAAAAAAAGTTCCCAAGTGATCGACCGGGGCCCCGGCCCTGGCCCCGGCAATCCCCAGCCATTTTTCAGCATCCCCGGCCCCGGCTGGGGCAAGGTCAAAAAATGGCCGGGGGGCTGGGGAAAAATTTAGTTTAATTCGTATTTTGTACAGGCTGTGATACTGGCACTTATTAATCAATGAGCAAGTGTTAATTTTGAGAACTGTACTGATTAGAATATATGTATACTTACTTAGTCCTTGTTATAACTTTGCTTCTGTGTATAAATGAGCTTTTACTGAAATAATGTTCAGGAAAATCTGCGTGTTTTCGATTCCTCCACTTGACTTATTTAAACTGAATGCTACTTTTAACTCATTCATTCATAGCTATGGCTAAAAGATTTAGAGTTGACTAATACCTTCTATTTCTAGTTGGAAATTGTACGTTTTCAACAAACTATTTTTACAAAAAACACTTTTACATTTAATTGAATGGGAATCGCGTGCTTCAAAACGCGTTTCTTGTGTAATAGTTATTAGGACGGAGGTTAATTATAGGCGAATGTAAACTACGCTGCAGA
Organism: Mermis nigrescens; assembly: GCA_036768485.1. Classification (NCBI taxonomy): domain Eukaryota; kingdom Metazoa; phylum Nematoda; class Enoplea; order Mermithida; family Mermithidae; genus Mermis; species Mermis nigrescens. The sequence continues at coordinate 99,375 of JAVLUZ010000653.1, read as the reverse complement.
ATTGCGTCCGATCCGATAAACTAAATATGTCTCAAATAGTTTCCTAAGGTCAAGAGTTGAGGGAGGGGTGAAGTCCCAAATTGGAGGACCAGAAAATTAAGTGGTGGACTATTATTAGCCGACTCTATTTTGTTGTACGAGCTTCTTGTGCTTGTACAAAGATCTCCAAAAAGGTCTTTGTATGAGCTAACAAATTTTTGTAGCTATATTATATAAATATATTTTTAAACATACACATTTTCGCAAACTATCAGTATGTGACAGTGTTTTTTTGTACAATGTACCTTTGTATATACATGAACAAAGATGGTACCCAAAAGTCTTTGTACATTTTGTACCAGTGTTTTTTTTGTACACGGTCCGTTTGTGCGTGTACAAAGATGGTCCCCAAAAGTCTTTGTACATTTTGTACACACAAATTTTTGGTTACTATAATATAATACAGTAGCGATTTTAGTATGGTAAAACAGGGTCTTTTGACTTTTGATTGTATATTTTAGCTAATTTCTGGGTTTCTAACGCCAAAAATTACTGAAATTGTCTCAAAACGGCGCGAAGCGCCTAAAAATTTGACATTTTTCCATTCTAAATACAAATTTTGCCATTTAAAGATATATAGGACAGACAATTTTTCATATCGGAGTTTTTATCTTCCCAAAAATCTTTGTACATGTACAAAGATAGTCCTGAAAAGTCTTTGTACATCGGGAAAAATCTTTGGCAAATACAAAAAAAAACACCGTTTTGTACATGTAAATTTTTGTATACTTTAATATGGTACAGTAACGATTTCAGTGTGGTAGAACATAGTTTTTCGACCTTTAGTAGTGTATTTGGCTAATTTAGGGTTTCTGAATAATTGACATTTTTCCATTTTTCCATTCTAAGCGCAGTGTTGCTTATTACAAGATTTAATTCGCATATTACAATTTTTGTAATATTTCTGATTTTGTAGTACAAGTTGTTTTAGCTTTCTCAGTCGAGTTTTATGTGTGAATTCCATCAAAAGCTCATAAAAATTTTGGCACTTCGCGCCGAACTGATATTATCAACTAAATTCAGGCCGGATTATCACATCTAGAAGCACGGTCTTTTTGTATTCGGCGAAGATTTTTGCTGATGTACAAAGACGTTTCAGGACTGGGTTTGTACATGTACAAAGATTTTTGAAGAACAAAAATTGTAAAAAGGTGTAGAATTCCTTATTGCAAATTCTACCATGTTAAAGATTTTCAGGGGGTAAGCGGCTGCAAAAATGGAGCCGCTTACCCCCTTCCCCTGAAAATGACCAAGAAATATACGTGACAGGGGTATGGGCCATCCCTCATCCACGCTTTGAAGCCCCGAACTTCCTTGAAAGTCAGAAAGTATTTGACCACCCTTCCCCATTTTTTGGCGAAAACTTGCGCTTTTTTGGCTATTTTTATGTGTTTTTACCATTTTCGATCTAGTCGCTAACCCCCTCCTTCTAAAAATGGCGAGGGACCCCTACCCTAGATTTCCAGCCATTACATGTATACTGAGGGGCCCTCATAAAGTTTTTAGCGATTACATGCATGTTTTATAGTGATAGTTTATCTATTTACTCTAGCTCACATTCTAAAATAATGTATCACTTCGTGAAATTCTAATAGTTAGGTACACTTTTGCCATACTAAAAAATTAAGTTCAAAAAATTCAAAAGGTTTTCACCAAAAATCGTCTGACAGTGACTTGTGTCTTGGACCCTGAGGGGGTAATACACCCTCCCCCATTATAGGAATGTGTGATGTCTCATTTATTACATCCAATACCTATTGCATCCAATCGCTACAGCAGCAGTAGCAGTAGCGAAGATTCAAATGATATAGAGTGTGCTAATAGCAGCGACATAGACTTTATTGATGATTCAGACAATGAAACACTGGACTAAATTTGTTTCTTGTGACATAAATAGTAATAAAACTTGATATGAAAAGGCGCACCTAACTTTGCGCTTGTCATTTACTACTGAATGGAGCAGTCGCTCATTATTTCTTTTCCTATGCCCACCCCAAGTATGTGTCATGCAATAATATTTTCCTTGTCTAACCCCGGCCAGCCCCGGCCAAAAAAGTCACCCCAGTCAATCACTATTAGCAGTATCAAAGATCATAATGCAACTCGATATCCTGCAGAATATACCTATTTACTGTCAGTATAAAACACTTTTGTAGCCACTTTAAACTTTTCAAAAAACTCACACTATAGTTGCATAGGTACCTTTATGCGTACCTATTGTCCTGCTACATAGGTAGGTAACCTCTACCTAGCTATTTGAAATCGCACACTGACATGGCATTAGAATATTTATGCACACCTGTACGTACATATGTATTTATGTAGGTACATATGTAGGATTTTGCAATACATAAGGCAAACCAACGACAATTAGAAATACCTACCATACAATTCAAACTACATAGGCATGAAAGATAGGATAAGCAATCTCTTTCAAACAAAAAATAGCAACTGTGTATACTGTATATAACAGATAGCATTAGTATCATTCTTCAGAAACTTGATCACAATTTCGGTATGGTGCATTGTGCGCGCGTGGGTTTACCAACACGAAAGTAAGGGGTTCAAAACTCATGGATGCGGAGCTTTTTAAGAATTTTAAATCTTGCAAATATTGGCCCCTAATGCACTCGTTATTGGCCAATATTGGCCTTTAACGAAAAATTCGGGACCAACATTGGCCAACAATCAGTGCCTCAAAGAACCCCAATTTTTCCTCAAACTGCCTGAAAAACCCCACACCAATGGGTAAGCATATGTGCGAAAAAACCTCAATCGCTAAAAATGCCTTCAACGGCATCAAAAACATCCAAAATAGGGAAAACCAGCATTGGTGTAGCTGGTTCACATGTGTATTAAGATAGCCCCGTTATAACTACGTATACAGCAAGTAGTATCCAGTGAAAGCTGCCACCTAACTGGTTTGATTTAAGTCCAGTCGAAAACAAATAAGGCAGTCCTCGGATTTTTTCAGTAGATTCATGTGACTGACCAAAATGTTGGTGCCAGCGTTTAAAATAAGCCTAAGTAATGGGATGTTTAAAATAAGCCTAAGTAAAACATGTTTATAAACAGAGAAAAACGCCTGAATCTAAAGCTGTTTATAATAACTGTGCAAAGTTATTAAAGGCCGAAATCTATAAATTTCACTCTTCCAAAGAGGAATAAACTTATTAAATCTGGAAATTTGAATTCTTTTTATAATTTTGTTAATTCTCGTATTAGTGGTGAAAGAACTATTCCAATTTTAACTGATGGCGATCGTGTGATTGCTTCTACTGACAAAGATAAGGCAAACGTTTTTAGCACACTTTTTGCTTCAGTCTTTAGTGTTCCTACGCAAACGAATTTTGGTCTTATTAATGCTTGTGCACAGCCAAAGTTATCAAAAATTCGTTTTTCTGATGATGTCGTTTTTTCTGCTATACGGAAAATTAAACCATCATTATCGATTGGCCCTGACGGACTTTGCCCATTTTTTGTGAAAAAACTTGCTTTTGTACTTACCCAGCCCTTAACCACTATTTTTGAAATATCTTTCAAAACCCATTGTATTCCTGCACTGTGGCGCACCGCTAATGTTGTTCCTGTGTATAAAAAGGGCGACCGGAGTGATGCTAAAAATTACAGGCCGATATCGTTATGTTGTATTACGTGTAAGATCATGGAATCTATAATTAACAGTACGATGCAAGCACATTTACGTGAGAATAATTTGATCTCCTCCGGTCAGTTTGGTTTCCAAAAGGGTAAATCGTGTGAATTGCAATTACTAAAGTGCAAAAATGAATGGACTAAATTAATTGATGAAAAAACACTGTTGATGTTATCTACATTGATTTTTCTAAAGCTTTCGACACTGTAGTTCACCGTAAATTAATTTATAAACTGGAAACTTTTGGATTTTCTGGAGATTTATTGAGTTGGTTAACTTGTTTTTTGAGCGATAGGACTCAAAGGGTTGTTATTAACGGTCAGTTTTCGAGCGAAAAATCTGTCACTAGCGGTGTTCCTCAGGGCAGTATACTTGGCCCGATTCTTTTTGTTTTATTCATAAATGACATTAGCGACCGCTTAAATAGCAAAGTTTGCCTTTTTGCCGATGACGTCAAGCTTTATAATTTATCTAGCAATCACACCCAACTTCAAGATGATATCGCTAAACTCGTAGTCTGGTCCAAGGATTGGCAGTTAAAAATTGCTACTGAAAAATGCTACGCGTTATATCTAGGTTTTGGAAATCCCAAGCATTCTTATAGAATTTCTGACCTGACTGTAGAACAGTGTAAATTCTGTAAAGGATTTGGGTGTTTACGTATCAAGTAAACTTGATTTTAATTTCCACTATAATGATATAACGCGTAGAGCTTATGCTAGGGCTATGCTAATATCGAAATCATTTGCTTCTAAAAATAAACTAAATATGTCTAGGGCTTTTACTGTTTACGTCAGACCGCTTCTTGAGTATTGTAGCACTGTTTGGAATCCATACCGTAAGACCCATGTTTCAATGATCGAAAATGTTCAAAGGAAATTTACACGTAAAATTATTGGATTTCGGGGACTTTCTTATGCTGAAAGACTCAGTTCCTTAGAATTGGATAGCCTGGAGATTCGCAGATTGCGTAGTGATCTGTGTATGATGTATCAGATATTGAGTGGTAGATGCGTTTTGCAGCAAGCCGACTTTTTACTTTTTGTGAAAACAACACGCGTGCTCAAAATTCAATGAAATGTGAATGCACTCCTTTTCGGCTTGATGTTCGTGGGTATGATTTATCCAATAGGTGGATTCACGTATGGAATTCTCTCCCTGAAGCTGTTGTAAGATCTCCTAGTGTTGCTTCCCTCCGTGAAAAGTTGAAAAAGTTGATCTAACGGGGTATTTGCTAGGGGGCGTGTTCTAAGTGCATAATTTATTTAGCCTGCGCGCCTACCTTCGTCTTTTGCACTAATCTCGTATAAATGTACTTTAATTAATAATTTCTTGCTTTTAGAATATGTGATTTTGTATGATGATTCATGTCGAATGTTTATTTATAATTGTATTTCATTGTATATTAATGTTTCTTTTCTTATTGTGTTCTTTTTTGTGCGACGAAAATAAAATATTTGTATTTGTATGCAATGCAACTCGCTTCGCTCGCTCCGCTCGCTCCGCTCGTCGCATCCCATTAATCAGGCTTATTTTAAACGCTGGCACCAACATTTTGGTCAGTCCATGATTCTAAGCCAAAGCCTAATCAGCTGGTAAACCAGCAAAACATTAGAATACCTTGCAATCTTTATCGAAATTAACCAGCGTTAGTCGATTGGTTATAGTTCTGGACTTTAGAACAAGAGGTCCAAGTTTCGAATCCGACTGTCAGCAACATTCTCTCGCTTCCTCAGATGTTACCGACTGCACACATACGCCCTTATAATATGACTATGTTAATACATACGTGAACCAGCTACACACACGAATGCCGAAAAACCCTCAGCTTAGCAAACATGTATGCATGCAGATTGCAGACTGACTATCGTTACTTTACAGTAAGTATAAATTATCAGTATAAACAAGTAAGCTATCTTGCTTTATCTTCTTTACGCTCCGACCTTTTTCATTGTCAAAACACGCAGGACCGCTTCTCGAAGGTATTATACTTTGTTTCACGAAACCTATTTCATGGACTACAAGTCATGATTTCTTGTAAAAGAATTACAAAAGTGGTTAAAACTGAAGCAGCAGTTACGATATTTCGCGTAGCAATTAAGAGTCAGTTTCTGTAAGGACCACCTTAACCTTACGTAAGTAAAAAAATAATTTTTCTTAATTTTAACATATATTACACAAATTTTTACGCTGATTCCGAATCTGAAAACTGTTTTACACGAAAATGATTTTTTGCTGACTTATAGGGGGTGTAAAGTGTGAAAAATCGGAATATGTGCCGAATTTCATATGTTGATTAATATTTTCCAAAATAATCAACCTTATTCAATACAAATTTTTCAGATTACAGAAGATTGAATGGGCTTTACAAAAAGTATAAAAAGTTTGTTTACCGGATTATCCCACGGGATACAGCAGTCAATAAAAGTCAAAAATATGAATTTTTGCACTTGCAACATTTTTACTTTTTTAGCCATAAGTTCAGAGTGGTCATACAGAATCGAACCTTATTTCACCACAATATGTGCCACCTATGTACCCGTTTCTGTGTAAAAAACGTAGGATATGTGATGGATAGTTATTGACCACTTTTGACAAACGTGAAATTAACTCATGTGTTCAAATTTCAAAAATGATACATTTGTGCTATGAAAAATTTAACGTTTCGATCTATAACTACAGAACTGTAAAACATTGTGTGACTGCATTATACCACATCTTGTTCCATCTATGTGCCTAAGTGCTTGCAGAAGATCATGCGTATACCTTAACTGGTTGTTGACCATTTCTGACAAACGGTAATTGAACTCAATTGGTCAAAGTCGAAAAAATCATACATGTGTGGTACAAATAACTTTCCTTTTGGAGCTGTAATTCGGAAAATAAAATTCATCTTGTGGCCACATTACACTGCAATTTGCACTATCTATTTACCTAATTATATGCAAAAATCTATCCATATATGTTTGATATTTATTGACCATTTGTGGACAACGTAAACTTAGCTCCAATGGTCAAAATCAAAAAGTCACACATTTGTGCTTCAAAAAATTTTTCTTTTGGCTCTATAACTCAAGAATTAGGACACGTTTTTTAACCGCATTACACCACAGTCTCTACCATATATATCCGTAATTGTACACAAGAAAATCATCTGCATGTTTTACGTACTTATCTATCAGCCATATTTCACAAGTGTGAACTTAACCTAATTGGTCAAAGTGAAAAAATGCACGCTCTTGTTTCAAATAATTTTATTTTCTATTTCAAACGAGAAGTAAAATCTATCTGGTGACCATACTACGCCACGGTTCGCACTATCTATTTGCCTAATTGCATGCAAAAAATTCATACATATATGTTGAATTATATTTATTTATTATTTTTACCTGTAGAAAATCCTGACATAAAGGACTATGTTTTATATCGTCAAAATTCAATTGTCAAAACATTCTGAATGAATCAATGTGTCTTCAACGTCACCTGCCTCATCATCTAGATCTGGGTCTGGTTGGAAAAAATCTTCTAAGCAGTCGTCTTCATCAGTTTCAGTTGGGACAATTGCTTCTCTTTTTCGTGCTTCCCGCGACCAAAATCCTGCAATTTGCTGCCATGGTAAAAACTCAGATTGCTTGAATAGGGGCAATCTTCGCATTTCAGTTGCAGTCTCTCTTGGATCGCACTTTCTTCGAGCCTTAATCCCATCATCAAATTTTTTAAGCAAATATTGGCGCTGGTTCTCTGTGAATGCTTTACAAGATCTTTTTTGCCTTAAAGTTCAACCAGTTGATAATCTTTGGATTGAATCATCATCTGCATACATCTCCCAGAATTGCTGCAAAACTTCATTTAGACTTGGAAGCCGAGGCATTAGCTGCCGATTTTCTATTTGTTTCTTGTACGTTGTAATATCTGCATCACACAATGTCAATCGCTCAGGCTGAAACTGGCGATTTGCTAACTCCATTTGATTTTCAAGGGATCGATGTCTTTGAAATGATTTCATGCAACCAGGAACAGTACAAGTAAACAGTTGCAAAGATATTGCTGAGCTGTCTTCCTCTGGTAAAACTGGCACAAATGTTGCTGTTGACTGCTCCCTTGTCGTGGGCTCTTCTAGGATGAAGAAACAAGAAACAAATAGAAAATCGGCAGCTAATGCCTCGACTTCCAAGACTGAATGAAGTTTTGCAGCAATTCTGGGAGATGTATGCAGATGATGATTCAATCCAAAGATTACCAACTGGCTGGGCTTTAAGGCAAAAAAGATCTTGTAAAGCATTCACGGGAAACCAGCGCCAATATTTGCTTAAAAAATTTGATGATGGGATTAAGACTCGAAGAAAGTGCGATTTAAGGAGACTGCAACTGAAATGCGAAGATTGCCCCTATTCAAGCAATCTGAGTTTTTATCATGGCAGCAAATTGCAGGATTTTGGTCGCGGGAAGCACGAAAAAGAGAAGCAATTGTCCCAACCGAAACTGATGAAGATGACTGCTTAGAAGATTTTTTCCAACCAGACCCAAATCTAGATGATGAGGCAGATGATGTTGAAGACACATTGATTCATTCAGAATGTTTTGACAATTGAATTTTGACGATATAAAACATACTCCTTTATGTTAGGATTTTCTACAGGTAAAAAATAATAAATAAATATAATCCAACATATATGTATGAATTTTTTGCATGCAATTAGGCAAATAGATAGTGCGAACCGTGGCGTAGTATGGTCACCAGATAGATTTTACTTCTCATTGGAAATAGAAAATAAAATTATTTGAAACAAAAGCATGCATTTTTTCACATTGACCAATTAGGTTAAGTTCACACTTGTGAAATATGGCTGATAGATAAGTACGTAGAATATGCAGATGATATTTTTGTGTACAATTAGGGACATATATGGTAGAGACTGTGGTGTAATGCGGTTAAAAAATGTGTCCTAATTCTTGAGTAACAGAGCCGAAAGTAAAATTTTTTGAAGCACTAATGTGTGACTTTTTGATTTTGACCAATGGAGCTAAGTTTACGTTGTCCACAAATGGTCAATAAATATCAAACATATATAGATGGATTTTTGCATATAATTAGGCAAATAGATAGTGCAAATTGTGGTGTAATGTGGCCACAAGATGAATTTTATTTTCCGAATTACAGCTCCAAAAGGAAAGTTATTTGTACCACACATGTATGATTTTTTCGACTTTGACCAATTGAATTCAATTACCGTTTGTCAGAAATGGTCAACAACCAGTTAAGGTATACGCATGATCTCTTGCAAGCACTTAGGCACATAGATGGTACAAGCTGTGGTATAATGCGGTCGCACAATGTTTTACAGTTCTGGAGTTATAGATCGAAACGTTAAATTTTTCATAGCACAAATGTATCATTTTTGAAATTTGAACACATGAGTTAATTTCACGTTTGTCAAAAGTGGTCAATAACTATCCATCACATATCCTACGTTTTTTACACAGAAACGGGTACATAGGTGGCACATATTGTGGTGAAATAAGGTTCGATTCTGTATGACCACTCTGGACTTATGGCTGAAAAAGTAAAAATGTTGCAAGTGCAAAAATTCATATTTTTGACTTTTATTGACTGCTGTATCCTGTGGGATGATCCGGTAAACAAACTTTTTATACTTTTTGTGAAGCCCATTCAATCTTCTGTAATATAAAAAAACTGCATTGAAAAATGTTAATTATTCTGGAAAATATTAATCAACATATGAAATTCGGCACATATTCCGATTTTTCACACTTTACACCCCTATAAGTCAGCGAAAAGTCATTTTTGTGTAAAACGATTTTCAGATTCGGAATCAGCGTAAAAAGTTGTGTAATATATGTCAAAACAAAGAAAAATTAATTTTTTGCTTACGTAAGTCACTATTACAGCAAGGTGATTCTTACAGACATTGACTCTTAATAGGCACATGAAGTTTCACTCTGCAAAACTCTGTTACAGTAAGCAACCTAGAAGCCACTTTAGTAGGTGGCTCACTTATTCGCTGAAAATCGATTTCCACGCACAGGTTTCCGTGAATTAGACTATAGGATGACGCAATCCATAAAAGTGCACACAACACACATGTGAAGCACACATATGTATAGTCTGTTTCATTTATCCGAGAGCTTTTTCAGTAAATGTTTTCGGAGGTTACAGTTACCCCTTCTTATTTATTTACTGTATGTCGCTACATAGATCTCACTATAGCTACACATATGTACATATAAGTAGCAAAGAAGGGTTTTTCAATAACATTTTTGCGGCATAATTTATTCTCGTCTTCCAACAGATCAATTAACTTACAGATAAAAATCGCGCAATCAACTTATCCTAAGTTGACACTTTAAACACAGTAGACTAAGATGCTAAGAATTTCGCCAACCCCCGCATAACTCAGTGGTAAAACCTCTGCTTGTAGTCGAAGCAACCCGGGTTCGATTCTAGCCGCTAGCTTGTTTAGCGCACTGACTATAGTATGTCTCAGCACTTATTAAATACCTAAACTAAATTTATACGGGCGGATTAGTGCATTAAAAAAGGAAGAATTCCAGCCACTCGCCCTCACTGATCTGATGAATTACAGTAATTCGTTTTCTTTTGCTTACTGTAGCTCTTAAAAAAATTGACCAGACTATAGGTGTGAGGGTCTCCCGGGACCTGTGAGAAATCTATATAGTCTGGTTCATTTAACTTTGAGGATTTTGAAAGTTCGAAGCGACTACAAAAGTGTTTTAAACTAATACAATAAATATGATATTCTACAGAATGTCTAGTCATATAGAGACGTACGCTTGTGTTAAGCCGCATTACTGCATCAAGTTTAAACCACTTCTGTTGCCTGATTCTTGCGTAAAAATTCAGAAGAAAACCGCAAATTCTAATGAAACAGACTATAAAACAGACATGTAGACCCAAGAATTGAATTTTCTGCGATTGTACCCCATTGGACTTGAGAATTTAATTGCTACCCATGAGCGCAGAAAGTTTACAACAGCTATAGATTTTTATAACCTGTTTCACATTTAAAAGGACATCCCGAGCATTCCGCTGTTTTAATCTGATTCATAACCTGTCGGCTTAAGTCAAAGAAAATGCACCAATTCCTTCTGAAATGCACCAATTTCTTTTGAAGGACTATAGGTAAGAGATACACGCTTGTCTGAGATAAACTTTAGGATCAATGAGCTTGGCTTACCTAAACCATTGTAAAATTTTCACCCACGTTGATCGCGTTTTAGTTTTTATTTATTTATTTTGTACGATAAACATATATTTTGTACAACAAACACAGCGCATGACGGTTGAATGGATTACCAAAGGTTTGAGCCGATTTCATTGAAAACAATACCGCAAATAAGGCATTCAACATCAAAATCCTATTCTGCTTGTTAGCCTTGCTCGAACAAAGATCACGAACGTTGCCCGTTATGGCCAAGAAGACCCGTATGCCGCGTCGCATGCCATCACAGCGCAGATTTCTAGATGCGAACAGGAATATCATATGAACGGTAGACAACAATACAAATAGGTACCTACGAAAGAACAAAAACACACTATGCTGATGCAGTATAGTAGTCAAATGTACCAGTAAAGACGCAACAGTGAGCCGAAAACGGAATGCATAACTTTCCGTCACGTGTAAATACTTATACTCTTCTCAGGCGCTTATATATGCAAGCGGACAAAGGAACAATTAGACTGTATAAGATGCAAGTTATCCTTAAACATTAAGAAGTCAAAGATTACTTCTAATGAACATGACTGCTCACTTTCCCAATTTTTCACACCCTTCTTAATCAACAAATTAAACTCGACAGTTTTACTCGAATCATCTATGTAGCTTCTCTTTACTGATTGTATACATATTTTTGCATTTTCTCCACTCAGAATCATACGTCGTTCTCCGACTGTAAAGAGCAAGCGAATATTACGCTGATTAGTCGCTCGCCTCCAACACATTTATTTAACGCTTACAAGAAATGCTTCCCTTAACTAGCGGAATTTTCTGACACGGTCAATGCGTTCAAGAAAATCCGCTCACTTAAGATCGTTAACTATGCGGTTTTCGAATTTTCAAATAAACTCAATTAGGGAAGTGATGATATTTCAAAACATTCTTCCATATCCTTTAATCCGTAATAAAGAGAATAAGGCAAAACAGTTATGTCTACTTCGAACTAATTTGCTTTGACTTGCAACTTTTGCTTTACACATTTACAGGACCTATTCTAAGCTGAAGGTATTTCATTTATAGTCCATTTCCAAAAACCTTGTGCACTGATCACAATTTTTGAAAATAATTTAATTTGATTACAAAATCGGCTTAAACTGTAGTATGAATTATGATTTCGTGTATAGAAACCCTAAGTACAGTATATTGAGTTTCATAACCTTAAATTGTTTTACAACAGGATGCCTGAAAGCTACTTCTGTAGCCAGCGCTGAAAATTGATTTTCATGTACAAGGTTTCGTGAAATAGACTATAGTTTAGACCAAACGCGCTAAAAATTGAACGCATTATTTGACATGGTAAGTACCTAACTATAAGTAAAGTTCTACCGCGTCAGGCAAAAAATAAATATTCATAGCATTTCATAGAAATGAACGCTTTGATCAAAATACGCAGAACTCTGTAAAAATGAAGATATAATCAAAACACCTACTGGCGCAATATACACGCACACAATAGAATTAACAAAGCCTTCAATGCACCGTTTAGTTACATACCCATTATGGCGAAATTCACTGGACGAATTTTGGTTAAAAACATGGTATTATCAATAGTTACACATACATCAACGCAACTGAGACGGAAACCCGGATATACAAAGACTTGTTATTCATGTTGTACAGTAATTGGATAACGTAAAGCGCGCAATGTGGCCAAAATGCACAAGACGTCGAAGCCGGACAGAACAACGAATGGTATTCTTGAAAATAAAGGCATTTAACACGAAATGTGGGCTCGTATTTCAGTTCGAGCAATGATTCGATTTAGATGCACGAGGAGGGGTTGGTAAGAAAGAGGAGTAGCCGATGATTAAAAACTTTTGATAGTAAGACTTATTCAGAAACCGACTGGGTTTAAATGATCAGGATAATTTATGATCAACTGAAGATTACATTTGAAGATTTACACAATAGCTCATCACCGAAAAAACGAACCCCCTCAGAAAACGATATCACACGATAGTGTCTTGCTTTGGTACAGCAAAAAATAATCATAGCATCAAAGTGTTAAGCAGAAATAACCAAAGAATTTGCCACCGTTTTTTATCTATTTGAGGCCTAAAGCGAAGGGAACAAAAATAACTTCGTATTAATTATAGAACAAAAATAAGTTCCTAACACGGGTTAATAAAAGAAATGTATGTCCTAATTATCTTAAACCTTTTTTTGCAAATCGAATTTGGAAAATTATCAAAATAGCCTACACAAAAAAGGTTAAATAGGTGCATTTTTTAAAAGTGTTCAACTCGTTTTGACAGTTTTATCGGGACAAAATAAGAATCCATCAGAAATTTTGACTTTTGAGATCATTGAAAATCTTCGATACTCAAAATCGCCAGGCAAATGACTCAAGTCTCGGACTTCGAGATGGGGGCAACGCAGCACCCTCATCTTTTCTAGCAGAAAGTATGCTTGAAGGCACAATGCATAAATATTTTCACTCGAACAGAAGGAATCGTTCAAACAAAAGAATCAAAATGTTCAAATCTTCAATTAAAAATCTCTAAATTACATAGCAATTTTTAAAACGAGAGGACAAGATTCGAATACTTGAAAGACTGGTATTTCCTGACAAGTGCTCTACCCCGTAATCAGATCAAATTGATCAGAACATACATTCATTCGGTTCATTATGACCTCAAGGAACGATCTTAATTACTTAGCGTGCATGCAAAAATTAAGAACCAAATAAGTCAGGCTTTATCATAGTCTCAATTATCGTATTAAATTATAATTTTTCCATATGACTTCACATGTTCTCCGGCATCAAAGCAAGCAGTACAACATTTAGATGTTACAAACGAAAATACTCGTTTCAATAAAAGCTGTGATTACGAACAAGTAATGAGCAAGTGCGCGTGAATGATGACATGAATATTAGACGGAGATGTTTTATTAGACCAAATCACTAGCTTTCCTGCCAAACAAGCGAATGTCAATGCAACCTGCAAATAGAACTCAACTTTTTAGGCAGGAAACATTTTTTTTAAAATTACATTTAAAGTAAGCGCGAAGGAAATAACACGAATTTGACTAATCGAAAAAAATAAAAAGTAGGTAAAAAACTGGCATCATTCACGAAAGAAAATGCACTGCAAAAATGCAAAAAAATGCAAAAAAATTAATGCAACCTAAATTTATGATAAAATCATTGAAAAAAGATATGAAAATGAAATGATAATTGTGAAAACAGAAATTCGACATATGATCAAGGTAAGATATTAAGTTCACCACTAGTCTACAAACTCTATTCTTATGACACCATTTGCCGTGTTCAGGTGCTAGGTGTCTGTTACCCTCATGGAGAAGAAAAATTAAATCCCCTGAAAAATTATTTAAAAAAAGGAAAAGTTAATTAAAAAAAGAAAAATTCATTTCAATTGAGCGTGGTATTGTAGCATTGCAGTTTTTTTGAGCTCAGAAATGCTATTTAGTTGTCTTCTCTGAGTGTTAAAAGGATATATAGCTATTTAATCGACTCCAAAAAGGGATGAATAGCTATTTTTAGTCCAAAAAGGCTATATAATTGTGTTTCTGAATCCAAAAAGGCTATAGAGCTAGTTTTCTGAAACCAAAAAGGCTATAAAGCTAATTTTCTGACCCCAAAAAGACTATAGAGCCGTTTTTACGAAGCACACAATTTTTGGTTTCCCCCTGGAAGTCTGACCTTGCGCACCTATGGATAAAAACCATCTTAAGCCTCATGAGGTGTAATTTTTTAGACAAATAAAGATGATTTAATTTAATTTGAAAATCCATTTTATCGCATAAAATAATGCTCGTAGTCTCTGACCAAGACCACGTTTTAAACAGACAACCTAGCCAGACATGGGCATAGGGCATTTAAGAATGGTTGCCCCCCGCAATGCTTGACCCGCTAGATCCCCAAAATAAGGGTGCTGCCTTCATAATGATTACAACACCTGTGGAAGCTGAGTGATAATAAGAGCCCGGATTGTTACGTGGAGAAAATATCGTATTATGTCGAAAAAATGTCATTTTACGTTTAAGATTACTTTGAAAAATAAGGCGTTTCATGTGGAAGATTAAGTGGAAATTTTATCAATACTTATGCATACTAGCGTTACAGAACTCATTTTATTCATTCAGAAACGCATCAAAACACTTAACATTAACCATCCGAATGTTTTCAAACGCAAAACCCTGACGCCTATCACTAAGAATTCACTTGTATTGTGAGGAAGAATGCGCAACGAAACGAAAGGTGCATACAACGCTTTTAGTCAAAATTTTGAAATAATGCCTAACGTAAATCGCCAGTAAATCAGGACCCGGTTGACGTCAATGTTTAAACATACGTGGCCAGGTTTAAGACAGCTTTAAGCCTAGCTTGCGCCAGGCTTAAGCCAGGCAGCTAGACATAAGCCTGGCCACGTATGTTTAAGCATTGGAGTCGGGTTTAAGCTTGGCTTAAAGCCTAAGCATATTTAAACCAGAACCAATAGTTTTTGATGGGCTCGATGCGAATTTTTCACCAGCAAAACCAGACCGCACCATTAACAAGATACTGACTGCTGAATAATTGGTTGTGTTTATTGACTATCACCTATTTTTATAACTAAATCGCCAAATCGCAAATTTCACATTCAATTCGAGAACAATCCATAAATATGAAATCTTTTTTATATTGTCTCACAATTGAGTTTAGACACCGGCATTTTTACACTGCAAGTTTAACACGTTTAACATGCGCATCAATACAAAAAAACGTCAAATAAAGTGCAAATTTTTTTATTTACCCAGATTAGGTGGTATTACGTGGAAAATATCAAACTAGTGAAATAACGTGGAAATAAAACTTCTCCTACCACGCTGAAACTTCGTTTTTAAACGTTTTTCACTTAGCAGATTTCAAATCAATCTTAAAAAAGTTATGTGGATCCACTAAAAAATCCGGGCTCTAGTGATAATGAATATTGATAATAAACATAACTACAACTTATATAAAAACATTATTATTTCTGCAAACAACTGATTGTTACTTTAAAATTTATTTTTCCACAATCAAGCTTAAAAATAATGTAACACATTGCATTTTCCTAAAATCATCTGCTGACAGTAATTGATTTCCCAAAGTCTTAGTCAGGGTTGGTAATAACCATGCAAGTAACCGGGAGGATAGGGAATCTCCCATCCTAGGTTGGTCGTCCCCCGAAAGCCAGGAAATTTTTGATCCCTGTTTTGGCAAGCATTTGCGTTTTTTGGCCATTTTTAAGGTGTTTTTGGGCCAAAAATCGAATGTCATTCACCCTCACCCCAGCTAAAATGGCCAGGGGCCATACATGATGTTGGCGGGTTTGTGGGAAGGTTTTTAACCCCCCCCCGGAACTGGCGATTTTTTGAAACTTACCAAAAATTTTCATAAAATTTGAAGAAAAGATGCTTTTTGAAGCGTTTTTAGCTATCTGTTTGCTCAAAAGTGCCAAATTTTCGGAGCCTCGCGCAATTATACTAATGTTTTGACTATATTTTGATCAATTTGTGCCGACTTTTTTTGATTTTTTCAGAAATTTTTTGTTTTTATGCTCCAAAAAGATAAAGCATCGTCAGGCACGTATCTCTGGGGAATGGGGGGTCGAACTCGGAAAAATATGACTTTTTAAACGTTATTTTGTGCTATTTTTGGCCTTTTTTGGGTTTAGTCTCCCCAAAAATTGGTGTTGCCCCCCCCAAAAAAACAGGACGGCCAGCTACGTGCCTGAGCATCATCAGAAACGCTGAAAAACGATTTTTTTATGCGTACCTACCATTTCTGGACCCAAAAAAGGCACTTTATAATTTGACCCCCAGAATTCCCATGCTGTGCATGTATGCCGGGGGCCCCACCCGAAATTTCGAGCCGGTACATGTATGGTAATGAATGACGCTCTAAGCGCCTCCTGATAGATGCTAGAAGCGAATTTCTCTATAACTTGTGAAAGCATACACTCCACATAGTCAAAGCCTATTGAATTACTATCAATCAGAGGGCAAAAAGACAAGAACGTTAAGTAAGCACGTCATACAGGCTCATAGAGAGGGGTAAGAGGAATATATACTAACCTCCCCTCCCGCTAAAGGGTCCAAAACTTAGGTACTGTCAAGCAGATTGAGCCGAAAATAGTGTATTTTTGCACGAGTTCGACGTAAAAATGGTCAGAAACGCAATTAATTGTTGTAAAAATTCTGGATTTTACCCCTCCTGACCAGAACATCTCGATTTCAACCCTCCCTAACCAAACAGACCTTGCGCATATGTGACGCACAAGCATTAATCAGCAAGCTTACCCTGATACGACTAAACGTCATCGTAAATAAACTACTGATTGCCAAAATGTGACTGATTAGACGTCGAATTGATCGAATGCTGAAGAGAATATGCGCAGGCTTCGTCTGATTAAGAATCACAGATAATTAGGTAATCGATTACGCAGACTACGAATAATAATAATAATTATAATAGTAGTAATCATAATAATAATAATAGCCGTGTAGAGTCTCATCGCCAATCACGCTTCATTCAGAATATGAAATAGGTAGGTTTATTTCGATGACGGCGCCGCGTGTTTAAAACGGACGCGGCAAAGAAGCATTATTCGGTTATCGCTCCGCGAGCTATCAGATTTTCCGAATCGCCGCAGCCGGCGACGCCGGCGACGTCAACGGCGGCGTCACCGTCAAGCGACTGCTGCTGCTGCTGCGTTTGAGCCGCGGCGACGGCGGCCGACAGAAAAAGCGCAGCCGCCATATTCATATTAAGATTCGCCTGCAAATATTCGTCGCCGTTATTGCCGACCGATTGACGATGATTGGCGTTCAGGCGCGTCGTTGATTGGCCGTTAACGCCGCCATATTGCGCCGGACTGTTCAATCGAATCGACGCGCGATCCGCGACGCGGTCCGCGACGACGCCGCAATCGGGCCGCATTAGATTCATCTTTACCGAATTATCGTTATTTAGACAGGAGCTGACGAAGCGGGAAGACGCCACCGTCGCCGCGGCGGTCATCGCGCCGCCGCCGCTCAAGCCCGCCGCGCGATTGACCAACAGCGACGCCTGATCGTTGGGCGTCAAGCGCATAAACTGCGCCGCGGTCAGCGGCGTGTGATACGCGGCGGCAGCGGCGGCGTCGAGCGAGGCGGCGGGATAATTGGGCGGAGTTTGTTGGAGGACGCGGTGGTGGGTGCCGATGGGGGCTGCGCCCATCCGCAAAATGGACGGCGACGATTGTTGACAATTGACGGCCGGAGATCGCGTGAAAACTGAGTGAGGGGCGGCGAAGTGGGAGGCGGCGGCGGACGCCGACGTCGTCGTCGATTCGTCGCCGGGCGTCAGCGGTTCGTAATCCAGCGACGATTGACGCCAGCCGTACGCGGCGGGGCCGAATTTGTACACGAGTTTCTTGGGGTAGAGACCGGTTTTGGGCACCGGTTCGAGTATTTTCTTTTCGTAATAGGTCCTTAACGCGAGAAAGTGAGATGTAATACGAAATAGATAATACCCAACAACAGCAATGAAGTGAGGCTAAAATACTCAGCGTGATAATGGCGTAAAAGTTAGAACTTGCTAGACGTTGAATTGTAGCCGCAGCAAGGAATTCAGTTATGGTGCTTAACAGGGCATTTAGTGAATTAATAAGTTTAGCGATGCGGCCGCATGCCACACCCAACCCATGAAAGTCAGAAAATTTTTGACCCCCCCAGTCTTGGAAAAAACTTGCAATTTTTGGCCGTTTTATTTGTTTTTGGCCAACTTGGAGGTCAGTTACCCCCTCCCCAAAATATAGCCGGGGACCCCTCCCGAAAATTTCGAGCCGTTACATGTATAAGAACGACCTATTGCACTTTTTTCTCCATAGCCTAAATCTCAGAACTAGAAATCTGGAGGTGAGAACATATATAATTTAGATCTTCAAGCAATTAAAATCGTTTCAATATTAGGACATAATCAATAATAAACTCTTAATTTTTTAGTCATTCATTATTACGCCCATAATTTGAATAAAAAGGTAGATCGACTAACTAGCTTTATTAATCTATCGAACTTAAGTAAGTTTAGGTTATTGTGTTACGTGAGTTAAATTACAATTCTTCGGCATTTTTTCGCAGGGAGCACAAAACAAATTCGAAAATTCGGACCAAAAATGAAAAGGAATAAGAGTGAATGTAATGTTTGGATGAAGTCTGGTTCCACCGAAAGAAGCTGCAAAGAAGACTGCATAAACGACTTTTCAACAAAAGATAAGAATGAGATATTTTAAATTTCTTAACGATTTTGAAATCCTCTAAGAATGTATCCTAAGAATTGAAATTGAGTCTATGTCATGAAACTTTCTGAAACCGAAGCACTGGAGTAAGTCGACTACAAAAGCAGTTTAATAAACAGCTTTAATACTGGGCACAAATACCAATTTCCCTGTATGTGTAAATTTTAGTTACTATAATATGGCACAGCAATGCTCTCTGTGTGCTGATGTACTTCTGAGCATAAATGTAACGGCTCGAAATTTTGGTAGGGAGTCCCCGGCCGTTTTAGGGGGGGGGGTAGATTGTCTCCAATTTTTCGCCAAAATGGCCAAAAAAGCGTTCGAAACATTCTATTTTTTTCCAAAAATCGGGGGTAGGGGGTCAAAAATTTTCTGGTTTTGAGGGGATAAGGGGGACGACCGACTTTGGGTGGGGGAATCCCCCATCCCCCTGTTACACGTATGCTTCGAGTCCCAGAAAATAAATAATAAGAAAATATATAAATGTGGCGTCAGAAAATTTTCATATTTCAATCGTTTTCAAGTAAAATTCGTCGTCTTTCCAGTAAGCTGAATTGGTCCGAAGCAAAAAAGTCGTTATTCTCATCGTCTGAAGCACAATTTTAAGCCTTTGCGAAAATGAAAAAGACATAAAATTGTCAAGCGGGCAAAAAATAATTCTTACCATGATGTTCAACTCAAGTTTAGAATTTCCGCAGACGAAAATGCGTTAAATTGCTTTACTAAAGTAAAGTAAATCATTACAATCTTTAAGTTGATTTAAGTTTTAAGTCGATTCTGAAGTTCTCCAAAGAGAATCGCCTTAGCGCGAAGCACCCAAAATGTTTGACATTTGTGCCCGTTTAGGCTGAAAAATTACTACTTTTTTCATGAAATAATTTTATTCTCGAAGAAATCCCCGGGTACTCCTCAGTTTAGTGGCAACCCTTTACCAGGGTTGCCAAGAGCTCTTGTCGAAAAACCCCCAATTTTTACCTCAAACTAGCTGAAAAAACCCCAACCAATGTTTAAGCATAGGCGCAAAAAAACCCAATCGCTAAAAAATACCTCCAACGGCCTCAAATCCCCCCCCCTCAAAATGAGGGAAAACCCCCAACTTGGCAACCCTGCTCTTTACGTAGGGATTTATTTATTTATACTATATAAACATCATTAAAAATAAGTGTCCAGAGAGATTTGTTGTTCTACGAGTAATAATACCGACTTTTTACAGCTATCGTAGAGAGTGGCTTAAAAAGTGGTTCCGGGATAGATATTCATATGAAGAAGTCATGTTAAGTGCTTGAATTACATCAAAAAGGATGTTTTTCGACGAACATTTCAAATATTACTGACCGACGGGAGATTTCCGGCATTGTAAATGATCGTTAATGAATCGGAACGAACAATTCGCATATATGTATGCTTAATTTTAAGGTAAGAGGACATCCAATAAACCTACACGGTCAAACGATCGCTGAATCCCGCTAAATTCTAAATATTTCGACATCTAATTTTTCCTTTTTACTTTTTCGTTTGAGCTCCATTTTCAATTTTTACACAAACATCAGGATGACTGTGGTTAAAACTTTGATTCAATAATCGATTTTAGATTGGAAAACCCAGCACATAAAATGCATCTAATAAAACTTCAGAAAGTGTTGGTCTACCAAAAAAAGTCGAAACAAGATTTTTTGGCTTGGCTCTCAAATACGAACGGAATAAAATCAAATAAATCGCTACAACAGAATAATGAAACGTGTTTACTTCATATTTCATTTTCTAGCGAAACACTATAAAAATTGAATGAGCGTGCACCAATGTACCTGTATAAGAATGTTAAGGACTTTCTCTCAGTATATAATAAATTTCCGAAATTTCGGTCAACAAAAATTGGGCATGGGTGACGAATGATCGTGATGATAATGATTATTATTATTATTATTGGCATTATTATTATTATTATTATTATTATTATTATTATTATTATTCATTATTATTATTACTATCATTATTATTATTATGATTACCACCACTACCACTCATGCCACGACTGAGTTACACTTCAATTAAAAGCGTAATAGGTCCTCATAGCGCGACTGAGCTTCTCATACGTCATTTTCATGTTATTCTTTCTTGTGCCCCAAAGCCTGGCCAGTTTTTCGGATTCGATGATACGGAATACGCCTTCAGATTTATCTTCCCACCTATTCAATAGAAAAGACGATATCACATAGGTTAATTTAAACGTGTTCTATCAATTTACTTTTAATAGATACATCATTTATAAATGCCGACACACCTTTTCTTAAGACTAACGAAATAATCTTTACGCACATCTAAACTCGACAATTAAACAACCCGAACATCAGATTTTCATTTCAAAACAGAAAAACGTTGTTCCCCAGTCAGTTGTGAAGCACTAGTAATAGATGTAAGGATTTACCGACACATTACTGACTTTACAATGACATGAAAAAAACCATAATATACGAATAACTCTGCTGTAAGACGCAAATGTATTCGCTATAAGATACGGTCACTTTTCTATGTCGCTTTATTTATTAGCAGAAAAAAGCATTGAGATGCGATTGCACTTTATTTGATAAATTTTATTCTTATCCTAAAAATTATCAAGCACCTTGATTGTATTTTTTATGTTCGAGTCCTTCCTAATTCTACAGTATATGCAAATATTTGAATGCATCTTTTCGAAGAAAATGAACAAATATTCACTTTTAAATATAAGTTCGACTGCGCCATAAAATATCAAAAAACAAAGATATTAAACTTCACACGCTTCTTTTCCAATAAACTATATGCCAATCTTTTATTCAAAAAATAAAGCAGAAATTAATAACAGAACAAGGAAAGATAGATACCCAAAAGTCTTCTTATCTTTTGTGCATGGTGAACTTGATTTTATTTCAAGATATGTAGTTCAGTAATGTATTCTGCGAGCTAAAACCAAATTATTCTACTATTACTGATGTACTTTAGCCATATTCCGGGCTAATCGTATTGAAAATCTCGTCAATCTAACCATTCTCAATCTAATTTTGAGGCTTCAGACATACAAAATAGAAAATTGCTAGAACGGCATGGATCAATTTTAAAATCTTCAATATATTTTAAGGTCACGTTATGAGTTTTAACAGAGAAAAAGCACATTAAATTACTAAAGTGGTGCGAAATAGGTACTGAAACATTTTAGCTGCTATGAGTCTATAAACTCAAAGATGGAAATGGAGAAACAACACAGTGGCGTTTTAAATTCTAGTTTTAGAAAATATTAGCGTTTTTATGACTTTTTTCAATTTCATTTCGGAAGTTTTTTGGGCACACAAAGAAGAAAATTGTACTACTGCTAATTTCGACATTTTTGCTGTTCCTGTCGCAAGAAAGTATTGTGGTACAAGCACGTAAAAAGACGGTCTCAGTACGTCTTTGTACGATCGAAAAAATCTGTTTTTAATTAATTACAAGCAAAACCATGGTAACAGGAAGGATAAAAACGATTCCCAATTACGGGTTTTGAGCAATATCTTTGAAAAACATTGCAGCACTATTCAATGCGTAATGCTTTTACATTTATATACCACAAACATTGGCGCAAACAGGGAAACAAGAACCAACTGATGCACAAGACGTTCCTTCATGTTACGTTAATTAAATCGTACTACGTAAGATGCTTATTGTGAAAGTTTATCAGTAAACATAATGTTTATAGTACGTAAAAAAATTAAATGGCCTGAAAATTTCACATTTTGGCGTCATAGCCTGATTTGATGTGATGCATTATTTAATCATCCGGCATATCCATAAGACTTTATAATTTAATAATAAAAAACGTGCCCGCGAACTACTTTTTAGAGCTGAATAAACTTCGGCTATGTTTGTCAAATACAAAAGTAGCCAAACATACTTAGTGCAACGCCACAAGGCCAAGCGCAGAATGACAACAAAATCGAGAAATGTAATCTATTTCAATCCTCGGGCTACCTACTGATTTTTTTAGAAAAAATCAAGTTAGACGATATTCAATGAGCGTTTCATTAGATATATCGTCTAAATAGAAAACGTAATTTAGGATTTTTTCGTGTGAGAGAAATGCTAAAATTTCGAAAATGTAGTGTACGTAAGGCGTTAACAAGCGTTTTACGTGATGAACCGACATTTTTCGACCAGTTTAGCGTTTTTAATCACTTTCGCAACTTGTGGTGTTAAAAACCGACCAAAAATTTTGTCATTTTTATTTTTTAAACTCAATTTTGTAGTCCTTTTATGACAATGAGTGCAAAAGTGTATTACAACTTAAGGCATTTTTATTCTTCAAGTTCAAGTTTTGCATCTCTCTGAAGATAAAACTGTAGAGACTTATATCCGCGAAAATTTTCACCTGGAATAAATTGAAACAATCGTAAGTATTTAATTGGATTTTAATTAAAACGCCCAAAATTTTAGTATCTAATTTAACGCTGAGGAACGTCAAAAGTCCCTTGCAGAAAATTCTGAAAAAATTCCAGATAGAATACCCTCCTTTAACCCTTCTTCCCAGGATACGAGCCTGCACATACATATACATAGAGGTACATAAGAAGCATGTTACTTTTGTAATACAGGAAATATGGCGATCCACCAAAGGTCATCTGAGTTCAATCTCACAGAAGCAAAGCCTTAGTCTACTATTTCGTGCGTTTGGGCGATGAAGAAATTTTATTTATTTTTCAAGCATTTCCTTTGAATTTCTTTTGAATTTTCCCTAAAATAGTGGTTCTTTATCCAATTTTAAGTACATATATATACAACTTTGAATCAAAAATCAAAACTTAAAAGCAACGCGATCGGTAGTCAAACGTAAGTCGTCAGTCCGTGAACACAGAGAGCGGAAAAGAACGAAAATTCTACCGTAAAATTATAGCCATTCTAGAATGAAGCTAAATTTATTAGAAATAATTAGTTCTCGCAATATTTTGCGTTGATTGCCTTCGAAAACCATTATATATGCGAGTGTTTATACTCGTTATGCATACCTGGGCAATAGCTAAAGCTTTAGTCCGTCCAACTATGAGCTTTCAAAGCTTGATTGGTCCCCTAATTAGACTGAAAATGGATTTAAAAAACAATTTTGTTTGATTTTCAACTGTTTCTCGCATTCCTTTCAAAATCAGCCTATTCAAATGAATCTTTCAGCCCATACAGCTTTTGTGCTAGGCCGTTCCACAGACGGGCTGAGATGGGCTATTGCCCGGCAGGCACGTAGCTGGCCATCCTATATTAGGGGACCAATACCAATTTTGGAGGGGACTAAGCCCAAAAAGGCCAAACATAGCACAAAATAGCGTTAAAAAGTCATATTTTTTCCGATTTTTCTAAAATTTGGGAGTCCGAACCCCCCATTCACCCCCAGACATACGTGCCTGTTGCCCAGGTGTGCTCGTAAGCAGTATGCACATTGATCGAACGAATTTAGCAGCGATTAGAATCTGACCACTGTTATACTCACTTAACGATCGAAGGACATGTTTCTGGACTTTTTAAGGCGTCTCGAATGAATTCCCAAAGCTTGTTCCCCTTCGTGTCTGCAAAAGCAAAGATTTACCCATTCATTACGCTCTCATACAAACTATAGACATGCACGCAATTGAGCTTACTAATAAACAGAAGGCGTTAAATTGTTAGAAAGGCAATTTCAGACTATTTCCTTAAATTTAGAACAGCGTGAGATACTAAAAGAAGACTTGCATTTAACAAATCAACCTTTGTTCACGTCAGCAGTGCAGTCTTATGTTTTTAAGAATATAGTCAAGGATAGCACACACTAACGCCAGATTGATATGCTAAGAATGTAAAATGAGGTAATATTTTAATTATGCTGGACCCTTGGGATACATAGGTGAACAAAGTCTTGTGATGATCATGGAGGTACAAGGTCAGGGTCGGCAAGAGTGGGGCAGAGGTAAAATTCCACAAATCCAGACCAGTAAATTTAGTGTTCACGCCTTTTTTTGCTATCCAAATGACAAAAATGGCCAAAATATTTTACAGTTAAAACGCTTTTGCATGGTATACCGCATTTTTAAACATTTTTAATTCATTTTGACTGCATCATATCGCTTTTAGTCAAAATTACCAAACAGTACCTGTCTGGCTGACACTTCAGCGGAGGAGGAATTATACCCCTAACCCCCTATGCGCATGCTTGGATGACGAGGAAACTAAATATATATATATGGCCTGAAATGCTTTTGTTAATTTACTGCAAAATGCTTGAAAACTGCTAAAAATTAGCGTATTTTCGCCATAGAAAGTCTATGCGCAGTGCGCTAATGCCTTAAGACAATAGATGCACAGCATGGCCGATCTGGGAAGGAGGGGAAGCCGTCTGGGGGGTCCAAAATTGAGCTTTCTTTGGGGGCCAAAATGATCTCAAAAACTGGTATAAGCACTAAACTAGCGTTAAAACAATGTTATTAGACAATTAATGGTCAATTCAAAGCACTTTTCATTCATTCTTTGACTTCATTTTGCCTCATTTCACCATGACATTTCTCGTTTTTCCATTGTGGAAGTCTAGATCCCCACCCACTTCCCCAACAAGCACGTCTGTTTATTATCCCTGCTTGCTCAGCAACACTCTGACTTAAGCCGGGCAAAAAAGGAATATTTATATGTTCACGAAGGAAAGGCCGATTTCGAATCATAAATTCATTACGTACTACCTTATTAATTCTGGCCAAAAAACTCGTGTGACGCAATTAGGCATTTACTCTAACACTCCAATTTCGCATACTGTAGCAAGCCGACGCGATTCCGTGTTTCGCGACGGAGCATGCGCGCCAAATGCGCGCTAATTAGGGCTTGATAATCATTAGGAACGTTCTCGGTTCGATTAACGCGTGGGCGAGACGCCTACCTATCAAAAAGAAGTGGCATTCACTTACGTTTCGATCTTTTTCTAGGTTTGCCGTTCGCCGTCAATATTACATTATTCAAGGTTCTGCTTTTTTTATCGCTTTGATCACAGACAGGTGTTTGGTCATTTTTTTGAGCGTCCATTAATTGGTCATCTGGAATGAAATTAATAAAATATTCATTAAACCCGGAGCTAATGCAGTTAAAAAAGAAACAAGAAATACAAAATGCTGGGTATCGTAGAAATTGACAATGTGACACGACGCTTAAAAACGAGAGCAGCTGCCTAGCGAAATAATGACGCATAGTTCTCCCATTAGTTTATTCAGAGATAAAAGATGATTGATATAACGTTTGCAGTCATAAATAGATGAGGTGATGTTATTTGGAAGGCTGAAATGCAACGAATCTAGTAGATTTCTTGCGTAAGCGACTATTTGCAGCTTAATTGCATTTCCGCAATTTTATTGCAAACGAACATAGCTTGACGAAGCAAGTCGAAAAATGAAGTTTTTTTCGGATTTTAAAATACCGGAATCTCGGTTCCGCATATGCATGTCTTGTCAACCTGCGAAAATCTTCATAAAACCCAATCGACGTTTTTAACCTGAGTAATGAAGAGAGAGCTCACGATATAATCTAGCCTTTATACAATTTTTCATTCATAATTAATTTGCACGCTCAATAAAACCATACCTGCACACGTGGGTGAGGGGTATTACCTACCGCTATAGAGTCAGTCAGACAGGTAATGTTTGGCGATTTTGAGCGGACGGAACGTTTTTTGCGTCATTTTTGAGGTCAAAAGCAGTGAAAGTGTTAAAATCTTTCAGACGCTTTGCGCCGGATAAGTACTTTTATGTAATTTTCACGCAAAAAGCGCCCGAATTTGATAAATTTCTATATTTTATAGCGTTAAATGATATTATATAGTCCCAATCGACTAAAAATGCATTTAAAATGCGATATTACCACAACAAAACGTTTTATAGGCTATTTTAACCATGTTGATAGTTTAAACAGCAAAAAAATCGTGAGCCTTAAATATACTGTTTTGGATTTCTAGGAATTTTAACCCTACCGACCCCTCCCCTCCTCTGCCGACCCTGACCTTGTGCACCTATTGTCTAGACCCACCCCAAGAATGAAAAAATGAAAAACTTTGCGGGGAAAATGAGGCAAAATAAAGGCCACACTGGATGAAAATTAAAAATCTTGTTCAAAAAGTACTTCACATTGAGCAAAAACTGTGTAATAAATTAGTTTTAACGCTACTTTAGCGCTTATACCAGTTTTTGAGGTCATTTTGGCCCAAAAAAGCTCAATTTTTGACCCCCTCCCCCGATCGGCCATGCTGTGCATCTATGGATCGGAGTACAAGTGGTGAGTCGTGCTTACTTACCGAACGTACGTAATAAACGAATACCTAGAAAGTTTGATTATAACTATGGGATGACAATCCCAACTAAAGCTGATCGTCTCCAAATCCGAAAGAAATTTAGGAGTTTCTTTATCCCATCGAAAATTTTCATTTTCAGCTCTAATTTAGCTAACTTCGAATTTCCTTATTGAAAAAACTTTCTATCGCCAGCAAAAAAATTGAAACGAGCTGCTTTATCTCTATTCAATAGCAACGAAGTCGCTTAGCCTAAAGAAACGGCCGGTTGCACTTTTTCGTAATTTGGAAGTATTTGCATGGGCATCTAGATAAACTTTTTATATTTGATCTCGAGCATTTATAAGCTGAGAGCAAAAAAATCGATACGATTTAAAACGATGCCTTGTTTCAAGAAACCATTGATAAACATGACGCAATAGAGTACACATGCTGCTCCGTCGTCTGTTAAAAAATATAACAGAACGTACGCGTTTGGTGCGCGCAATGGACTACTATTTTTCGGGCTTTTTGGATAGTAGTGTGGCGCCAATGACGAATGCGACTATATAAACGCAGTTACCGGATTTAAGAGACAAACGATTTTGTTTTGAGTATTTTTTCAGAGACAGAAGAATCCAGTTTAACGTAGGAGAAAGGCACGGCGGGAACTGCGAGGTTTTTAGGACTCACTAAGCAGAACGAAAAAAGAGGCCGAGTTCCTGGGAATACGCGTAGGAAATGAGATAAACGTCAAAGGTTTATCATCCAGTTAAACAAATTGCGACAAAAAGGATATTTATGAGCGCATAAAAAATATTTATGGACCTGGCACAAAAACCTTTAAAGATCTGGATTGAAAAAGAGTCGACTTTGTGAGTCAACTGTGTAGAACGCACAATGGCCATACATGCACGCAGGGGTGAGCGGTGAATACTAGCGCTGAAGGATCAGACAGACAGGTACTATACGGCGATTTCAAGCAAATAGAAGATTTTCTGCATAATCTTCGAGGACTAGAAAAGTCAATAATAATTATGTCAAAGCCTTTTCGGCGCTTGACGCCAGAAATTTTATGTACTGATTACCAGGCCCATATTCAGGTTAGGCGTAGGGGGCGCGTTGGCTTGAATGTTATTGACTTTTTCAAATAGAACCATTCTGTAACAAGGAGGCATTCATTAAAACTCCAAAAATCACTTGTAAAAACTGATTTGGCCAAATATTTTTTTACCAGTAGAATACTTTCTTTGTGGAACTCGCTTTCCGAAAATGTCGCAACAAAACCTACCGCCGCATTATTTAAAAAAGCTATTTCCGAAATCTCATTTCCAGTAATGGGTCACTCATTAGTGGATTTGGATTGAAAATCCCTCGTGTCCCTTTGTAGTGCAGCGTTTTTCATTACTGGACAGTTTCGTTATATATTTTGCCGTTGAACCTGTTTAAACTTTTGTGCACAGTATATTGTTTTATCGCTGGCTTCAGTAAATTACATTACATTACATTGCATTACATTACAATAAGAAAAAATTCTTGAAACACAAAAGGGTTCCCGAAAGAGGAAAATAAAAAATTCTTGAAGTGGGTCTAAAACAACACCAAAACATGTTTTTAGCGTACTTTTAGCTAGTAAACTCAGAATTTTAAGAGTGTTTCGCGCCGGATTAATCGTTTATCTATAGTTTTTGTCTTCCAGCCCGTCCAAAACCGCTCAAATTTGAGTTAGACATGAGGAACATGTCAAATGTTTTCTGCGTTACTTTATGAATTGTTTTACTTTGTAAATCACAACAATTAACTACAAAGACAGAAGTTAGGAAATTATTCGTCGATTGATTGATGAGAAATCAAATGCGTAGATTTTTTAACGATTTGTGTAATATAATTAAGGGATAAGGAAAAAATTTTGAAATTTTGTCTTTAGAATTTTTCTTCACCATTGCATAGAGCTCGTTGAGATACGCTCAAAAATACCTTAATTTTTGCCTATCTCATAACGGTTCTCGAGATATCTGACCACAAATTTTTGCCCGCCCTCTCCCTGGAATGAAATCCTGGATACGGGCCTGCTGATTACTATCAAAACGCCCAATATTGTGTCAAAATGGATCTATCAAAATTTATCGCCAAATTGATCAATTTATATATTTCTTACCGTCAAAAAAATAGAACGCGGTCAAAATGGACTAAACTTCGCTTTAAACTTGCGTCATGGCATCTGATGTTAGAAGATCATCAAATTTTGATTAGAAGTACTTTTTATAATTTCGCTTTATGCGCGATCAAGAACGACAATTTTCGCAGCCTATTTGAGATAAAAAGGAAACTTTTTCGGAAACTTCGAATTTTATGATTCTAATGGATAAAACATGCTGAAAAACTTTGAAAAATGCGGCCTTTACTTATTATCCCAACGAAGTTTCCGAGATGTAAAGCAAGTTATCTCAGGTCCGTCCCTTACGCGAATTTTGAATATGGACCTCTTTGGTGTAATTAGAATTAATATATGTTGTTATCCTATTTAAGAAAGAATGAAACCATATACATACATACATGTAACAGGGGATGGGGATCCCCACCAAAAGTCGGACGTCCCCCCATCCTCCCCAAAGCCAAAAAATTTTTGACCGCTCCCCCCCCGACTTTTAGAAAAATCGAATTTTTTGGCACTTTCTAGGCGTTTTTTTGACCAAAAATTTGAGCTTACTCAACCCTTCCCCTAAAAAATGGCCGGAACCCCCCTCCGAAATTTCGAGCCGTTACATATTATGTATACATATGTACATGTAATTGTCAAAAAATCGCTGCAAGCATTTATAACGCCGGCGACTGCAGGTGCAAATGGGCTTAGTAAAGGGTCATCGAGTTATATTTCGAAACAATGGGCATTTTTCGTTATTTTTAGATGAACCAATTCTATAGATAAATAGGCTGAGAGGGTATAATTTTAAAAAGTGATTGATAAATACTACTGCCTACCAGATATTGATTCAGCTGCAGTGGTATGGTCCTGTCTGCCTTTGAGTTTCAGTTGTAAAATTGAGGCAGCCGCAGAACGGCTATACGCAGGAATCGCTATCGGGGCACTTGAACAGCCTGAATAATTGAATGTTCTTATTAGACGCAGGAAATATTATAATAGAAATAAAAACTGGACTGAGTTTGATATGAAAAAGAGAAAGAATGTAAAGAATAAATAAAAGAATTCTTACATGTCGCTTATGTATGAGTAACACTTCAGGGTTGGTA
The DNA here is from genome assembly GCA_036768485.1 of Mermis nigrescens. NCBI lineage: Eukaryota > Metazoa > Nematoda > Enoplea > Mermithida > Mermithidae > Mermis > Mermis nigrescens. The sequence continues at coordinate 68,640 of JAVLUZ010000653.1, read as the reverse complement.
GCCTTTAACATGAGAGGGCTATATAATTAGTGTGAATTCTAGGATGACAGAAAGTATTTTAATTCATACATACTTTAAATATGGATTCCGGCGATTCTTAAATCAGTTCTAATTTTAGTGATTTTTCTCAGATTTTCACCAACACTTCTGGGGGCTGGGCCAGATACGCGAATCGGGGAGAAAGGTTACGAAGACTAGAACTCTAAGAATGGAAATGTACAAATTTTCTAGAGAAAATAAGGTAAAATCGAGGCTAAAAATTGCTGGAAATCAATTACGAAAATAATACATATTATAGTATTGTAATAATATTATAATAATAAAATAAACCCCTGGTAAAAATAAGGACTAGAGTAATAAGGAGACAAAATTCCGTTTAATTTAAGTTAGCGGTTTTCAGGAATATTAAAAGTGATTACGAAAGTAATTTACACTACATACATAGGTGCTGTCTGTATTCTACAGTAGGTACATATGTACGTGAGTAATAGTATGATTTTTCTCATTATGAGAGATATTATTGCATCATACCTGTAGGCAAAATTCAAGCCGAATTAACACGGATGAAGAAAAAATCCGAATATATCACCTCTGTAATTCCTACTGAATCTTTATTTGTACAAATCATCTATACAGGGAAAATGTGAGGCCGACATGCGACACGGGACGATTATTACAATTTTCACATGTTATTAAACAGAAGATTCTATCCACTTTATATCGACATAAATAATTTAACAAAACTTATTATTTGTCGTATTTTATTTAGCTTTTCTAGAGAATACTCTAAATATTATTTTAATTGATTTAAAAAATATTGAAAACGTAACCGAAAAAACTAGAATGAGCTTAGCACCAAATGACCGATTATTAGTTGACTACATTATGTTGTTGTTGATTACTCGCTCTCTGAGTTATTTCTTTTCCGTGCATTTTATCTTATTTCCTTAATGTTTATATGTGCACACTTAATAAAATGTCTTCTCACTTATTTATACGTTTATTTCCGCCATTTATCTTAGCATGATATCATAACCAGGTTTCAAATTAGGGATTTTTAGGTGTTTTAAAAGATTTTACACTTTCACGAATGATTTTCAATAAATTTTTAGTGGAGACAAAACTTGTCAAAGTTACGATTGGACGGCATATTTTTACCCAAAAGCCTAATCACTCGAAGTTTTTTCAGAAGAGATGAAAATGTTCGATTGCACACAAAATGAATATTTTTTACCAAAGTATCACGCACGTTTGAAAAATTTTTATTTTTAAATAATAACCTATATAATGAATGAAGTTCAAAAATATAAAATGCCAAATTTTTCATTAATTCCTTTATTTCTAATTATTTTCTAATTTTCAGTATTAATTTTAAAACTATCTAATGATCTTAGTTTGCTCCTCCTGTCCTCTGCTGTAAATATAATAAAAGCAGCGAAGTTTCTCCACAAAAAGAAAGAACAACACTTGATTTGCGTGTAATGACCGTTATGCAGAACGCTGGGGTTAAGGGGATCGAAGAAGACAAAAGTTAGTGATGCAAGAAATTCTGAGTAATTTTCATGTCCCAATGATTTACTTCACTTTCCACCTATCTATCGCATTTTATACTTTAAATCCGTTAAAACCGGTTAGGTACATTTTTGGAGCTTCATTCAATTTTTTCTTGTGGCATGAAATCTAGTCTTGCGGAAATAGATCAGCTAAGGCATTTAAATGAAAATGAATAAATGATTGGCTTCACATAAGCAAAAAAAACAAGTTTTGAGATTTCGCTTTTTTAGTTTTTAATTATTGTCTGGTCTAGTAAAGTGACAAGAATTCCATTATGTTGTTTCATACAAAGCCTGAATATCTTAAAATCGTATCGATCGTGATAAGCTAAGAGCTAAATATGACACATGCACACTAAAAGGAGGTATAGAGGGGCATCCCCTACCGCAACTTTCGGGAAGCTTACCCTCTCAGGCCATTTTGGACCAAAACTGGATGCTTGAATCATGAAAAACGTTAAATGACAATTAAGAATGTGATTTCAAGTGCATATACTTGTTTTTCGAGCAATAAACGGCTAAATTTAATCATCCAAACACTTTTTCCAATATTTTGCACATGTTTGATCTTATAGATCATTCCATTACCCTTGTTATTATTGCTTTCATGCAAATTTAACCACAAACATGAAAGATAAAATAAGACGAATTAAGTACAAAAATTTGACTGATAAATTACTCATTTACACTCCCCCCCGAAGGAAACTTGGTTTAACCCCTCCCAGAGCTTTTGACCGGGTGCACGTATGTTTAACATTAATTTATTCAGTGCTTAGATATATACTAAATAATTCAAAATATGCTTATATACATGTAAGTAATTACCATATTCTTAAACACAATGCATACATCCTTAGTATAATATGCATTGCGTACTTATTTACTGGTTACTATACTTAGTACACATTAAGCTCGGGCCCGGTGAAAAATTTTAAGCCTGGGCCCGGTTTTTTGGGCCCGGTCGTTCGCTGAGGGGGACTCCTATACATACGTGGGCAGCAAGAAAATTCTGGGGGAGGGGGTGCAAGATTTTTTGAAGGTCAAAAAATGGCCTTAAAAATGGTGGTATGGCGATAAAAACACCATTTTTCGACGTTTCTCATCAAGCACTATCCACTGGCATCAAAAAATTGCGAAAAAAACGAAAAAAATTTTCAAAAATTGAATTCTGGGGGGGGGGTATTTTGATTTCTGGGGGGGGTATTTTGGTTTCTGGGGGGGTGTATACCCCCCAAACCCCCCACGCCCAGGTGTGCTCCTATACCCTCCCTCCCAATGTGCATGTGTCGATTTCCTAAGTTCCTTAAAAACAAAAAACAACAAAAAATTGTTTACCATTGCCGCCGGCCGTTTTAATCACCGAATCGCGAGAACCGATTCGAGAACGCGGCGTGGTCGAAAGCGCCGCCGTGGCGGTCAACGCCTGCGCCGACGTACACGGCCGATCGTCGAATGAACTAGACGACGACGGCGGCGCGGCGGCGACAGGACGCCGATACGACGACGCCGACAATCGACGGTCGAATAGAGCGTTGGCGTTATTAGCAGGCGACGTTTGTTCATTTGGCGTCGTCGATGAGACGCGGAATGGCGGCGTCGTCGCCGTAGCAAACGTCGACGACGACGACGCCATCGACGATGACGTCATCGAACACGAAGCCGACGACGACGATTGGATGCTGCCGGCGCCGATTCGACCAATCGGCTGTTTGGGCGTAGTCGTCAGCAACGCGGCGACGTCGTCCGGACTGCCGACGACCGCCGTCGGCCGTTCCACGTGATTCGAGCAACCAGAAGCAGTGGGCGGCTTGAGACCGAAATACTCGTCCCAGAATGAAGCGTCTGAATAAAAAAGCGTATTAAACGGAGATAAGAGTAGCAGGCACGTAGCTGACCGTCCTTTTTTGGGGGACCAACACTAATTTCGGGAAACAAGCCCAAAAAGGCCAAAAATAGCGCAACATAACATTTAAAAAAACCTATTTTTCCGATTTTTCTGAATTTTGAGGGGTCCGAACCCCACCCCCCCATTCCCCTTAGAGATACGTGCCTGAAGGGGGGTAATAACAATCGATATCACAGATGCGCGGCGTGGCCGGTCTGGCATATGTGTAACGGGGGAATGGGATATCGCCCCAACCAAAGTTGGTCACCCCCTTTACCCCCAGAGTGAGAAATTTTTTTACCCCTTCCCCAATTTTCGGCTAAAACTTTCGTTTTTGTGGCAATTTTCAGATGTTTTTCTTGACATTTTTGGCTAAAACTTGATGGCAATTTACCCCGCTTCCCGCTAAAAATGTAAAAATGACCGACTACGCCCCTCCCCCAAAGTTTTTGAGCTGTTGCTGACGGTCGATGGACCTAAAGAGCTTAACAGAGAGCTTTTTTGAGCTAAAATGGTCTAAAAATTAGCGTCGACGTGCAAATATTACCGTAATTGACATTTTCGGGCTTGTTTGAAGCACTTTTGCAAAAAAAATAAAAAGTTGTAATTTTCGCCCGTTTTTGACTATTATTTTGTTGCATTTTCCCCAAGAAAATCTATCATTTGTCCTTTTGAGAGGGGTTGGATGGGACGAATGGAACAGGTCGTATGGACGAGGCTAGGTTCAAAGCCTAAAAATCATACATTTATACCCGAAAAATCCGTTTCGGGGCCTTAACAATAATTTTAAAGCTGAACACTGAACATCCAATTTTTGGACTACGACAATCAAGTTTTTTCACCGGAAGGTTGGACGAGGCGAATTACTGACCAGTGCGCTGGTGTGCTGGTCGGTATCCTAACTTTTCCTAAGTACTCGAAAATAATTATACAAATTCTTGCTATTCACTAACAAAACAGCGTTCTTTACCAATTACCGATATCAAATTTTACTCAGAATTATTTTACGTGCAGCAATTTTCACAAAAATGCTTCATTTATGGAATTTGTGCAAAAAGTATAAGATGACGAGATTTCATTACATAACATTCATTTCTGTTTGAAAATCTATCGGTTAGCGACGTAAAATTCTTGACATTTAGCAGACGGGAACAACCATGCGTAGCCAGGGCCACTATTTCTCTATTTGTTGTATTCATGCAGTTTACACAAGCCAGGTATAAAAATAATTAGAAACTAAGTGCGCAGAACTAAGCATGTTTTCGATTCAGAAATGTTCGAGAGCGCTATAAAACTCCGTTAATTACAAAAAAGCCACTTCTGAGATTATAACGTTCTTTTAGGGTACTATGAGGAAACATACATGTATTCAACACAGTGTAAAAATATGTAAGTGAACCAAAAATTTTTTACACTGCTTTCTTTGGGCTCAAAAACGATGGGCTGGATACCCGTCAGAAACATCATATTCTGGCGTTTCTGGCGATATCCTTTTTTTAAACTTTTTTCACGAAACCTTGTGCATGTAAATCAATTTTCAGCGACCTAGCGAACAGCTACAGAAGTGATTTCTAGGCTGCTTACTGTAACACTGTTTTGTATGGTAAAACTTCGCATGCTCATTCATTGCTATGCACAATATCGTATTTGCTGCTTCAGTTCAAACCGCTTTAGTGATTGATTCTCATTGACTCAAGAATTGTGATCCATGCACAAGGTTTCGTGAAATAGACTATAGATCGATACAAGGTCAATAATATCCTGTTTTTTCACATTTCTACGCGCTACAATTTATGTCGCTCATTTCAAGGCGTTAAGAAAGATGGATCACTTGCATTAGCACGTTGTGTTACGAAGCCAGCATCAATATTACGCTTCGTTATACTAATGCAATTGATTGATTCGTTATGAATAAGTGAATAAATTAGTACTTGATGAAATTAAATAAATAAATATGTCAAATGTGCCCGAAAAAAGAAAACGCCTACAGTATGACAGTACGCCTCAGCCTTCCTCCGACTAATTCTTTAAACTCGTCGTACAACGCACCACCGAAATCGTGATCCAGTTCAACGAACTGATCGCGCGTCATCAGCATAAGACGCGTGCCAGTGCAATGAGCGAATTTGTGCATGTTGAGCTGGTCAACGCCGACGCTGCGTCGCTCGGCGAACGCCACCATCCACGACAACACGTCGTCCATCGACCAGTCGCCCGGACGCTTTTGGCGAAACGCGTCACGATCAATCGGTGTATCTTTAATATAAATTATTCAAATAAATTTTGTAATTAGGTGTCAAACATCAAAAAATTTAGATTTCAAGTTTTGTTAGTATCAATAAATGGAATTACTGATCATAGGGCAACAGGGTCAGAGTCGGCAGGGAGGTGATAATCTGACGCGAAAAGCCGGAATAATTTTGACGTTTTTACTGCTTTCGGCCTTAAAAATGAGGCAAAAAACGTTCCATCAGCTCAAAATCTCCGGACATTACCTGTCCGGCTGACCCTTCAGAGGGTAATACCCCCTCACTCCCTATGTGCATGTATGTTACTGATACAATCAAAACCGCACGTTACGCACGTGATTACACCTGGGAAATGCCCTACATGATCTTGGGGGTTTTGGGAGGGTTTCACCAGCGAACGACCGGGCCAAAAAAACCGGGCCTGGGCCTCAAATTTTCTACCGGGCCCGGGCCTACATATAATATACATATAGGAGCCTATGCATGCGTGTACACTTTATAGGGTGACAGTAAAGCCTGTTCCTTCATTAGAAAGGGTAAGTTGGAGCAGGACAAAATTAATCGAAATTATTTAAAGCTATGACGAGCAGAAAAATCAAATGAGCAAATCATTTCAAAATTTTATTTAGCAGATCTAGCCGTTTAACGATTTTGAATTAAACAGATCGTAGGACATTTCTTTTAAGTTATATTTGATAAACAACAACTTATCAACATTTTAGGGCAATAGCCAAATTTCAAATGTCTAATAACGGAGCCATTGCCCCATTTTAACGCTGAAATCCCTTTTCCTCGTGAAAAATGCGTCTTGCATTTTTTGCAAATTGCAACTGAACAATCTCAAGGCTTCAAGTCGAAAAATTGCCAAATAGGCGACGTCATTACTGCGAATTAAATTTTTAAGACTAATATATTCCCTAAAGTATGAGAGTTGAATGTTATATTGAAAGTTAGAACGAATACATATTTATACACATCAGTGTTGCTTACCTTAGCTGTGAAAAACCTCATAAAAACCTGCTAGTCAAGGTTGAAATATGGGTTTTATACATTTGTTTTCATGATTTTTCGGTACTCAGATTATTCAGGCACTGTTTCTAAGCTTTTTCTGACAAAATTAAAACAAAAATATCTAAAATAAAACCTAAAAACTAAAAAATCCCCACAATCTTGAGAAAATAAGTCCAAATTTTGAGGAAAAACCCCCATGCTGACAACACTGATACACGTACATGAGAAATGTTAGCACGGAAAAAGGATATTACGTACATAGAAACGGGTCGCTTGATAAGAGATGGATAACAGAGGATGCACTTTGGCAGAAGTACAGGTATGAAATTAATAGCTGCCGAGAAGAGGTAAGATTTTAATCAACGAGCAGCCTTTGCTTGCATTATGTTATTCTTTGAGGTAACAACAATATACAAACTGGAACGAAGAGCGCACGTTGTGCTGAATAACAAAATATAACGAATATAATATTACAGGCCCGGGCCCGGGTCCGGCCCTTAAAAACCGGGTACGGGCCCGAGCCCGGACGCCCGAAGACCGGCTGGGCCCGGGCCGGGTACCCAATCGATCCCTGGGTTTCACCCCCTTCAAAAAATTTTTAAGCTGCCATGGAATTTTTCAGCGCCCAGAATTCGCGATTTTCCGAAAAATCTCAAAAAAAGTCTGTACAAAAGGAGTCGTTTTAAGCGTTTTTTGATATCTGTTTGCTCCAATGTGTCCAATTTTCGGCGCTTCGCGCCACATACTCATTTTTTGACTATATTTTCTTCAAATTATTCGCATTTTTTATTTTTTCAAATTTTTCAAACGTTTTTATGCTCTAGAGAGATATAGCATCGCCAGAAACGCCAAAAAGCGATGTTTTTAAACGCTTATCTACCATTTTTTAGCCCAAACCTCCCCCAGAATTCCCACACTGTGCATGTCTGGCAAAGACCCATACCGCCCTTAACCAACCGGCACCGTTCGCACCGATCCTGCCACCACACGCCTAAAAGTCTCTGGGGCTGTTTTATATACGGAATATAGATAACTGATTTTTTGCAATAGCATCAACATCATACATAGATGCACAAGGTCAGGGTAATCGAGAACAGTAAATTTAGTCCTCACGCTTTCTAGCGAGTCAATGACGAAAATGGTCAAACTAGCCTTTCATAAAACGCTTTTGCGTGCTAATATTACACTTTAAAGCGTTTTTAATCGATTATGACTGCATTTGATCACTTTTAACACTAAAAAATATAAAAATTGATCAATTTAGAGATAAATTAACTTTAAGACCATTTTGACACAATTTCGGGCGCTTTTTGAGTGAAAAAATATAAATTTATGAATCCAACGCCAAAAAAATTTTAGCATTGGTACTGCTTTTGTCCTAAAAAGTTATGCAGAAAATGTTCTGTCAGCTCAAAATCGCAAGAGAGTACCTTGTAGTCACTAGTCGTACTTCACCAGTATCCCATGCACGTTAAAGAGCATTAATAAGTCTTTTCTCAGTCCCTGTCTTCTAGCCTACACCTGTATTTTTCGCCCAAGCTGCCATGGTTTTAGAAGCAGCATTTTTGATTATTCGAACACCATAACACTTTCAGTTTTTTCAGTTTTTTCTTTTAAAATAGAAATTTTAACTTTTTTTGCGGCACTTTGATACCTAGTTTTACAACATATCATTTTTTTGTAAAACGCCAGGATACGTTCGGGCATTTTATACTAGCCGTAAAGGCATAGATGCACATGGTTAGTCAGGAGGGGTGAAATCCGGTATTTATATAACAGTAGTTGTATTTACTAAGTACATCAGGTCGATTTTACTTGACAGTACCTAACTTTCGGGCCCTTCAGCGGGAAGTAATACCCATACATGTAATGGCTCAAAATTTTACGTGGGGGTGCCTGGCCGCTTTTAGGGGAGTAAGCGACTTCCAATTTTTGGCCAAAAATGCCAAAAAAGCACGTAAAAATGGCCAAAAATGCAAATTTGTTTTCCGAAAACCGGGAGGGTTAAAAATTTTCTGACTTTGAGGAATGAGGGACGTCCGACCTTGGATGAATACCAAACCCCTGTTACATGTATGGTCCCTCTCACCCCTCCCTATGTGCATGAATGCATCAGGGGAGAGGTGGACGACTTTACTTTTTCGATTAAAAAATGAAGTATGTACCGTCTTTTACACCGTAATCCGACATTGTTGTTTAATTTTATCCTCGAGTCAAGAGTCATATTGAGCTATCAGATATTGATCATTCCAACGAAGAAGTTTTTTCTTTGAGAGAAACGATACGATTCTCTAAAAACTTTAGTTTCTACCCAAAAGTACAAATCCGTAATTCAACCCATTCCTTATTAACAGGAACTGCAAATCTATGGACCCTCATCTCATCCCCATAGAAACACACTTATGTGAATACGCAAAAGCAGCATTTGCTTACCAAAGGGAATAGGCTTCATGTCTACACTCGGAACATGGGCACGTAGAACTTCTTGACCAGCTGTTACGCTACTTAATAAAAGCATAGGATCGTACACACACGGAAAAGGAAGAAGACGGGCCAATGTAAGAGAGTCGTTGAATGCCGAATTTCGTGGCGCAGCGAGCGAATTCAATATTTCCATGTAGTCATCGTTTTCAGCATTAATCTATTGCACAAAGAATAACGTACTTAAAATTCGAAATGATTAATGTCTAAAGAATTAACAATAACATCAAAAATTAAGAAATTAAAGCAAAGCATACGCGCATTAGTTGCAATTGAAAACGAATTAATGAAGCGTTGGGATCATACGCGAGTGCAATCGATTAATTGCCAGAGAGTCCATTACTCCACTAGCTATTGTACTATCTTGTATTATCTGTTTTTCTCTTGTGACATTTTAACTTTGCGTTTTATAGAATAAACCATTAGTATTAGTATCAGTACAAAGTATATGCATGTAGCATTTGAAGTCAATGCAATACAATCCTTTATTCGGAAAAACGCAATTCTGAAACTTCAGGAAAAATTACAATCCAGTGAGTATTAGTTCAATCCATGAACGAAAGGGCGATTAATCATCCGCACTCACACTAACTACTTCCAAGCACGGTTTTTTTTGTATTCGCCAAAGATTTTTCCCAATGTACAAAGACTTTTCAGCATACACGGACAAATCGTGCAACTTCATTCAACCCGGTAATAATGGGAACCGGGTGGGTATCAATGGGAAGACCTGTCGGTATCAATGGAAAATTGAGAAATTCTGAACAGATAGAAGAAAATGATGGAAATTCACAAAAGTGACTCTAAAATCAGTCAATCAAGTAGAAAATGGTATATTAATGCAGGAAAATACGTGGAAATCATTTGAAAATCAGCTAATCAACCAATCAATCAATGACTAACCAACCAATGATCAGTCGAACAATCAATAATTAACCAATTAACCACTAAGCAAAAAATCAACCAAACAAAAAACAATTTAGTAAAAGGACATCCAACCAAATAACTGGGCAGTCGGTATCAATGGGAAGACCGGCCTTTGTCCATGTATGCTTTTCAGGACCATCTTTCTACATGTACAAAAATTTTTATAAAGACAAAAATTGCAAAAAAGATCTAAAATTCGCATAAATGTCGGCTATTCGCGCTGAAATGAGTATTTGTGTGTTCTATATATCTTTATAATGACAGAAATTGCATTTTAAAAGGAATGTCAAATTTTTCGGCGCTTCGCGTCATTTTAAGACGATTATAAGTGATTTTCACCCTCAGAGACCCAGAAATTAGCTAAAATACGCTGCCATAGGTCGAGCAACTCTGTTTTTAACACACTTAAATCGCTACTGTACCATGTTATAGTACCCAAAAATTTGTGTGTGCGAAATGTACAAAAACTTTTGGGGAACACCTTTGCACATGAACAAACAGACCTTAAACAAAAAAACACTGCTTCCAAGCAAACGAATGAGTTTCAAAACACGGGTAGAAATCTAGGCTTTATTCGCTAGAATAAGTGAAATCATCTAAAAAATGTCGACAAAATTGGTTTTTATTCTGTTTCTAACATTTATACAATATTCGAGGCCATTCAAATCAAGCCCAGCCCAATAATGCTAAGCATATTTTTTATCACCGAGCGAGCCCATCAAAGCAGAATGACCAAGGATCGGGCCGATCAATTCAACAATCAACGACTGTGAACTATAACAGAATAGTTTATACTAATAGGAAAGTTTATATTGAAAAAACGAATTGCAAAATATATTAGTGTTATACATGTAGAACGTTCCCGAGTAATCGAATGCACTTGTTTGCTCGTAGAAGACGCAAGGACTATTTAGAAGAAAGAAACAATTAAAAGCCTAAATCTGCAGCGGAAGCGTGCTAGAAAAAGCGCATGATAACAAAGTGAAAGCGTTTTCATGACATTTAAGCTGCTTTTAAATTAAGACTTTTTGCCGACGCAACAGACAAACCGATCTAACTTTGAGGCTAATTCAGCTTTCAGCCTGGTGGCCCAATTTTTCATTAAGTTGTATTGATAAATCAGGTGATGCGAAGAATTGCAAAATACACAGGAAAAAATATATCTGCTAAACATAGTGCGCTCAATTAAGTGGAGGAATGAATATCGAATCAAATCAAGTGCTAGTTAATTAGAACTGATCTATTTGAGCTCCTGAGGCATGTTATGACTGAAACAGAGCTCAGTCTTATCAGCAATCCAAAATGTAAAAATTATCTGTAATCACATCTCAACGCACAAATGCACAGATGCGCACACAAGGAGTGGCATAGGCAAATTCAATAGAAAAACGTATCCCAGAAAACTTCTAAAACTAGAAAAATTTTATTTCCGGAAGAATTCAGTGAATTCCATACATGCGCATAGGGGGGTGAAGGGGGATTTACCCCCGCTGAAGTATCAGCAAGACAGGTATTGTTCGGCGATTTTGAGCTGATGGAACATTTTTGCATCATTTTTTGAGGTCAAAAGCAGAAAAAATGTCAAAATTTTTCGTAGTACTTTTATGTACATTTTAACCCAGAAAACGCAAAAACTTGATCAATATATTTATTTTTTAGTGTTGAAAGTGATATAATGCAATCAAAATGGGCTAAAAATGCTTTGAAATGCGAAATTATCACGAAAAGACGTTTTATAGGTTATTTTTACCATTTTGGTCGTTTAAACAACAAAAAGTATATCCTTTACGTAAAATTTATATACTGTTTTGAATTTCTGAGATTACACCCTTCCTACCGACCCTGACCTTGTGCACCTATGGTAAATAGTCAAGAAATTCTAGAAAAATGAATCAGAATTCAGAAGTATAAATAAACCTTTGAATTTTATTCCAGACAAGAGCTTAATACAATTAGACGATAATAATAATAATAATTGTTATTATTATCATTAAAAATATTCATATTGATAATATATGTTCTCATCGTGCCCAACAGCCCCACCAATAATCCCAACAGCCCCACTAGTCCCAAGAGCCCCACCAATCTCAGCAGTTCCATCGTTCCAGCAGTCCTACCGTTCCAACAGTCGCACTGTCCCAACCACACATAAGCTTGGGGGAGGGGATGTTTAGAGTTTAACCCCCTTAAACCCCCAAATTATGGTAGACCCCCAGAATTCTATATTTAGCACTTTACCCCACCAGACTTTTCGCTGCCAATTTTGGTTGCAACTACCCCACTGTTATAATCATAGCTTCATAGCTGCACGGCACGATCGGTCTGGAGAAGGAGCTTTGAGCCAAAAATGACCTCAAAACTGGCATGAATGTTAAAATAGCGTAAAAACTACGCTAATCCACATTTTCTGGCTATTTTGAAGCAGATTAGCGTGAAAGTTTTGATTTTTATTGAATTTTAACACTTCACATCGATCTATGCATGCAATATGCAGCTACATTTGGGCAGTACGTACTTTCCTACCTAAATTGTACGTACATGCTGTTCTTTTATGATCAAACGGAGCCCGTATAAATTCAATAATTCAAAAGTACATCCGCCAAACGCACTTCTCGCATAATAGCAATCGCAGTAATGGTGGGGCTGCTGGGATTATTGGTGGGGCTGTTGGGACGGTGGGGCTGTTGGGACGGTGGCTGCTGGGACGATGGGGTTGTTGGGACGGTGGGGCTGTTGGGACTGGTGGGGCTGTTGGGACGAGTGGGGCTGTTGGGATTATTGGTGGGGCTGTTGGGACGGTGGGGCTGTTGGGACGGTGGGGTTGTTGGGACGGTGGGGCTGTTGGGATTGGTGGGGCTGTTGGGATTATTGGTGGGGCTGTTGGGACGGTGGGGCTGTTGGGACTGGTGGGGCTGTTGGGACAGGTGGGGCTGTTGGGATTTTTGGTGGGGCTGTTGGGACGGTGGGGCTATTGGGACGGTGGGGCTGTTGAGACTGGTGGGGCTCTTGAGACATCACCCTATTAACAATCATGCTATTTTTCATTGAAATGATGCAAGTGCATAAAATTATTAGCATAAAAATAGGAAACATTCAAAATTCTCAAAATCACCTGAGGTTCGAAAATAATATTCAGTTGCAACAAAGAAACTTTTTCTTCCGTTCTAAATTCAGATTAATTGGTGTCAGCGAGTCGACTTTACTCACAATAATTCCCAAATTTTAACTACCAAATGATTTTTAAAAGCTCCTTTTATATTGAGTATTCGAAGCAGCTAACTTCCGATAAAAGATAAATATAAGAAGGGACGTTCTGTGGACATTAACCTGAAATACGTTGTTTGATTGCACGAATTCGTGTACCTACCGACCTGGCTGGCTAGTGACTTGACTACTAAGTAAAAAAAGCAACATATGTATCGAATAAAAATAATCCAACAATAAACTCTACTTAGTAAAAGATGACCATTGATTTTTCATTATCCATTATTTATGTTTAGTAATATTTGAGCTAATCAGACATGGAAAACAACAAGAGTATACCAACGAAAAGCAGCAACGATCAATATCTGATGTTGGCACAGAAACACTAGATAGTAATGCTATTGATTGCCTTTCCAGTTTACAAATGATAATTCTTTCCGAACATTAATCTCAAAACGGTTAGGAGCCTAAGAAGCATAACACCAATGCTCACTTCTATTGAGTCATTATAGGTTTGCTAACAATTCTTTACCGCAATGAAACCATCTTTTCGATAGCTAAAAATAACCCAGTCTATTGCTTTTAAAGTAGGTATCCCGACGAGAAGGTATACGAGCTGAAGGTTTGTGCACAATTATTTAAGTAGGTACATAGGTACTTGATAACGAGTCCAACATTTACTGATGTATTCGTTTTCGAAAAAATGTAAACCCTAAACACTAAGAAAGCTAATGCTGTAATGAAATGAGTTTCGGGAGACCGTTTTTGAAGCTACGTGAAAAATCCATCTATTACACAGAGAACGACCAGAGTTCAGTCGAAAGTGGTGCGTTTTCTTGCTTCAACCGAAGGCTTAAGCTTTTTTCACGATCAGTTTATTTGCTCGCCCTAAATTAAGACAGAATTATGCGTAATCTAACCTCGAAGCGATAAATTTCGGATTCTGTTTAGGTGACCTTTAATAGTCATTATTTCACGTATATGAATAGCCGGGAGCTTTTCGATTTCCATATAAAATTCGCTAATTTAAGTAACAGAATAGGTGTAATTTCTTTCATTGATCAATTTAGATTAAGGTTTTGTCAAAAATTATTTTTATAAAAATTACAAAAGATTAAATCAATCGATTTTTTATAAATGTCCTAAAAATCATCAGTGAGTCAATTAGGACAACTCTTACTCGTATGTTACTGACAGAGCCAAAATAAATGTCAACTTCTCCACTCATGTGGAGATGTACGAGCCACAAAATACATGCGTACAGTTCCAAATCGACTTCTGCTAAAACACGTGTAGAATGATACTACCAATGAACTTGCAGTAGCATGATCGACTATTAGGTGCGACCAGACATGCAAGTGGGGGGGCTGGAAGGTCCAGTCCCGAGAATGGAAAAATCTAAATTTCTTTCGAAAATGAGGCGAAGTGAAAGTAAAAATAAATGAAAATCAAAACTTTTCTGCAAAAGTGCTTAAATTAACTAGAAACTGTGTTTAAACGTAGTCTTTAAGCTAACTTTAAACATTTATACCCGTTTTCGAGGCCATTTTGGCTCAAAAGCTCTCGTGTCTGGCTCCCGCCAGACCAAAAATGCTGTGAATTTATGTGCACATGGCCTGATAAGATCAGCTGGAGAAAAATCAAAAAATTTCAACATCATTACGTTTATAACGGCGACAAAAACGCGTTAAACCATAAAACAATTTCAGAAAGCTATTTATTTTATGTATCTCTGTCAGATTTCAAGCATTTTTAAATTTCTAAAGTCTCAATTTTTATTCATTTTAGAGCTTGTTTTACTAAATTTGTCCTGAAAATGCTATTTTTTCCTGGTTGTCAAATGTATGTCACGTCACTGTCCAACTGCAATTCGTAGAAGATCATTCCAGGTAGTCGCTTCATTGTCAATTCAACTGCTTAATCGCTGGCTACCACACATTAGCATAAGGGGGAAGGTGAGACGGGGATATTTCCCCTACCTAAGATTTCGGAAAATCAGGTGGTTACTGTCAGACGATTTTAAGAAAACGAAAGGTGCTGCAAGGCAATTTTAGAGCTTAGTGAGGAAAAAAGACCGCAAATTCTACCGGAAAACGTTAAAAATGATCAAATTTGTGCGCCTTGTTGATAAATTCGTGTACTTCCATGGCTAGAAATCCAGAAATCAACTGAGCTTAAATAGTAAAGGTCGAAACCGAATATATCATACAGAACGCGTTACTGTGCCATAATATATTATCGCAAAAATTTACATGTTTAAAATGTATAGACTCTTGGGAATTGTCTTTGCACATGAACAAAAAGACATTAAACAAAAGAAAAACTCATCAATCGATTGGGATTCATAAGCGTGACACTATTCAGAAGAGCGAAATGCGTTAGAAAAATAGTGCTTAAGTCCGTCTCATGACCAGACATGCAAGGGGGTGGAAATTAGGTCTTACACCCCCAAAACGAAAAAAATGGTAAATTTTATGGGAAAAACTAGGCAAAATAAAAGCCAAAAATGGACGAAAATTGAAGTTTTTTCAGTAAAAGTGCTTGAAATTACCAGAAACTGCGGAATGACGCTGTTTTAACGCTATTTTAGCATTTTTACCAGTTTTTGAGGTCATTCTGATCAAAAAACGCTCGATTTTTGATCCCCAGATCGGTTGATGTCCAGATCGGCTATGTTGTGTATCTGAGCTCATGACTGTTGAGGAGCTGTGAGTTTCACCCATCTAGGTAAGTCTGTCCTAATTATAGAGGGTACGTGCCGGAGAAAGATTGTATATACATGTGAGAATTTTAATTGAAAAAACATGCGTTTTATATAAAATTACTCAGAGCAGCACGCACATATATACGACTAATAGATATATGCAGAAGCGACAAGACGGTAAAACGCTTTCATTGTTTTTTCTTTAATACATTTATATCAGCCAAGCACTGTACATTCAAATCGCGTCTTGAAAGTTGCACAACAAACGTTAACAGAGCATGCTTTTTTGAAGAAGTGTGAAAAAAGAGCTCGTTTTTTAATCATTAAAATCAATCAATAACACTCTGACTTGTATTTTACGTAGGTACTGTATAAAAACATCCTTTTTTAAAATTCATATTAACAGACAATAACGTAACAAGCTATGCTTTGTCGCGCTTGTGAATAGCGTCGCTCTCGTGAATAGCGTCGCTCTAATGACTCCGAACCTTATCAATCACCTCCCGCATTCGAATGCGACAATCGCCTGCAAATGGTTTCTTAAAGTCACAGCAGGAAGGGATTTTATGACTCCGTCTCACCCCTCCCTATGAGCAAGCACGCACACATTGACCTGAATTCGCCAACAGCGAATCGACAAACTTGAGACAAAGGCTCGTAATAATCTATTTCGATGTTTTAGTAATAACGACCACCTTGTCAAGGGTACTGAAGACGCATTCTCGCCATAAAATGAGTAACCTTTCAGGAGCATTCGCTCAGATCAATAAACGCCCAATCATTTATCAATATTCCCGAAAGTAGGCGCTCGATCTACAACCCATGCAAAACAGATGTGTATTTTTCTGATAAAAAAAGAAGCCAGATAAGGTCAAATTACCATCGTTAGCCGACAACGCTTATGATCATACGTGAGCATCTTCCTAAAACATGCCGTTTAATAAGGCAAGAAGCCAATGCTAGCTGGCTAGAACTAGGCTAGAAAAACTGACTAAGCTCACGTCAATCAATGAGCGATCATAAAAATAGACCAAGTTGATTATGTCCAGGTGAATACATCAAGCAAAATCAGCGCTGAACAGTTAAGCCGCGTATGCAACGTTTCGCACACACTGTTCCTATATGAGAATCTGCCTCCGTTAGCTACTGGACTTTCTCAAAGGGCTTTGCTAAGGGGTGAATTTGTCAATGAGTGAAGAGGCATGATTATGCTTTCTTCTCAGCAGCGCCTGTGAAGTCGCATATTTAATTAATTGCTACTGCTTAGTTTCTGAATCATGTACACTGCATAATACGTTTCATCGGAAAAAAGGAAAATCAATATTAATAACGTATAATACAGGTAACCTACATAAATTCTAACCAGCTGAATAATTAACTCCACGAGCTAAACTAGCGTTATATAAGCTAAGCATGAACTCAAAAAGCAAAAGGATGAACAATGACCGAAAAATGAACGACATCAGAAAAGTTAGATCTCAGCTCAGTGTTTTTTTGCCCATGAGTCTTTGCATCGTGCAAAAAACCGCCCAAAATCTTTTTGCACGACCAAAATTCTATTGTAATGCATGCAAAATTTTTCTGCATCTGTCGCGGTTGGATTAAATGCTGCATGGAACAATGACATCTTTAACATTATATTTACACTGAGAAAATCGCTATTTTCCAAATCTGTGACCGCGAATCTATTGCATTTTTACTCATTTCCATATGAATTTAATACCGAAATCATAAGAAACGCTGGCTTCTCAGTCATTTCCATGGACATGTATGGCTCTCGCCTATTTTCTACTGTAAGTTTTATCGTTTAAAAGGAATACTTTGTGATATTGTGAGAAATCGCAACATCAAAAATTACAACAAAGTTTTATCGTTTAGCCGCAAAATCCGATTAAAATTGGAACATAGGAATGGCACGATTTTCAACAACTTAAAAGCACTGCTGAGATGTAAAAACCTCAGCAACAATTGTTGGACGTGTGCTACTCACTTAATAGGTACCTGGATAACAGATAGTAAGAGTATGAAAAAATAGGACAAATGAAAGTGAGAGTGCCAAAAAATTCCTAGCTTTCCGTCCGTAAAAAAGTCCTCTTTAATACACTTTTATGCGATTCAGTCAGCATTCACCAAATATTTGCTGTGCTTTCACTACTGCGTGTTCGAAAATTGTTGTGCATGCCATCAGAAAGCAATCGCGGGAGCGGACGTTAGGAATTTAGTGAATTATTTCGATAGAAGTGAAAAGATGAAACAAATCGATGCCTTGTTAACTTTGTAATAGAATACGGAATGTATAATAAGTATTTCAAAGCAAAGGTGATAAACGATACGACGCTATAAAATACTCTAATAATTTATATTGCTGTAGTCGCCAATGAGAAGGAAATTATATCTTCCAACATTAACGGCACGAAGCGCCAAAATTTCGGGATATTTATTCATTAATAGTCGCCTGATTGTTTAAAATTTAACATCTTTTACATGACTTATTCTCAGACTTTCCATTACGCCGCGCAAAGACTGCCAAAATTTTACTTTGCAAGCGGCCAAAAAGATTTGCACTGCGCAAAAAAGCACTGCCTCAATTAAACTAGGTAAAAACTCATTCGCTTAGATGAACTATACTAAAACTTTGCATGAGATCAGATAGAAGGTAAATACAATTTTAATAGGGATGAGAGCTTGTCACGAAGACGGTATGCGTATGCAGCGCAGCATGAAGGTAGACAGCTTAATAAGCTTCCAACACGTTTTACCGTTCCGCAAACAAGCGCAATAGTCGTTCAAGGCTCACAGACGTAAAAAATGCATACATGCACTCACTGCACAAGCTATGCAACTGAAAGTGAGCTACCGCAGCGCTTTTTCAGCACATTCTGTAATTACTTCATTTACCAGCAAATTAGCCACCCCCACCCAAAGCTGGTCATCGTCTCCCCATCCCATCCAAAGACCATGATTACCCCAATAAGATATTTGCAATTTAAAATAAAAAAATCAATTCAGATTGAATTGATTTTGGGTTCCTTCCAAGCATGACTGACATTTATTCTATTACTAATTGCACATATAACTTGCAAAAATCCTTTTTAAACATGTCTAATGAATAATGATACTTATTATTTTGCACATTAATGATGTACGTCGTACCTATATTTTCTTTGGTGGGTCTTCAGTGACAGTTGGACTAGTGGGAAGTCGAGAAATTGTGTGCCTAGCGAAACAGCTCATTAAGCACGTGGTGGTGGGCTTATTAGGACTTTGGGTGGGTCTAGTGTTTATTCGAAAAAGTGTGTCCACTGGGACGTTCTGACTAGTGGGATGGCGGGGCTGGGCTAGTGGGTCACAATCGAATATCCATTCATCATAATCGTTTTTTTATTATTTTTATTCAAAATTAGAATGTATGCCTAAATGAAAATAAATGCATTTTCTAAATCGCTGATCTACTGACTGTCGAGAGCCGAATCTCAAATTTTTTATTAGTCTGTTAGCCACTCCCAACTAGACACAATATTTCACTAGGCTCCTTTTTGTCCCTATATAGTTCCTCCAAGTCTTACTGCATTTCTAACATACAAGAACGACTTAACCTATTCCAGGGCGAGAGGCCAAAATTTTTGAAGTTCTATGTCTCGAAAGCCGCTAGGAGATACGAAAATAAGGGTTTTCCAGCATTTCTGGACGAGTTCTATTCAATACTACTCACAAAGAATATAAAAATTGAAATTTTTTTGCTTGATTTCAAAGCTGAATATAAAAAATCTATCGTTTAAACTATCTAGATGAATAATTCTTCAATATCTGATCCAAGCTTGACTCCAAATAATTTCGAAATGTTTGTCTATAAAATTGATTTTGGTGCCTCCCAAAGAAAAAAACGAAAAACAGTAAACTGCGCGAAGCGCCGGAAAATTTTGATATATTAATCATTTTTAATTCAAGTTAGAGCTTCTAAGATTATAAATATAATAGAAAAAAGATGTACAGCGCGAGGCACCGGAAAATTCCTATCTGTTTTAGCAGCCTTTTTAGTAAAATTCTAAAGTTTTAATTTTGTCGTAGGTTTGAGGACCCTTGCGTTGTGAGAAATAAACGTATTTTTTCAATTCAATGTAAATGTCGTCTTTGATAAACGAATTAGGCTTGTTAACATGCCTGTACATAACTTGCAAATAAACTGCAATGCACGTGGCTGTGGATTGTAGTGAAACATAAGCAGAACTTTCTCAGCGAACCTTGCAAAACAATGTGATTAGCGATACAGCTGAAAAAGAAGTGACAAATTGGACCATTTAAGTGTATAATTGTAAAGCGATACGTTAAAATTCAGATATCATCTGCTTATCCAAAAGTCAGTTAAACAACGCGTTGTCTGTTAACTTTCTAAAAAGCTATGGTCTAAAAAGATAAAAAGATCTTCCATCTCTGAAATCTCATCAACAAAGATAAATATCGTCCATGTCAAGATTAATTTTTATCTTAGTCTTGACCAAAAAAAGGAACGGTTTCGAACAGTGACTGATCTAGGATTTTCTTAAGGGATACTCCAACTTTTCCTAGAACAGTCAAAAATAGGTTCGAAAATTTGCCCTTCACGTGCAAAATGGTGTTTTTCGGCGTTTTACGTTGTCTCTTTTATTTGAAATCACTTTTGACGCAACATTTTTCTCAAAAAATTTTGAGATTTTCGACAATTTTGTGCTAAAAAATCGTTAAAATTATTTGATATTATCGAAAATTCGGTGCGAAGCGCTGGAAAATTTGAGAATACTAGGCGAAAACCCGTTTAGAAGCTTGATTTACTGCTCGATTTCCTGTATTTGCAGCATTTGACGCGGAACGTCAAAAATTTTAAAAAGTTATGCTAAAAAATAGAATAAATCTATGATGAAATAGCTGTTTCTGTACTTGAAATTGTTTAAAAATATACTCCATGATCAAAAAATGGCTTCGAGGTCGCCAAGAAAGTAAATAAGTGTCATTAGTAGGAATTATCTGGTGCGAAGCGCCGGAAAAATTTTAGAAATTGTGATCACTGACAACCAAAAATCTTTACAAATCACATATCCATTCTTTATCTCGCCAACTATTTTTGGCCGATGGGGGAGCCGCCTCCCCCTTAAATCTGCCCCCGGTTTTGGATCCAATCATTATCGCAAGTGATTCAATTAAATTGAGTCCGCATACCGTGTTCTTCTTGTATTCTTAGGAAGAGTATAGAGAAGAAAAATGCAGATTACACCATTCCTTTCGAAAAGCAAAAGTTATGCTAAAAGCGTTGTTAGAAAACAAGACTAACTTTTACTAGAAAAAACTCAAAAACTTTTTTTTACATATCGAGAGCAAAAAATACTAGCACTGTGAAGTCGAAGAGATCATTCCGCGATCCAGTTTCCTGCTTCAACGCAAATGATTCAAACATTGAAAAAGGTATTAATCAACGACTTATTTTATTACGAACACGTGAAAAAATCGGCTGCCTGTAGAATTAATTCGCCTATACAGTATCTAATTAGCTAATCAAAAAATATACATATGCATCCTAGCCTTGCAACACTATCATAAAACTAGGCAACGTTTGATAAGATGAAATCTCCAATAATTTCCCTACTGTAGTCCATAATATGAGATGAACGAATAAGACAATCGCTCATTTATTTTACGACTACCGTAAAGCAACCATTCGCAAAAAACATTCATCTCTTCTAAAATATTCCAATTTTAACTTTGCTTAATGCAGTCGTGAGCGCGAATCACAATGGACTGAACTGAGTATAATGGAAGTGACCAAGTAAGTGGTCGGTGGTAGGGTAATCAGTGGATCAGCCAAAGAGCTCTAACGAGGTAAACTAGCTTAAAAATTAGTTTAAATGCTAGAATTCTTTATAAGTTGATTGACGGTTTCCGTAAATTTCAAGCACTTAGAAAATTCTAACAATTCATCCCTATGTATTATAAATATTTGCAGTGGTTCAAAAGCAGTGAAAATATCAACAATCAATATATTGCAGCACTACGCATAAATTTAGTAACCTAATGCACTATTTGTATATTGACTTTCAAATTTGAATTGGGCATTCCGGTGAATTTATAATTTATGAATTATTTGTCATTAGTAGGAATTATTCTTTATTCTATTCTAACTTCTTCTACTCAATTCATGAAGTAGAAGAAGCACCTTTTGAAATGACAAACACTCTGAATATTTATTAGGAAAATAGCTTAAAAATTGGTTTAAAGGCTAGGAAAAAAACAGGATTAAAAATTTGGAAGTGCAACAAAATGACCGACCTTATCTACATAAGTAGGATACAAAATTTACATTATTATTAGTAAGTCGACTTTTAGTGATCACATAAGGAAGGATGAGAAGGGGCTGTTTCCGAATACTTCAAAAAGCCACTGCACATAAATAAAAGTCGACAGCATTTTTCATAAAAGGACCACCATGGCACTACTTAGTTACTATAAAACACAAAGGTCATTTACTTTTCATCCTTAAATCGCACGATAATTGCATTTAATTAAATGTATCGAGAATTCAATAAATATGGTGTTAGAGAGTAGGGACCATGGATGCACGGCATGAAAAGTCTAGGGAGGGGGTCGAAATTCAGTTTTTAGCCAAATGTCCGCAAAAATTAGTACTAGCACTGAAGTACCTTTAGAACTACGTTATTACAGTTTCTGGTCAATTTAAAGCAACGTTGAGGAAAATTTCCATTTCTGATCCATTTTTATCCTTCCTCTTGCCTCATTTTTTCCTGTAAATTTCTCATTTTTCCATTTTTCGGTGGGAAGAGGGATCCCAGACCCTCCATGTGCATGTCTAATACAGACTGCTTAAAAATTCGCTTTCTACTCATATAAAAATTTTACTTTTAAAAAGCTGATCCTAAGATTCTATTTTATTCTACTATTATTTCATTTAAAGGAAAGGAACATAGTAAGAGAGTAAAAAGTGAGGTTGAGCTTATCTAAGATAAAATTACTACCTTAAATATACATAAAGCAGCGTATTTAAAGTCTGTTTTATGCAACTTCGTGGTTTTTTTAAATTTAGCGACGTAAACTAATAGCTTAACGTAGATATGGATCAGTTCACAAAATCAAAAGGAAATTGTTAGTCAGAAACTGAATACTGCTAAGTGAAATGCGCAAGCTTATGTGAAACATATAGTAGTTCTACCATTAAACAAGCCTTGGATGAAACGGGGTTTGGATTGAAGTTAAGGTATATTATTTGAAAAGCAGGAAAGAAAATTTGTCAAGACTTTAGCAAAATTAGAGCCTAGATAGATGGAAATCAAAATTTCTCCCAAAACGGTGTTCAAGATCTTACGTAGCAGCTAGAGATTAAAGCAGCTTACACTGAATGTTAATGCTTTAAAAACTTTTTAAAGTTAAGACATATAACGAAGCTAGAATTTTTTTGATAACGCCGACTGTGACTTCAACCCAATTTCTAACATTGATTAAAAAATTGAAATTAGAATTACTATGAATTCTGACAAGCAAACATTTAAACTTTTTAAAACTCAAACCATGACAAGTTTGAAGAATAATTTCAAGTAAAAATAATTATACACGATTAATGAAAATCTCATAATACTCCTATTCAGGAGCAACTACAGCCTACTTAAATATGCGGTCGTTTTATCACATAAGCAATGTCCTTTAATAAAGACGAATGAGGCATACATTTGTCTTACTGTTTACAGAGTCACCTTTTAAGCGTTGAAGATCTTTACTTCAGTGCAAAATGCACATGTTACTTTATTAAATATATTGTAACTAGCAAAGAAAAATGCTCCGATGGAACAAAAAAGACGAATATACATGGGATTGTGGATTGCTAAAGATGTTAAAGGAGGGGACTAGGAAAAATATACCAATGTATATACCTAAAGTCGCAAAATCTGTTGAAAATTAGACTTTCTTCAAGCAACGCAAAAAATCTAAGCATATTTTGCGGCCTGCAGATTGAAATAAAGTATTGAATCAAAAAACGATTGAAAAAGCAGAGTGTCAACTATGCAGTAGCTATGTGCAATTAGATGGAGTGAACTAGGAGCGACTTTGCAAGCCAATTGAATGAAATAGCAAGCATCGATGCAATCAAGACAATCAAAGTAATTGTTGGTTGAAAGCAGTGGAAACGCGTAACTTTTCGTGAAACAGACTACATGTAGGTACACTTGCATGCCCGCAACGATTGTGTGCACTAATCAATTGACACCAGGTTTGCTTGCTATAATGCTCATGATGACAAAATGAATCACCTTTAAATACAATTGCAGTTAATCAATCACGATACGAAGCAAGTCAGCGTTTCAACTTGCAAGCAATTTACAAAAAGTAAGCATTTTAGATTATGTTTATACACTCTTATATAAAGTATGAAAATTATTTAAAGAAGGTTACACTTTTTCAGAGGCCGCAGAATGTACTTCGATTTTTGCGTTGCATGAAGAAAGTTTGATTTTTAACTGACTTTGCGACTTTAGGCTTATACATAGGTAGCTTTTTCCTAGTCTCCTCCTTTTACATCCTTAATAATACGCAATCCCAACTTTATTCGTCTTTTTTGTTTCATCGGAGCATTTTCCTTTGCTAGTTCCCTACTTTCAAGTAACATGATTTTAGTAAATCAGTCAGTAAACAAATACGGTAACATGCCACAATAATGACAGCAGTCCAAGAACGCGGAAAACAATTGTGTCCTGAACATCAGAATTATCTTTTCTAAACAGGACAACTTTACCTTATTTGAACTAGATCGAAGGTTTTCAGCATACACTTTGCACAAACATTGAATGTAAAGAACACTTACGCTCAGATTCGTGATCCTGACGTTACACGGAACATTTTGAAAAAATTAA
This sequence comes from Mermis nigrescens, assembly GCA_036768485.1. Lineage (NCBI taxonomy): Eukaryota > Metazoa > Nematoda > Enoplea > Mermithida > Mermithidae > Mermis > Mermis nigrescens. Next base: position 43,738 of record JAVLUZ010000653.1, on the reverse strand, counting down.
GCTTCTGCAACGCTCTGAAACTTACTCTAATTTTCGATGTGTAAATTTTACATAATAACTAGATGTAAAGAATACATACAGTCAGATTAGTAAAACCAACCTTACGAAACAAATTTCGGAAAAAATTCACGTTTGCAACGCTCTGGACGTAAAATAAATTTGTAGTGTAAACTACACATTAACAATAAATGATTAGTGCAAACTTTACACAACTACTGGGTGTAGACAAAACTAACAGTCAGATTCGTAATTAAGTCTTCACAACAGTGTTTTTTTTGTACAAGGTCCGTTTGTACATGTACAAAGATGGTCCCTAAAAGTCTTTGTACATTTCGTACACACAAATTTTTGGGTACTATAATATGGTACAGTAGCGATTTTAGTGAGGCAAAAACAGCGTTGTTCGACCTTTGGTTACGTATTTTAGCAATTTCTAGGTTTCTGAGGGCAAAAATCAGTAATAATCGTCTCAAAACGGCGCGAAGCGCCAAAAATTTGGCATTTTTCTTTCAAAATGCAATTTCTGAAATTATAAAGATATATAGAACACACAATTGCTCATTTCGGCGCGGAGCGCCAAGAATTTTGCGAATTTCGAACCTTTTTTGCAGTTTTTGTCTTCCAAAAAATCTTTGTACATGTACAAAGACGGTCCCCAAAAGTCTTTGTACATCGCGAAAAATCTTTGCCGAATACAAAAAAACCGTGCTTCACAATGGCCAAAAGACAACTGAATATTAGATATAAACCATTTTACATCACTCTTGCGTGTAAATAAACGCGCCCGACTGGCGTATCACATTTGATTGCTGGTACATTTTTAGAATTGAGACCATGTCCACTCACAAGCGGAGAAGTTGGCAGAAGGAAAACAAACACGGTCAACACACCTAATTTTTGACTTTACAGCTCCAGAGAAAGCTAAACATTGATGTAAATAAACGCAGTTTGCTGTAACGTGTACCCCTTAGAAAGTACTTTATTTTTATTCTAATCGACCTATCACGACTTCTAAAGGGAGATGGTGACGAACAAAAAAACGAACAAAAAGGTATTTTCCAACTACCACCACATTGTAAACTTTAAAAATCTGAACCTAACTCCCCATAGCGTGTAGAGAAATTTACTTCAAGCCAGTTTGTAGCCTTCGAATCGTAGTACGTTTGTATGTGAAAAGCATCTGTTCCGCAAAATATTCAAGATATTTACCAACCAAAATAGGCAAAAACGTGTTTTTTTGCCCATTTTACACCGCTGATTTTGAACTTTACTCCCCCATAAATAGCTCAATATTACGTTTTTTAAACGCGATTTGCTGTGACGTGAAGCCCTTATAAGGTACTTCGTTTCTATTTTATTCAATTTATCCCGACTTATAAGCGGAAAATATGGCAGAGAAATCTTAGACAATATCTGTTTTTCAAAGACAATTATTTGGGACTCATAACCTGAGTTTGTAAACAAGTCGAAAACTCGACCAAAATGTGTTTTTTTCACCCCCAGATTTTCACACTCTTTACACTTCCATTCAAAAACTAATGCGGAATTCAAAGAACAAAAGAAGCCGTCTGGAGCAATTTTTCTACTACAACTGGGAACCATTAAATTGTTTGAGGCATTAAAATTGAGTTGTTCACAAGCCGCGGAAAAAACCACCAAATTTCGCTAAATGTTATAACGTTACGTCAAAACTTTACACGCTCAATACAAACTCAGTTTTGACTGTAAACAAAAAAACTACATCGAGTTTTTTATTCTCCCATATGTGTCCCGTCATAGCTGTGAGGGAGGGGGCATATGTTGGGGGATACCCATGTATATTATAGGTATGCGCTAACACGCTACCTGTGATAAAATAAATAAAATGGGCGAATTTGACTATGTTGGATGAATTTTTTGCGACCTGCTAAGCGCTAAAGCGCAAAAAATTTTCTCTCGACGTATAAAATCACATGAGTGAGCTCAGCAGGAAGCTAAAGTCACCGAAACATATCTAAAGAGCAGGTGTGGACCAATCGCTCTGAAAACTGATGAAGTAAATTCAGCTAAGCCTACTACGAAGGTTGATGCTTCGCAAAATCATTTGCTCAGTCTTCTTGTTGAGAAAATTATGTACGAGCAGAGAATGGATTTAATTTTAAGAAGTTGCTTAATTTTAGTTTTTGATGACCATCCGTAAAAACTAATATAAATAAAACGACGTGAGAAAGTAAGCCACTCACCGTTGGCAACGTTAACGACTTAGCATTGCCGTTGCCGTCGTCGACTTTCTGCTGTTGTTGACGAAACTGCCTCTGCTGCAACTGCTGACACTTGTAATTCAAGCGCCGCCTCAAATCTTGCGCTCTAGACGTCGAGTTCAGCATCGTGACGTTATTACGGCCAGCCAAAGCGGCGGCTGTGCCGCTTTCACTGCGTCTGTTCGCCAATCCGCCGCCACTCGCAGACCAGGGCGAAAAGCGATTGCGGCCGCTTTGTTGCAGCTGTTGCTTTATCAATTGTTGCTGCAACTGGCGCTGTTGGGCAAGTGCCAAGGAAACGGCGGCTCCGGCGTTCAGTCGACCCCCAAATCCGTCGTCTTCCATAGACAGCGAAACGTTGTCGCTGCCGCTATCGTCGACCGCCGAACAACGGCCATTCAAGGAAGCCGCCGCGGCGGCCGCCAAAGCGACCGGACATCCGTAGTTATTGGTTAAATCAAACACGTCTAACGCTTGTCTACCGTTGCGATAATGCATCGAGTCGTAATTGAACATATAATAGTAGGTAATAGTTAAGGTATCCGGATAAATAAAATTACACGCCACCGATCATGCTGAAGAATCTTCGTCAAACGTCGTTTGGCGGTTTTTTTGGATCGTATTCTATTGAGCAAAAACAACTATGGCACTACAGACTTTAAAGAGTACGACGAATGAACGAGAACGTCCAGCGAACCAAATTCCTTATCCGCTATTTTAGGCTCTCGCGGTAGTAGAGACGTTGTTGCATGGTTGTTCGTTACGTTTCGATAACAATAATACACCACGAGCGATGATGAACTGTAAAACCAACTTTAATAGGTAGTGTTTTGCGAAATACAAAATATTAAACGATATGGCACTGTGTGAAAAATACATGAAAGCCTTTCATCACGTTCATCAACGGACGCGATAGATAATAAAATAACTTTAATCAGGCAAATACAACTTTTAAATATGCCGCCGAAAGACAGATATCGCGCAAAAGTGCCGCTTTTGAAGATTCTAATTATTATTTTAAGAAATGGAAAGGCTGGAAATTTTTCAAAGAATATAGGCAGAGGTGAATTTTGATGGAAAAAATGTCGATAACGTGTAAATAATTTGACTAATATGCATATACCTCTACATACGTAGTCGCTTGCAACATGGAAGCATTTCTAAATCACTCTGCAATTAAAGCAACAATCAGCCTGTTACGATATAAAAATAAACATGACAGGAAAACGAAAGGATTTAACATTCATGGAGTCAGTGTGTAGGGCAATGACGATTAATAATACAGTACGGCGTACCAATCGGTTCGTCGTCCAGGAAAATCGTTGGTGTACAGGGCAGATAATACATATACATGGTGCGTTATCACACCAGTCCTACTGGCACGCCCTGATACACTAACTGGACCCAATACGTAATCGAGATAATATCAGCTTTCAGTTTCAAGATGGAAAAAACTAAATAAAGCGCTACTGAGCAAATATCATCCCCACCCGATCACATAGATCAGACATCAATACATCGAGGAGCATATTCAATCAACTTTGCAAGCTAATGTGCTGATTTAACATCACATTCGTAAAATGAAATATATTATCTGCATTTTGGAGCGATCGAAAAAGTAAGCTACTAATGTCATACAATTGAGAAAATGACATCGATCGATAAAATCAAATACAACGGAAGGATAAAGATATTTATATACATGATTTTGCTTTGATTCATATCGCATTGAAACATAACGTTGACAAATATGCATATCAGAGCCGATTTCAAAACAACGTTTCACAATGTTAGTACTCCCTTCATGAACTTCCAAGAGCGACGCTTATTCAAAGACAATAAGTTTAAAGCGAACAGCTGCTTAAATAAAGAAGTACCTACTAATACTTACTGCACTGGATCGCGGGCCCTTCACTACGGATATCCTGGGGGGTGAGATAAAGAGTAATTTTTTACCTACTTAATGTCGATTTTTCGGCGCTTAATTCGTCGTATTTTATTCTTCATGAATATTTAAGGTTAAATTTGCATGAGAACAATAAAAATAATATTAATGGATTGAACAGTCTACTGATCGAAACGTTAGAATATGTTCTTGAAATTATACTGTTATACATCGTTTGACGCTTTTTATGGTTCGAGCAATAGGTTTTGGTCCAAAATGGCATGAGGGGGTATGCCTTCGCAAAAGTCCTGGTAGGGGGTAGATACCCCCATAACCCCATTGAGCATGTGTGCACACTGCACGTCCTAATCTAGCACATGCATGAAGCGTAATGCGCTAAGGCAAAGGTGTAAACTAAAGTCGCAAAATGTCCTGTATTCTAAGCATAAGAGTAACTGAGAGTCTAAGGACTTCGGTTCGATTAAAGAAAAATCATTTTATTTCTTCCATTCATGAGGCTAAAGATCATTCACTATCCACTTTAAACATCAAGCAAAATGAAAAAAACGCCCAGAAAGCAGCATTTCCCAAAGCTGCTAGACACTCTTTTTTTAGTACGCGCAAAGAAGACCGGTACTGCGCACAGTTATGGGTACCAGCGCCATATGAAACGACTTTTTAAGGTGAAAGGAATTTTGTCCTTTCAAAACTTTTTTCTTGAAAATATTGAAAATTTTATGTTAATAATGTACTATTGTTTCCATATCACTGGTCCTTCGCTCCATCCTCCTCAAACGCCTGTTCAGATGCTCATCAATAAAAACCTGGAATCAATTCTACTTTCTAGTTCCATTCGAGTTTGAAACTTACTAACAAGCTGTTAAAACATATTCTAGCAACATTTCAGATCGTAAAACTTTCAGCGCTTCGCGCTAGATTGATCATCTATGTGCAATGCTTGCCACAACCAAACTTTGAGCTGGATGAGATTTTAATTGTGCTGAAATTTCTCTTCATTCCTGTATAAAGCTCGCCGAAAGACGCTCAAAAGTATCATTTTTTGCCGTAACTCCTCATAGTTAGGTAATGGTAATACAATATCTTAGAATAAATATGTACTTTGCAATGATTTTTGACCGTGCATGACCATAATTTCTCAGAGTTTTCAGCGCTTCGCGCCGGATGATAGGATAATACCTATTAATGACATTTATTTACGTTCTCGGTGGCCTGGAAGCCATTTTTGCTCATGAAATAGGTTTCAAAACAATTTGGACGGCAGAATCATCTATGCCAGCATAGTTTTCTTCTATTTTCAAACAAAAATCTTGCGCGTTTCGCGTTAAATGCTACAAATACAGAAAAGCGAGCAGTAAATCAAGCTTCTAAAGGTCCTTCCGCTCAAATTTCTTAGATTTTCAGGCGCTTCGTGCCAGATTTTCGTTGAAGTTAAAGAAATTTAATGATATTTTCGCATAAAATTGTCGAAAATTTCAAAATTTTTCGAACAAATGTTGCGTCAAAAGTGAATTCAAATAAAAATACAAAATGTTAAACCCCCAACAAACACTATTTCGCACGTGAAGGGCAAATTTCTGGACCCATTTTCGACTGTTTCCGGAAAAGTTAGGGTACCCATTCCCTTAAAAAAATCTTAGATCCGTCACTGGTTCGGATCATCTGTAAGCATTGTACTATCATAGGTTTACAAAATCTTACTGTAAAGACTACAGAGTCATGAATGAATTATATAAAGTTCATGTCTAAACAACTCTCTGAAGCTATTATAAATCGATGAGATAAAAAACATGTTTTTACACAACTGAGCACTAGTGGCATTAGATCAGCCTCATTAGCACAAACTTGTAGGCTGTAACAAACGAAGATGTCTTCTTTAAGCCGTAAAAATAATTAATTGCTTCGTTTATAGGCTTCTTTCAACGTTAGGAATAAGCATACATGAGCATGGGGGTGAGGGGAGCTTTGAAAGGCTGATAGCTATACAAGCAATTTTGGCCGAAAAAGCATTGCTGTATAGCTTTTTCAGGCTCAGAAAATTAGCCGTACAGCCTTTTGGGGCTCAAAAAACTAGCTATATAGTCTTTTTTAGCTCAAAAATGCTATTTATATCTTTTCTGAGTTTCAAAAGGATATGTAGCTAATTTCTCGACTCCAAAAATGGATCAATAGCTATTTTTAGTCCAGAAAGGCTATATAGCTAGGTTTGTGAATTCAAAAAGGCTATAGCTAGTTTTCTATGACAAAAAGCTATATAACTAATTTTCTGACCGCAAAAGGGTTATAGAGCTGTTTTTATGAAGCACATAGATATCTAGCAATTTTAGTTTTCACCCCCCCTACCTCTGAAAGTTTGACCTTGCGTACCTATGGGAATAAGCATAAAATTTGAAATCAGTACAAACACCAAATCGAAGTTCCTATACACCGGATAGATCATGTTAAATAAAAATTAAAATGTTATTTGAATAATCAGAAGATAAAAAAATCTGACTGCCATTTCCGTAGTTTAGTTACATACCTCTTATAGAACAGCTACAAAATAAAAAAGTGCAACTTAAGTACCTATATTTACATTTCTTATCGCTGCTATAGGCGCCCGTACCTGCTGAATAATCTACGAATTTTTTCGTTCAGATTAACAAGCATCTAAAAACTATACGTTGTAAAATTAGAATTCAGATACATGTGTTGGCGTAAGCAGGTAGTCGAGTAACTTACAGTAATATGTACTGCAATAGCCCAACAAGTGGAACTAAGCTTCAGCTGATACGTCATTACATCACATCATCAAAGATTGTGTACGCAGCCTTCGAAGAAGCAACTAGTGTTAACAATGACCACTCGTTTGCAGGATTGAATGAAAAGAAAACACCACAAGTAAAAACATAAATGAAGAATACATAGATCATGTTTACCTACATAAGATAAGTCTAATCAATGACTGAGAATTGAGTGCGAAATTGAAAATTTTGACTTTTCAGTTACAGTTTGGGGCGGACTTATGAAATTTGTTGTCTTTATTATCTAACACGGAGTCTCAACGAGCACCATAGATGCATATTAGGGAGGAATACAACGGTCCACTTTCAAAAAGTCGGGTCCGGGTCCAAATATTAGGCAGCATCGGGTTCTTGTCATACATGCATATAAGGAGGGGTAAGAAGGGGTATTACCCCCAGCTGGAAAGTCAGAAAGCTAGGTACTGTCAAGTGATTTCGGCCAAAAATAATGCATTATTCGGCATTTTCGACCTGAAATGCCTGATAAGTCCAATTTACTGTTGTAAAAATCCCGAATTTCATCCCTCTCCTCTGACCACATCTTCTCGATTTCACTGCTCTCTGGCCATTCTGACTCTTATACATCTATGGTTCGGTCCAGGTTAAAATTTCGAGAAAGTTGTGTCCAAGTCCGGGTCCAAGACCCGATCGGATACAGATCCGGGTTCAATGTTTAAATGTACCATAAGAGATTTCATGGCTGTTGTGGAATTAAACATATTTGTGAGCATATTATTCCTTAACAATTACATATATGAATGCACGAGCTAGGCTTCTGTAATACAGCCCCGTAACTAGGATTTCATTTAAGATGAAAATCGCTAAAATTTTGAAATTGATGCGCTATTATGTAATTTTTACTCTTTTAAATTCAATTTGAAGACAAACAATGCAAAAACGCATATTAGAAAAACCCGGCACAAGGTGCCCAAAATTTTCGACATTTCTATCCGATTACGCTCAATTTTGCAGCTCTCTGAAAATAAACAAAGTAGATACTATGTCTGGCGCAGAGCCCCAAAAAAATCGAAATTTTCATTTGAAGCTCAATGTTGCAGCTCTCTGAAGACAAACAAAGCAGACATAATAGGTGCGTGCACAAGGTCAAACTTTCAGAGGGGGAACCAAAATTTGTAGATAGCTGGGTGCTTCGTAAAAACGGTTCTATAGCCTTTTTGGGCTCAGATGATTGGCTTAACAGCCTTTTTAGGCTCACAGAACTAGCTATATAGCCTCTTTGGACTCACAAGCATAGCTGTGTAGCTTTTGGGCTGAAAATAGTCATTTAGCTCTTTTTGGAGTCGGGAAAATAGCTAATTCTTTTGAAACTCAGAAAAGACAACATAGCGTATGAGCCACGCGGTATGTTTCGGAGCCCAAAAAGGCTATATGGCACATTTTCTGAGCTTAAAAAAAGGCTATTTAGCAATGATTTTTCAGCCAAAGTGGCTGTATACCTATCAATTTTTCAGAGCCCAGGTGAAAGTAATTCCCCTTAACCCCATGCTCTTGTAAGGCGCTGTATCTGGCGCGAAGTGAAACATCACTAATAAATGTGTACCATGGCATCAGAACAGCTTTTTAGCGCCGCTCGAATTATAATCCTCTGCGTGCTAACTTGAAGGGTAAAATTGTCGAAAGATTGCCAATTATGAAATACGACATGATCGAGGTTAATTTGAAAGTTAGATGTTCTACGGCATTAAATTTGTTTGTTTTACAAATAAACAAACTAACAAATAAATAGGCTTCGACAAAAACTCGCACGTGGTGAAAAAAATGCGTTGAAAAATAAAAAAATCCGAATTTAAAAATATACTGTAAGACGAAAATATCGGCATTTAAAAAATATAAAAATGCAAAAACTACAGGAAAATCGAAAAAAGCGGCATAAGCGTAAAGGCAATGCGTGGATTGCGCTTATTTATGCACCGGGGAAGTCCGATTTGCTTAATCGCTCAATGTGCATGTATTACTTACTTACACACTGAATTTTATAACGCCATTTCCTTAAAATTAAGAACATTGCTGATTGGAGGAACGAAACCTGATATCTATTATGGTCTAATTCGAGTCCAAAAATTTGGCAAGATCGGGTTCGGAACCGGGTACAACATTTTAGAAACTCTCGGGTCAGGATTTAACATTTTCGTCGAGTAACCGACCATTCGGGCCTGAACCCGGCGCATCCCTGATGCAAATGATCAGCAGGATGACCAAAGGAAGGGAAAATCGAGAATCTGTGGCCAGAGTTAGGTCGTATCTGGGATTTTTCACTAAAGTAGTTGCATATGAAATATAATGCGTCAGAATTGATCGCAAATACTCCCACACTTTTTGGGCCTAAATCGCTCGCTCGTCGGTAAGTCACGTTTGATCCGACGGAATTTTATGCGCTTTTTGAGTAATCTACATAGAATGTTGAACCCAACGCGGAACGACGGAAAAATTGTATCTCAGCCCTCCCTAAGTGCATATGTGTGAGATCAAGTACTCATAGACATACCAGGGCGTGATGGTTTGGGGGTATGCATCCCCCCCGAGAAACCGAAATACTCCCCAGAAATCAAAATACCCCCAGAATTCATTTTTTCAAAAATTTTTTTGTTTTTTTCGCAATTTTTGATGCCAACGGATAGTGCTCGATTAGAAACGTTGAAAAGTAGCGTTTTTTCGCCATACCACCATTTTTAAGGCCATTTTTTGACCTTTGAAAAATCTTGCACCCCTCCAGGATTTTGGTGCTGCCCACGTATGCTCATAGACCATATATGTACAAGATCAGGGTTGGCGGGGAAGGGGGAGGGTGGAAATCCCAAAATTCTTACCAGTAAATTTAGTCTTAACGCCATTTTGTTAGTCAAATGACAAAAAATGGTCAAAAACCAATATAAAATGCTTTTACATAGTAATACTGCACTATTAAGCATTTTATACTTCATTTTGACTGCATTATACCGCTTTAAACACTAAAAATATAGAAATTGACCGATTTGGCGATAAACCTTTTGATTTTTTTAGACCATTTTGACGCACTTTTAGGCGCTTTTTGAGATGAACCTGACGCGAGACGCCGGAAAAATTATTTCATTATTACTGTTTAAAAATGATGCAGAAAACGTTCTGTCAGCTCAGAATCGTCGGACAGTACCAAGTGTATCTGACCATTCAGCGAGGTAATAACCCCCTCACCATACATGGTCGGCAAGAAAATTCTGGGGGGTTAAACCGCCAAAAATCACCCTAAATTGCCAAAAATGTTACGAAAAATAGAATTCTAGGGACTACACTGATCTACGGGGGGTTTCAACTTCTGAGAGGTGTATATATACACCCAAAACCCCCCACGCCCATGTGTGCCCCTCCCCCACTATGTGCATGTTTACGCCATAGACTATTTCACGTAACCTTATGCATGAAAATCAATTTTCAGCGTGTATAGAAAAGTTACAACAAAATTAGTTACCATATATGCTACATTGACACAATCTCGAATAATGGATTTTAATGCAATCTTTCTTTATTGTACCCAGGCCCGTATCCACAATTTTATTTCGGGGAGAGTGGCCGAAAATTTTGAGGTCAGAGGCATTTTAGAGCGTTTCTCAACGAGCTCTATGCAGTGGTGAAGAAAAATTTCAAGAATTTCGAAAATTTTTACCCAATTCTATACTTATATTACACAAATCTATGATTAATCTACACAACTGATTTCTCATCATTCAATCGACGAATTATTTCCCAACTTCTGTCTTTGTAGTTAATCTTTGTGATTTACAAAGTAAAATAATACAGAAAATGAAAAATTCGGCACGAAGCGACGGAAAAATTTGACATGTTCTCATGTCTAACTAAAATTTGAGAGGTTTTGGGCGGACTAGAAGACAAAAACAATAGATAGACGATGAATCCGGCGCGAAAACTTACCAGCTCAAAAGTACGCTAAAAAAGATGTTTTTGTCGTGTTTTAGACCTACTTGGAGAAATTTCCTTTTTTCATTACTTTGTGTTTCACAAATTATTTTTTATTTCCGGGGGCGCCCCCATACCTGGGAGTTTGGGTTGTGGGTATACACTTCCCAGAAGGCTGAATACTTCCCAGAAAGCTGAATACGCCCTCAGAATTCAATTTTTTGAATTTTTTGCTTTTTTGGCAATTTTTTGATGCCAATGGATAGTGCTCGATGAGAAACGTTGAAAAATTGTTTTTCGCCACATAACCATTTTTAGGAACATTTTTTCACCTTCGAAAAATCTTGCACCCCCACAACCCCTTCCCCAGAATTTCGCTGCTGCCCACGTTTGGCGGCCCCCGCCCCCTCCCCTGAATACGGGCCTGATTGTGCCTAATATCATCCTCACATCAATTTAAACCACTTTTGTAGTGTATTTACATCAACTAAAAAATTATATGCTGTTTACAAGTTTTATTATTTTAAGTGTTTACTATCACAAACATTAATAAGGTCAATGGGGGTTTCGGGGTAAGTTATTTTATCAGTGCGCAAAGCAGTCGGTCACACAACAAGACACCGCGTAGCCTATTTTATCTTCCAAATGACTTATTCTTTTCATTTATGCGCAAGTAATGACTACGAAGCACAATCTGAGCAATGTAGAACATTTAAAATCAATCATACTTAGCAAAATCATACAGATTTAAATTGAAGTTTTGATTAATTAGCAAAAATTATCATTTAAATACTACAGAAAATTCGAAGAAATCAAATATGTAGAATCGAAAAAAAAACTGTTTTCTCAATAGACTCGTAACACTTTAACTTTCCGATCATACATGTAAGAGGGAATATAGGGAAACCCCCACCCAAACTCGGCCGTACCCCGTCCACCCCTTCCCCCAAAGCCAGAAAATTCTTGACCTCCACCCCTCCTCTCCCGATTTTTGGAACAAATTGAATTTTTTGGCCGTTTTCAGGCTTTGTTGGCCAAAAACTGGAGGTCATTTAGCCCCCCCCCTAAAAATATTCGAGACCTCCCCAATTTCGAGCCGTTATATGTATGTTTCCGATGCTCTAATGAAAAAGGAACTAAGATTATTTCAATCCGCTAAGGTACTAATTTGAAATAGTTAGCTTAATTTCGCCGCAAAATTTAGTTCGCCTACTCAAACAGATTGTTAAGAGCCGATATGCACTACAGACTGAGCGAAATGTCTCATACGCTAATCAATCGTAGCAATGCTTAATAACATGAAAATGATGGGTGCTACACGAAAATTACGAGGAATAAAGCACACGGAAGTAGAAAAAAGGAGCGCCATTCGGCACGGAATTTCCTTATTTTTGCCAAAACGAAGCATACCTCATGCGTAAGCTAATCGAACAAACAGCAAAAAATTTGGCACGCCTACAGCCGAACTTAAGCGATAGTAAACAGAGAATCGACGGAAACGTCTTGCGTCACTAGTTTGTACCAATGACAGATAAATGGAAAACTAGCAGACACAAACATGACAAACATTGCTGTGTACATGATTAATTAATCGCGGTAAGCGATAGAATTAAAATATAGCAGTAATATACAGAGAAGCGATGTTGTTGAGCACATATCAATAAAATACATGTAGCATAGACAGAAGGTTCAAGATTATTACTTTAGAAACGTATGAAAGGCATTATTAACAAAATTCCACCATCGATAAGGTAATAAAGAAACCGGTCTTAGAGCAAAATATAGGGATTCATAATTACAATGGCTTCCGTATGATCCCCTAACATACAAGAAGCAGGAAAATAGCTTGGATGAATTGTGAAAACCAGACCAATCTATCACAATTGAAAAAAGTGAATATTCATTTTCTAAAATTTCACACGAAAATATTTCATACCATAAAAACCATTATATACTTGATGCGCGAAATGACTCCTTACAATTACAGCTTGAAGCAGATTAAAGCACATTATCAAAAGGCATATAAAGAATTATTTCTACAATGGTACTTATATCACAAACCGACTGAATTTTATCATGAGACTGCAAACAAACAACCCGACAAAGCTAGTCCATTTCCAATGATGACTTTATCCATCAACGAAACTTTCGAGGTAAAGCATAATTTTGAAAGTCATCGTTTCTGCTTAATAGTCTATAAAATCCCGGCCAGCCATATAAAAGACTCGTGACGCTACATAAAAGACTCGTGACGCCATCTTCATTGCTGAGCAATGATTATGCATGTAATAGGGGATGGAGGATCCCCCTGCCCAAAGTTAGTCGTCCCACCCCCCTCAGAATCGGAAAATTTTTGACCCCTGGCGAAACTTGCATCTTTTGGCCATTTTTAATGTTGTTGCAATTTTTGGCCAAAAATTGGAGTCATTCACCTCCCACTCCCCTAAAAATGGCCGAAAGCCCCAACCTAAATTTCGAGCCATTAAATGCAGCAATGATTTACTTGAAAGCGTTTCTTACAGCTTTCTGAGTAAAAGATAAAGGTGTAGTCCCAACACTGCCACTGTCCCAACATTGCCACCAGTCCCAACATTGCCATCGCGAGTCCCAACATTGCCAACGCGAGTCCCAACATTGCCACCGCGAGTCCCAACACTGCCACCGTCCCAACACTGCCACCAAAAGTCCCAACATTGCCACCTTCCAACTGCCACCCTGAGCCCGAACATTGCCAACACAAGTTCCAACATTGTCGTAGGAGGGTTTGAACCCCTTAAAATTCAAACTCCTCAAATTTTCGGCGCTTCGCGCCAGATTTGATGTATTTCCCATAATTTCAGCTCAAGCGCAGCCAAAAAATGGCACTTTTATAGCATTCTAAGTGAGGAGGAAATGTTTTTGAAAAATTTGAATTTTATGATATTAAATGGACCATGTCGAAAAACGTTGAAAAATGCGGTTTTACGAGCTATCCCAACGAATTTTTCGAGATACAGACCAATTTATGTTGGGTCCGCCCCGCCCTCCTTGGCCGGATCCTGAATACGGGCCTGGGGGTACACATATAATTTAAAAGCATTATGTATCTAATTTTCATAGATAATAATGCTTGGGGTCGTCAGGGAAAGATAAAATCAAGAACTTGTGAGAGGCTAGATCTTCACATGATTTGTATGGCACGCAGACATTAGAGTGCACGACATTAGAGCGCCGACATTAGAGCGCGCGATATTAGAGCGCAACGACATTAGAGCGCAACGACATAAGAGCGCGCGACATAAGAGCGCGCGACATAAGAGCGCGCGACATCAGAGCGCAAAGACATTAGAGCGCGCGACATTAGAGCGTATATGCACTGGCGGATTCAAGGGACCCCATTGACACCAAAAATTTTTGAAAAATGCGAGGTAAACTGAGAAAATGAGAAAGAACGCGAGAAAGAACGAAAGAAAGAAAACGCTCCAAAAATTTGAAGCGTTTTCTTTCTTTCGTTCTTTATTTTCATTTTTCAGTTATAACAAAAATTGAAATAGAAAATATCTTGATCAGAAAATATCAGATTCTTTTCTGGAGATGATAAGTCATTTTTTAATTCTGTTATAATTTTTTTGGTCCGCCCGTGCTCACGTTTATACACAAGGTCTCTGCAGAATATGCAATACACCATGCATAATTTTGTAAGAAATGCATCGTCAAGTGATTTTTTCTTCACTGCGAATTGCATTACTGATTGTATATTTCCATCTAGCACCTTTGAAAAAATTGCAAGACGTATGATTTTTTGGCACTGTACTGTTTTAAGGCAGCAGCTAAATTCTGTTTCAAAAAAGCTGCCTGGCTTTACAATTTTGTTGTACAGAAATTTAATAACAGGTAGATAGAATGTCTTTTCTGCATAAAAACGACTTGGAGTTAAAAAAATCATAGACTTGTTTTGGGTTGAAAATCAAGCTGGTAGAATTTCAGCAAAACATAGAGTGCACAAAAATTTTCTCGGTGAAAAAATTTTTTCGGAATTTGTGCACCGGTGCACAGGGACCCGTGCAGAAAAAAGCCTGAATGTGAGGGTCATACTTGGTGGGTGGAATGGAAGTTTGCTAATCATTAATGGAAATGTTGGTGAGGTGAGTTATGTAAATTCAAATTCAAATTTTAGTTGTGACTTAAAATCCTTAATTTTTTCTCGTTACCTTGTTCCTTAAAAACTTTAAGAACTCAAAATATTCTGCTGCTCCGCCTCAGACCCCGTCAAGCGGTCCTTCAGCGCGTCCCCTGAACCCCAAACCAGCTTATTTTGTATATGGACCATTTTACAGCCCTGTCACAAGTGTAAATTTATCTGCTACTACACGCATGCGATGCTTTGGCATTTTAAGTGCAGATTAAAAGGCAAATGCATTTTTGATAACTTCTGTGACAAACAAGTTATGTCAAAAACTTTTCAAAAAATTTCACACCAAAAGTCACTTAGGAGCAGCCAGAACAGTGCAGAAAAGCTTAAACAGTGCTTTACAAAACAAAAGAAACCGCATGCATTTATCACTATCTGATACCGAGATATTCATGCGTAGGTAGTTAACTTTGCCCCGTTATAATAGAAAGCGTATCCAATTATGAATCGGAAAGTATATGAATCGTTGCAAATAGTCTCGAGTGTAAGATACAGTAGGACTTTTTTCAAAGGTATGCTCGTTTTGTCCGCGAAGCTTTACCGGCGAATTCTCCCATTTATCAGTATAAAAGTTTTGTAAAGTTACGTGAAAAACATCTATTATGGCTGCGCTCTAATGCCGCGCTCTAATGTCGCGCGCTCTATTGTCGCGCGCTCTAATGTCGCGCACTCCAATGTCGCGCATTCTAGTCGCTGCGCTCTAATGCCGCGCGCTCTAATGTCGCTGCGCTCTAATGTCGCGCGCTCTAATGTCTGCGCTCTAATGTCTGCGCTCTCATGTCGTGCGCTCTAATGTCGGACCTAGCAATGCACTATTTTGTATCTACAGTGCTCTTTAATACCTGACTTCTAACTTCTCAATGGCGATAATACCCTCTCGGTAGTAATATCCAAAAGGGGTTTAGTCCCCCACAACAACGTCCATGTGTGAATTGCTGTGTAAGCGTGCGGTGGCAATGTTGGGACTCGCAGTGGCAGTAATGGGACGGTGGCAATGTTGGCATGGTTGCAATGTTTGGACTCACGTTGGCAGTGTTGGGACACTTTTGAGGTAAAAGCTGCATTCGCCACACCGGTAACTGTTGTCATTACAAACTTCGCACTTACATCAGATTACAGTTATGTAGCTATAAAGCATATTTATGTTACCATCAAGTCAGTGATTACAGTAATAAGAGAACTTGCATCGTGAACTAAAGTAACGAAATTGATCGCTATGCAATAGATAAAAAAATAGGAAACCTTCCAGTTTTTCGTTACGGATTTGAGTGGTCTACAGTATCTGGCTAAGAGCCTGAAATTGCATGTGTCAGCAGTCAACTACGTCACCAATAACGCGAAGGCGATCAACAATAACGTATCACCTACATCATCAATGACGTCTAGGCAACGTGATCTTTAGACTCATTTGTGTACGAATAGCATGAAAACCGATATAGATTTTAACCGCAAAACGATAAAATCCCAAAAACGCAGTGCTTAATAAATACGGAATTCAGACAGATGTTTTACGAATTGATATCGAATCATCGACACGCAAATTTTGATTTTTGATTCAAATAACTATCTTTCAATTCAGCACTTTTTAGAGTTGTCGACCAGAGCCCAAGCCGTGTCACATTCGTGCGTATTAAATAAGTTGTTTAACTCCTTTTAAGGAAAGCTAGCTAACACGTTCCCAAGCTTGAACTGTGTTTACTCAGCGCCTAATGAGATGACAAAAGACAAAACCGAAGGCAATACACGAGGCGTCGACAAAATTATATAATATAAAACAAAAACATATAGGACGGAAGCAACCTAGAGTACCTTTTCGTGCAAGTACCCTTTGTAAACAGCGAATCTTAGTATCCTAAATTGTTTTTTTCGACCTTTAGAAGTATACATTAGCCAATGTTTGGATCTATGACAATAAAAATATTTATCAATACAGCGAGAAGCGTCAAAAAAATTTGATCATTTTAACCGTTTTTACAATGGTCGTTGTTACAGGCTGATTCACAATTTTTAAGCTTCGTAAAGACGAACAAATCAGAAAATTGTCAAAGTGGTGCACAACGATTTTCACACCTTTACCATTCAAGTCAAGTTAAGACTTTTAACAAACAATCAGTGATTTAAATTATAAAATCAGTATGAAGCACTAGAGCATTTTGAAAGCTTTTGACCTGAATGATTCAGCTTCATAAAGAGAACTAACACAATAACCGACGTCGCACCGGAAAACTTCGACGTTTTTGCCTTCTAAACTCAATTTTTGCACTAAAAATGCATATAGAACAGAGGATCGAAATTTCACAAATCTTCATTATTCACACTGTTATTGTCCTCCGAATATCTATGTACACGCGCGAAGAAGGTCCTGAAAGTCTCTGTACATCGGAAAAAAGTTCAACCGAATACGAAAAACCATTTTAGTAGGTATGTATGTACACATCAACCACTTAAGACCGTCATGAATTTGCCATTGAAAAAGTATTCGCGTCCACGTAAAGTAAAACTAAGCCTATGATTATTTGAGCAAAGCAATGCCTGTGTACAAAATCATAACCAAAGACTGAGAAAAAGATTGATGTTTTCAAGTAAAAATACTAATCTAAGACAGCTGCACTCGATTTTCGATATCTCAAGAATTAGTCTTGCAGCCCCTCTATTCCCTATGTCCCCTACCTGTTAAGCATTGCACATGCTGATTTTAGTATCAAAGGAAAGGATGAGTACGTGTCTTTGAAGTCAATACGGAAGTAAGACACGGAAATTGGTGTTAAATAATACTAACTAAAAAAACGAATGAGTCTGATGCACAAAGTGAAAAGGATATTTACCTTACAATTTCGATTATTAACATCAACAAATACACACGAAACAAATCCAGATTTCTGATCAGCAGCACACAGGAACAACCGTATATAACTATTTTACCCTTAAAATTAGCGGACCAATCAGTCATAATATCGTATTTGTCATCATTCGTTTTGTCAATTATTAATCGGTGTGTAAAATATTCAAGAAGTAGATTTTAGTGCTCGGGACGAAAAAATGTTCACATACGCGCAAGCGTACAATGCCTAAAGATATGGAAAAAATGGACAACACCTACGCCACGAACTAATGAACAATAAACAAATCCTGGTTTATGAGAAACAGCAGAAAAACAAAAAACGAGATTTAGACTTACGCATTAAAAAAATCCGACACAAACATCCACCAACTGCCTTTGCAGAATGGCTGTCCAAAAACATTCAATTTTTCGAAGATTATCCACAAATCGGTGTTTTTGATCATGTCCATTTCTAATGAAGATAGTCTTCCTGATACGATACAAAATTCCAATTACATGTGACAGAAGGAAGGGGAAGGAGAATACCCACCCAAAGTCGGTCGTCCCCCAACCCTCTACGACTGAGATTCTCAACCCCGATTTTTGATAAAAACAAGCCTTCTTAAGTGCTTTTCTGCCACATATACACAAGTTCAGGTTCGACAGGGAGTGGGAGAGCTAAAATTCATACATGTACAGCATGGGAATCTTAGGGGATCAGACTCAAAAAATTTCCAAAAAGCGGTTTTTTTGTGCAAAAAACGTCAGATATATACACGTCAGAAACACTGTTTTTAGACGTTTAGGACAATGCTCGTTCTTTCTAGAACATAAAAACATGTAAAACAACTCTAAAAATTTTTTAAAAAATCGAGAAAAATCGAATAATGTAGTCAAAAAATGTGTAGATAACACGAAGCGCCAAAAATTTGAAACTTTTGAGCCAAAAATGAACTAAAAACGCTTAAAAAAGCAAACTTTTTACAATTTTTCCAAAAAAACCGACAATTCTGGAGGGTCGCAGCCATTTGCTGAGGGGTCAGCAGCCATTGTGCGAGGGGCGGGGGTCATTCCCCCAAAAACAAGTGTGGTAAAAGCCCAGAGATCTAAAAGAGCAAATTTAGCGTTCAAATTTTTTTCCCAGTCAAATAATAAAAGTGGACAAAAGAGCCTGTAAAAAACGCAGTATTATACCGCTTTTAACACTGAAAGATTAAAAATTGATCAATTTGACGATGAATTTTGATTTATTGAACATTTTTACCCGATTTTGGACGCATTTCGAGTAAAAAGTACATAAAATTATGAATCCGGCACGAAGCGCTGAAAAATTTTGACATTATCACCGCATTAATCCTCAAAAATCATGCAAAAAAATGTTCTGGTAGCTCTAAATCGCCGGATAGTACCTGTCTGTCTGACCCATCAGCGGGAGGTAATACCCTCCTCTCCTCGCCCCCTTATGCGAATGTATGTTTCCTACCGTTTTGCGCCAAAAAAATGAAGGTCTTTTACCCGTCCCTCTAAAATTGGTCGACTGCCCCTCCCACAATTTTGTGCTATACAACTGTTTTCTTTTTTTTTGTACAATCTAAAATCGGCCAAAAACTATTATACTTTGTGTACTAACATGTACAAAGATAGTTCTAAAAATTTTTGTACGAGCCTCAAAATCTTTGTCCCGTACAAAATTAAAAACAGTGGCTGTAACACATTGGATATATAAACCATGATCTGTCACAACATAAACCTCCGGAAACAAGTGTAATATGCATTTTTGCATCCACTCTTATACAGTCGACAGTAAAATTTGAGAAAGTTGAATTAAAAAAGAAAACGGCATAATAAATAATGAAATTGATTTATTTGTCTGGTATATACAATATACATATATAAGGCCAAAAGGGATGGACGTCGTCTCTCCTTAGCCGTTCAAAAATTTTTGAAAGGACAAGGTAATGCAAGAAGATATGGAAAAATCGCATGCGCTCATTAGATATGCGAGCTATTTTGCAACAATTTAGATATGTGAGCTATTTTGCTACAATTTTACTTTAACTTAAGTGCGACTGAAAAAACGCTACTCATAGCATTCTCAGGGAGAAATACAGAGACTTTATATTTCATTAATTCATTTTTTATTTTCATAGGCTACTAATGGGAAAATCAAACATAAATTGAGTTCAAAAAAGATGAATTTCTTCTAATATCAAGATAAGCGGTGCTCAGCGCATCGTTACCATAAAATAGCACCTACACGGTAGGGATGTGCCGGTTAACCGGAACCGGAACCGGCTGGAACCGACCATTTTTTTGGAACCGGAACCGGAACCGAGAACCGATTTTTTGATTTTCCAAAGAACCGGAACCGGAACCGATTTTTTGATTTTCTAAGAACCGGAACCGGAACTGGAACCGATCTTTTTTGGAGTCGGTTATCGGTTCTTTAAAAGTAGAGTTAAAAATCGAAGTTCATAAAACTTAGTGAAGACATGAAGCAGCAATTCAATCTTTTATTACCCAAATGTTTACAGATTAAAACTTAGCATGCAAATTTTGTTTCGGGTAAATTATATTTTAAAAATAACAGTCGTTCTGCTTTTTTGCCATGTAGCCTGTTTCTGAGAGTGTCGTAAATGATTCTAGCGCAACTGAACAGCTGTTCCGATGGAACACTTGTAGCTGGCGCTGCAAGCAGGGGCGGATTCAATGGGGGGCGGGGGACGGTCGCCCCCCATTGGCCAAAAATATTTGGCGAGATAAAGAATGGATATGCAATTTGCAATGATTTTTGTCCGTCAGTGACCATAATTTCTGAAATTTTTCCGCTGCTACGTGCCGGATGATACCTATTAATGACATTTATTTACTTTCTTGGCGACCTGGAAGCCATTTTCTGTTCATGTAGGTTTCAGGGCAGCAGAAACATCCATTTTTGCATAGTTTTCTTCTATTTTCAATTAAAAATTCCTATCTTTCGCATCAAATGCTATAAATACAGGAAATCAAGCTATAAATCATGCTTCTAGACGTCCATCCGCCTTAATTTGACAAATTTTTGGCGCTTTGCGCCACGGTCAAAGATTTTTCCCGATGTACAAAGACTTTTCGGGACCGTCTTTGTACATGTACAAAGATTTTTGGAGAGACAAAAATTACAAAAAAGGTTCAAAATTCGCAGAAATTTACGGCGCTCCGCGTTGAAATGAGTGATTGTGTGTTCCATCTATCTTTATTATGGCAGAAATTGCATTTCGAAAGGAAAAATGTCAAATTTTTCGGCGTTTCGCGCCGTTTTAAAAGGATTCTTAGTGATTTTTGCCCTTAGAGACCCATAAATTAGCTAAAATACACTACCAAAAGTCGGACAACTCTGTTTTAACCACACAAAAATCGCCACTGTACCATATTATAGTACCCGAGAGTTTGCGTGTACACAATGTATAAAGACTTTTGGGGATCATCTTTGTACATGTACAAACGGACCTTGTACGAAAAAAACACTGCTTCGCGCCAGGTTTTTGTAAAAGTCAAAGAATTTTAATGATTTTTTCGCACAAAGTTGTCGAAAATTTTAAAATTTTAAGAAAAAATATTGCGTCAAAAGTGATTTTATGTAAAAGTATACATTGTAAAACACCAAAAAACGCTGTTTCGCGCGTTAAGGGCAAATTTCTGACTCTATTTTTGACTGTTTTCGGAAAAGTTGGGATAGTGCCCCTTTAGGAAAATCCTAGATCCGCCACTGGCTGCAAGATACTGCTTAGCTATAGACGCGAGAATCGGCAAATTCTGCGACTTCTCTTTCCACCATTGCAACAGATCTTCGTCGTGAATTAAGCATTTCGATTTAGTATAAGCCTCCAGTTAAGAAACACATAGATAATATTCAGTGATTTATAAGTAAATTGTCAAGTAGACATAAAACTTGTTTGAACGTGCAGTTGCCAGATTGAAAGGACTTCCTGAATAATTTATCTTTCGATTACATCGTCATACGTTCCGGTGAAGTCAGGCTATCAATAGCGTACATACTTTAACACAGGAACCGAGAACCGGAACCGGAACCGACGGTTCTCTAGTTGAAGAACCGGAACTGGAACCGGAACCGACGGTTCTCTAGTTGAAGAACCGAACCGGAACCGGAACCGACGGTTCCAACTTACGCAAGAACCGGAACCGGAACCGGAACCGAACTTCTCGCTTTCCAAGAACCGGAACCGGAACCGATTTTTTTGAAAAACCTGGAACCGTAACATCCCTACTACACGGTCACACAAGCGTAGCAATTTTTCTACAAATTTGCAATTTTAAGGTTTCAGTGAACAGAACTTGTTAAAAAACGTCAAAAAATGCAGTTTTCATCAGCAATCCCTTAACAACCTCTGGCTAAGAGATAAATACGGCACTGTAAACCCCCCCCCGATTTATGGCAAAAACTCGCGTTTTTTGGCTACATTAGGTGCGTTTTTGGCATTTTTGACAAAAAGTTGAAGGTTCCTTACTATCCCGAATAAAATGGCCGGCTACCCCCCCCCCCGATAAATTTTGAGATGTTAAGTGTATGAATAGCACACAAGCCAATTTCATTCAGTTTAAACAATTTAAAGCATTTCTACAAAAAAGACTTGCTCTTCATTCGTTTCCGGACTTAATTTTTTTCGTATTCTTGAAAAATGCCCATTTCTTATGTGCAAAACGCGTGAAGAGAGCGATTGATATGCAAAGCATGTCCTCCTCCAGTCGACAATCTAATTGCCCTGAAGAGATTATTTCCATTTCGTGTTCGTGCGCATATAAACTGATGAGAAGTTCATGATGGTTTATGTGCAAATAGCAGCACATCAAACTACGGCAAAACTTATCGTGCATCTAAATTTTTCGAAACGGTTACACATCAACAGAAAATACAATATAACCGGTAATTCATGCTGTGTCCGAGGAAGCGCTCACGTTTGCAGTAAGACAATGACTGTTATTTCAAAAATTCTTCCTGTCAGCAACAGGAACAAAGGGCGATGAAAAACAGGCGAATAGACTAAAACCCGGACTGCCTAATTCTAGTTTTAAAGAAGGCGTCAATCGGTCGATAATAATTAGAAACGACAATGCTGCATTATCAGGAATTCTACAGTTGGTTGACTCGGAAGTTAGTTACATGAAAGAATTTATTTGGCTCATGTGATAAAAATATGCGAAGGTGAGCGTCAAGCGCTAAAAATGACCAATAGACAGGATAAAACTTTTTAAGACAAAAATCAATATGCATTCGAAACAATGCATACATTCATGATTATTCGCCATCTTAGGGCCCAGAAAGGCACTTTAAAATTCCAACCCCCCACAATTCCCATGCTGTGCATATCTGATCACGATCATAAGTACTTTGTCCACAAAGGCTGTATAGCTATGTTTGTGAGTCCAGAAAATACAGCTAGTTTTCTGAGCCCAAAAAAGGCTGTATAGCTAATTTTCTGAGCCCAAAAAGGGCTTGAAAATCGTTTTTATGAAACACTTAGTTATCTACAAATTTTTGGTTTTCAAACCCTCCCCCATCTCTGAACGTTTGACCTTGCGCACCTATGCCCCTCCCCACCTAAAATTTCGAACCGTTATTTAAATATGGAGAGGGGTGAAAAATTGAGCTTTTCTGGACGAGAATGACCTCAAAAACGGGTATAAAGGCGAAAATAGCGTGGAAACTAAGTTATTACACAGTTCCTCATCAATCTTAAGCACTTTTAAAGGAAATTTTCGATTTTCATCCCTTTTTAGCCTTCATTTTGCACCATTTTCCAAATTTTCCATTTTCCATTCTGGGGTGGGGTCTAAACTTCCACAAACTATCACGTGCATGATCTGATCACGACCGTTCTGGCGGCTAAATCACGCAGTCACCCGACGCTCGCTCGATGCATATATCTAAAAATCATAGAATCAGGAAGCAACAGCTCGAACTTATTATAATCGCATCATTTCATCAGCTTCGCGCAAAACCACACACACACACACACACACACACACACACACACACACACACACACACACACACACACACACACCTGATAACGGTTACGTACGACGCTGTCGGCGAAACGGATGCGTTGCACGTACGTATCAAAGAATAAGAAAAGGTTAGCGGGATCGATACCCGAGCAGAAAGAAACGATTTAACACAGGGAAGCTAGGCTAAAGCATTACAAATGGACAATTTTATCAGAAACAACCGCTGAGACGCTAATCCGGAAGTATGCATTAGTTCCGCGTTAGGAAGTCGGACGAAATAAACCAAAACGAAGCCGGACATGCAACACAAGACTTATCTGCAGTCTTGCTTTCTCGGCTTTATATATTAGTCATTCTACAGTGCGACCATTTTTCTTACGTTACGAAAGCATCCACTGGACTATAGGCGACAAAACGCAACTGCCGTTTTGTTTAAAAAATGACGTCAGTGACAAGCAGGAGCGCAACCTATCATCATTATTTATCGGGATTTGCGTAATGCGACGACTGCAAAAGTGGAACCATGAAATACAGACAGAAGGCCTCGCGTTATACAAGCAGGTAACATTCCATTGCGCTAATTGCAACTATAAAAAATGAAAAGTCGTTCAAAAATTGAATATTACGTATGATGAGTCGTAATTTATCTTTTGTAATGCAACTGCGTTCGTTGAATTGCATAAAAACGACGCATACGGTGCAATAAAACTATAAAATAAGTAGTCTTACAGGAAAACATTGCATTGTGGCAAGGAACTGCAACAAAATAAAAAAACAACAAATATATACCTAATGGCAACAGTTTTTGTACGATCTTCTTTGTACATAAACCTACAAACGATCTCTCGAAGTGTTTCCACTTGTTTTTCTTTTTCTAAAATCTGTTAAAAACCTTTTTTCGCTTTTTTCGCACAAAATTTTTTAGTACATTACTCTTAAACAGGGTCGCATTTTAGAGAGAATGGCCGCCTCCCTCCCTGACCAAAAAAAGTTTAAATAAAATAATGCACAGAAATATGGAAAAATCGTGTGCCTCAATCGTAAAATCTTCAAATTTCCGACGATTCCTGCCATATGTGAATTATTGTCCATAATTTTGGCTCAATCGCACCAAAAAATAACACTTGTATAGCCTTTTGAGTAAAAACAAGAATTTTTCAGAAAGTTCGAATTTTATAATCTAAATGGATAGTGTGTAACAAAACGTCGAAAAAAACGGCTTTCGCAAACTATCCCAATCGAGATATAAACCAATTACTTTATGTTGGGTGCATCCCCGCCTCCTTGAAGAATACTGGGTACGGGCCTTCTCTTAAATATATTTATTTTTCGGTAGAACACAAATGCATTAAGCTGCGTAAACGTACCTAATACACAAAGTAAACTCAGGAAGCTTGTTCGAATCACAGAATCAGAAACGAAACTTCCTTTGCCATAAGTGTCTTAGAAGATGGGCAAAAAGATGAAAATTGTCTTTCCTCCGAAATACCCATGTGGAATAGCTAATTAAGTGGCGCATCTAGCGAAATAGGTCAGGTTTAACATAGCTTTTCTTTTACTTCAAATGCGCGATATATTCAAGTTGCAATGCAATTAATCTGCGTAAAATCTAAAGCATATTTTGCATCTATCTTTTGATTTTTATGTTTTCTGCTCTGTGTGACAACTTGATTTGTGCTTTCAGGTCGCGAACACTGAGAGTAGCGACTATTTCGCTTAAAGAATCAGTGAAAAATCTGAAACCTTGGTCAATCTATGCAGTAAGCATAACTAGAATTCAACTTTTCATCAATATGGTGCTCAAGACCTGCCTAAAAACAGAGCTTTTCCAGTAAAAGGTAAAAAGGAAAAGTCAAAAACAATTAGCCAAATAAATAATCTCGGATTACCTACATACTACACGTACAAAAAAATTTTGCTCCGTACAGACTTCTCCGGAGATCTTAATGCATGTATAAAAATGCTCGTTAGCATTTACGACATTCGGCGAGAAACGCCAAAAAATTCAAACTTTTGCACAGAAAATGTCCAAAGTAAAATAACCATACTTTTTCCCTGTGCATAGTACAAAGACAACCAAAACTCTGTGTACCAACCTCAAAATCGTTAACAAATGACATTTTTAAGCGCTTCTCGGCGAACTATGCATTCACAATGGTCCAACATGATCTTTCTTGCATAGGAAACGCTAACAAAGAATCTTCAAGCTGAAATAGTGTTTTTACATTGAATTTCTCAATATCCGACTCATACTAGGCTCCTAAAGATTTAAAACTTTTCATCTTTGTCCTTGCTTTGGGGATTTTCCAAAAAGGGGTAAGTGGTGAGAAATTCGAGATAAACAATCAGTTTTTCGGATAAAGAACTCTGAATGTTATCAAGTTCGAAGATTCATTCAACTTGTTAGTTGCACAGTACCGCGTAAATGATCCAATTAATAAGACAATTAGGCTAAGACTTTATTTACGAATTGGACTCTCAATTTTCCAAGACCAAGAAAATAAGACTACGACGTATAACTCAAAGAATTTACCTACACATAAGAAAATATCATGTAGAATTGTAATCAATTTTAGCTCTTCGACGCTTCTCTTCAAGTCTCCTCTTTGCAGCTGCAGCTTGTCTATAAGATAAACGACGGTGGTTTGTAAAGAATTAAAGTATAATAGCATTCTTGTTACGCAGACAAACTGTACGACTGATCAGTGATTCTCTTACAATCACTTATTAGGGCAACTAGGTACTGTTTGGGAAATAGGCAACGCGCGTCTTTCAAAAACCAAATGTCATTATCTGTGCAGAAGTTGAGGAAGCATGTTTAAAAATGCTAAGACCATATATGCAAGGAGGGGGATGGGAAGATCCCCCACCCAAAGTCGGACAACACCCCCTATCCCCCAAAGCCAGAAAATGTTTGACCCACCCCCCCCTCGATTTTTGGAAAAAATCTAATTTCTTGGCCGTTTTTTGGCCAAAAATTGGAAGTCATTCACCCCCCTCCCCCTAAACATGGTCGGGACGAGGGCAGCAAGAAAATTTTGGGGGAAGATAAAAAAATATTACTAAAAATAGAATTCTGGGGGTCAACAGTAATCTGGGGGTTCAAATTCTGGGGGGTACAAATCCGCCACGCCCATGTGTGGCCGGGACCCACCCAGCCGTTATGTACATGTATGCTTAAGACACTTCATAGCATTTTCACAAATACTGACAAGCACGTAAAATTACGTTTTGAAGGTATTTTTGATTCAAATAATCTTTCTTCCACTTGTTGCTTATATCATAGCTATCCTGCTTAGACTTGTTGAAATTAACCTTTTTGTTAATACCTTTACTTATCAATTTGTGATATAAAAATTTCTCTATTAAACATCTTTTGAGAAATTCGTTCAGATAGAAATATCTGGTTTTGTTTACTAGGTAGGTAAGACTACGTGAGCTAATCACAGACCTCTTTAATCAGAGCGCATATGTATAATTAAACCATAAAAGGCATTACCCAAAGCCCAATAATTTTTTCAAATAGCATTTACGACGAAAACAACGCTCACAGTCTTGGAACGGAATAAACATGTATAATAAATTGACATGATTCCGTTGTTGCTTGCGTCTAGACACCTATGTCGTTCCTTTTATTAGGCGAATTTATCAAATGTACACTAAATCACAAGATCATAAAAAAAGTAGTTTACGTATCACAAACGAGACTAATGAGACAATAATTAACTGATTGACCTATTTACCTTACTGTATTCAAATAATTCACTTTTTTTCACTCCTGTCTCTCTGATAATATTGATTTTCGTTTCAGAAAAAATGCACACATACTTTGAAATTAAATATACTTCCATATGCATCTGGAAAATTAAAAAAGTACTAAATTTTAAGTTGAAAAAATCTTAATTCAATCAGTTTCGACTCAGGATTCGAATAGCTCGAAATCTCGGCTAATTAAATTAATTTAAGCTGCCATATTTTCTGTACTCGATCTACGTCCACAATTAAAAACTAGACGTATTTCCACATTTTTACTAAGAAATCAAACTAAAATTTCTATTTCCGATCGATATACACGTATGTACATTGGCTTGCTGTGCAAAGAATAAAATATAACATCGGTAACTCTTCAGACTGCGTATTTTTCCTGTAAAAAAATTTTTGTCGCTACACATTTTGGAAATCTTACATATAATATTATTGTGGGAACAGAAGTATTAATAATATTTTTTACCCATGGAGTTCCTAAAATTGGATCAAAGTCATATAAAAAGTCAAAACTTTCTCGGCGCCTCACACCTGAGTGATGAATTTCTATATTTTTTATCGTTCAAATCAACATAAATCAATGAAAATCAGCTAAAAATGCTTGAAAAAACCGCTGTTTCACCGCATAAAAATATAAAATAATTTTTAAAAAAATAAAACATTTATTTATTGCAAACAACATGTCACTGAACTTGATTAGATTCAATTGATCAGCATAGTAATTAGGAAATATCAAAAAGAAACGTGGGCGGGGGGGGGGTTCGATGGGTAATCACCCCCAGAAGGCCGAATACCTTACCCCACCCAGAAACCAAAATACCCCTCCCCCGGAATTCAATATTTTTTGGAATTTTTTCCGCAATTTTTTGATGCCAATGGATAGTGCTCGATGAGAATCATTGAAAAACGGTGTTTGTTAAGCTGCACCCGATTTTTAATACCATTTTTTACCATTGAAAAACCTTGCACCCCAAGAATTTAGGTGCTGCCCGTGTATGAACGGGACCATACTTCATCTTGGGAGGTTAAGGGCCTCCAGAAAATTTTTCATCCCTCCCCCAGAATTCGCGATTTCCCGAAAAATCAGTAGAAACGAAACTGTTTTAAGCATTTTATCAATCTTCTGACAGAAAAAAATCACAAATTTTCAGTGCTTCGCGCCATAGACTCATTTTTTTGACTATATTTTGTTTAATTCATACGAATTTTATCGATGTGTTCTAAAATTTTTGTTTCCACGCTCTAGAAAGATGGAAAATCGTCAAAAAAAACCCGAATAAATAATTTTTCCACGCCCGTATCCAACGTTTGTGAGCCCAAAAAATGTCACTTCGAAATTTCACAATCCCTACCCTACCCCCAGAATTCCCATGCTGTGCATGGCCGAACAGGGACACACACAGAACAGAAAGAATTAAAAACAAAATCAGCAGGAAATGTCTTTGTATCATATATTTTCAATTATACTACATAATAAGGTAATTTAACAAAAAATTAGTTTAGAATCAATTCACTAAATATTTACGTACATAGTAGGTAATCGGAATTACATTTCATTAAATATACTGTATAATCCTAAGAATGACATTTGATAATATGTACGTGTGATTGCTCATGAACTTCAAGACAAAAACCAACAACAGATGATGCCAAAGCCGGCATTAGGACAAAATTTACCGTTGTAGCATGTCAAATGATTTTCGGCTCGTTAAAAGATGTCAGCCGATTCCGTATACACATGAAATTGAGGTAAAATTTATTATTATATACACTATCGCAATGTAATTCGCACCTTTCTACAAGCCAAAGTTTATAATTTTCATCCGGTTCCTTCCTTTTTTCCATTTCTTCCGCGCACCTTCGAATAGAATATCGAAGCTTATCAAGGCAATCGGCCAAATTCAACGACTGATACCTCGTGCGCTCGCTTCTAATGGTAAAATATCCATGTTTGTTTATCTTGTGATGAAACTGAACGAAAAAATACACTGAAAGGCCTGTTAAAAGCACAAATTGCAATTGATGCATATGGCCTGTATAAAAAAGGTCTAAGTATGAATAATTCATATGAATCACTTATTATCTGGCCTATTATAATAATTACATCCACCATACATAGGCACAGGGTCTATACAGGGCAGGGCAAATAGAATTAACCCAAAAATCTCACCTTGTCGCCGGATAAGTAGCTTTAATGACGGCCACCATGCATTGCAGAGAAACATAACAAGAGTTAACAAGGGAACTATTTTTAACTAGGGTCAATACAAGGTCAAGTGACTTGACATGACGATTACTACCATTCATGTAACGACTCAAAATTTGGGAGGGGGTAACCGGCCATTTTGAGGGGTAGAAAGGTGAATGACCTCCAATTTTTAGCCAAAAACGGTCAAAAAACATCTAAAAACGGCCAACAAATGCAATTTTTTCCGAAAATCAGGAGAGGTCAAAAATTTTCTGGCTATGGAGGATGAAGGGACAGCCAACTTTGGATGGGGGATCCGATCCCCTACCCATTCCCCTGTTAGATAAAATATTTCGCCAGATAACTTTTTCGGCATTTATTTTCTTCAGAAACTTGCAAATATTAGCTTAAAAGGATAAAAAATTAAAATCTCTGACGCTTCGAGCCAGATATAAGGTATAATGCGTAGGTTCAAAAAGTCGCAAAATTGATCTCAAAGTATAAAAATATCGAAAATTTCAGGCTCTTCACGCCAGCTATAATTATAGCATTAGTTATACTGAGAAAGTTGCAATTGTAGAAATTTTCTGGCGCTTCGCACTAGATATAATCATACGTGGGCAGCAAGAAAATTCTGGAGGGGATGCAAGATTATTCAAAGGTCAAAAAATGGTCTTAAAAATTGTGGTATGGCGAAAAACAACATTTTTCGACGTTTCTCATCGAGCACTATCCATTGGCATCAAAAAATTGCGAAAAAAACGAGAAAAAATTTTGAAAAATTGAATTCTGGGGTATTTTGAATTCTGGGGGTATTTTTGGTTTCTCGAGGGGTACATACCCCCAACCCCCACGCCCAGGTATGGATATAATTCCTGTCGTTTATCTTCAGAAAGCTTCAAAATTTAGCCTAAAGGATTCAAATGTCAAAATTTTCTGGCGCTTCGCGCCCGCATTTTATAATATGCACATGTTTGCATTGTTTGTCCTAAACAGACTGCAAAATTCAGTCTAAAAGAGTAAAAGTGGTAAAGTTTTGGCTGACTTGGCTTTCATTTATTACATCACCAGAAGTTGCAGATGTCATCCAAAAACGCAAGACGTCGACAAATGTCGTTTTACCGCGTAAAATCCTGTGGTAAAGCATCATATCCATTTCCAATATTTTGGCGATTCTCCCACCGAAAATTTTTTTCTCCAGAAATTTCAGAATTTCCCCTACCTTGGATATGGAGCTGCTAGTAGCAGTAAAGTTTTCAGGGTCTCAGTTCCTTGTGTTATAGCACTAGCTTACAGCTAAGTAATTTTAAATGTAACAGGCTACATCAGTGCGCATGATCTACATCGAATTTTATGATTTAAATTGTCATGTGGTCACGACCAAACCCGCCGGTTTCAGAAAGTCGCTTGATCCTGAAAAACTGAAAAACCTGAGCATGCCCGTGTATGAAGACTACAGTTCCCCAATACCATGATCTTCGGGGTTTAAGGAGGTTCTCATGTCCTCCATAAATTCCCTCAACCCCCCCCCGAATTCGCGATTTTCCAAAACAAAATTCCAACAAAAAATGGTAGAAAACGTACTGTTTTAAGCGTTTTTAAATATCTATTCGCTCAATATGTCAAATTTTCGACGTTCGCGCCATATAATCATTTTTTGACTACATTTTGTTCAATTTAATCGAATTTTCACTCATATTTTTACCAAACTTTTTCCATGTTTTTACGCAAATTATGTTGTTCACGCGTATCCACCCTTTTTAAGCGCAAAAAAGGTACCTTAATATTTCACTCCTCCTCAGAATTTCAAAGTTGTACAAGTCTTGTTGGTCCATCAGGCATCAATTAAAGCACGTAAATTTATGCCTAAGTAGAATAGTCGCACTGAGGTTTTTTGTAAAGTTTCATTTTCTCCTGTTATAATAGATTATAGAGCTTGCATGCGATGCAGCTAAACAGTTTTAGCAAGCAACAGGGACAGCGTCAATGCGCATGCTCCATGTCAAATTTCTGTTATAAATTGTCCTTTATGGTCAAGATCAACCCCGCAGATCCCACAGAAGTCATTTGAATATACACGTAACAGGGGGATAGAGAATCCCCACCCAAAGTTAATTGTACCCCCATCCCCTAAAGTAAGAAAATTCTCCCCCCCCATTTTTGAAAAATTGAATTTTTCGGTCGTTTTGGCCGAAAATTAGAGATGATTTACCCCCTAAAAATAGTCTGAGGCCCAACCAAAATTTTGAGCCGTTATGTGTAGGCGCTTGACATGAAAAACCTGAGCGTGCCCATATATGCCACTGAATGACTGCTTTATTTGCAATATTATCATGTAGCCATATTTCTAAAATATTAAACTACAGTGCTGTCAGCAATAGAATTATTTTACTCTATATTATTCACATAGTATTCTTCTAAAATGACTGATCACGCAAACATTGATAATGAAAAAATTACAGCTTATTATATCAATTACTATAGGATTATTATAAATTAAAAATTAATCGAATATCATAAATAATAATTTCGAAAATCGGAAATTACTATAAAAACTGTAAATTATTATATAAATTTGAATTATCAAATTTATATATAAATTATTATAAATTATTATATTATTAATATAAATTTAATGTTTATTAACATTATTATACTTCACCTGTTTTCTACGGACGGGATATCTCCGTAAATTTTGATAAACACTATACTATATGGAAAATAAGTCAGTACAGCACAAGGAAATAAAACCTTCATTCGAGCACTCATCTTTAATATTTTAATACCTTCCCATTTTATCATATCATACTTATATTATTATTTATTACATTATATTTTTATATTATTAAATATTCTTCAATCTATATCCATAAAGTTATTGTTTTTTTGTTTAAATAACCCATATGCATTAGTATGCACGCAACGGGCAAAGTCGAAGATAGATTATTACAGGAACACACGAGAAAAATATACTCTTACTTTTTATTTCGAGTTTAATCTTATATCTAGACACAAGATGCTATATTTTTAAAACATGTGGCGTACACATTTTTACTGACTGACCCTTGAAAACAGCTAAAATGAAGATATTTTCTGTCCTTAACTGCCCTTACACTCACAAACATTCAGAAATTTCATTTTCGCAAAGCAGGTTTAATTTGTGTTACATCAAGCAACTGTACATGAATACAAGGTATTTGATGCTTTAATCGTAAATACATACCTTATCAAAAAATTTTTCACGAATTTTCTCGGGTATCCAATCAGCTGAAGAAACGTGAAATGTAACTTCCGCTCGGCTTTCAGCTTAAAGGACAAAAATTAATACGCAAACTATGACTAAGATCTTAAAAAACTAATTTCGTGATCATTACTGGTGTTAACATGTTGACCACCGGGTCCGCTTGCTAGATTATATCGTATTTTGAGTTTCTCAACCGGTATGTATCCGTTGAATTCCTTGTCAGTGTTCGAATCGGGCTTCTGAAATATAGAAGAACATATGCAGGATTAGTCAAAAAAACGAATCGCCTATCGGACTTTGTAACTTCTTAACGACAGAAGCAAACGGAATGCGGTTTGCTTTGTTAGAAAGCCTATCATCCCTGCATTAGGAAGCGAATGTGATATTAATACTTTTAGCGTTGTTCCAAAGGTACAAACAATTTAGCAAAAGCCGTTTTTTCGAGTCGTTAAAGCATCTTTTAGAAACATTAGTGGCATTTGTTGCACTGTAACTTAACAACAATCTGTGACTGTTGAGTGAAACCTTTTCTATTTTAAAGCCACTTTATTTAGCTATCATTGAAATGATTTGCAAGACGACATTCCGGGCTATTGTAAAACTACAGAGCTTTGAACAAAAATTGAACGTTTTGACATGTGCTTGTAAATTTAAAATGTTGACTTTGAATGCAGTACCCCGTAAAAAGTGCATTTTCTTCATGTAGGCTAATCAATCTAAATAAAAATACAGAGAGTAATAGACAAAAATGCTAAGTATGTATCATATAAAGTACACCGCATTCGACTATCTTTTTAGGTTGAAAAGTTATGTCACGAAAATAGCTTATTTTATGCATCGAATCTGTAAAATCATGAAAAAACGACTTTTACTTAATTTAGTGTTAACCAATGACAGCTAAACCACCATAATCGAAATTGTACTACGTCCCTACAGTGATAATAGGCTCTTATACAAAGCAAATCTCAATCAATTTGAACAAAAAAGTTATAAGGTCCAATATGTGATTCGTTTTTTTTTGACCCACTCCTGTATAACTCGCATTTCTTTTAGAAATTCAGTACCTAAATCATTTTACAAAATGCGCGTCATTAAAGGGCATTTTTGGAATTTCTTACTCAAGTTTTTTAATCGGTGCCCTAAGATTTGTATTCGACTAAGAGTCCGGAATTTTCGCTAATCAAATTGCAGCCTCTATTCAATGTTTTCCTTTATTTTTAATTATGAATCAACCAAGTTTTCGACTTAAATTAGAGGACAAAGCTTCGTCTTCGCATTCACTCAAAGCTCGGGCAATCCTCATTTTTGAGTAAAAATGAAAGTGACCGCTGACCTATTACCCAAGCAAGGATGGGCAGTAAAACCTCAGACATTTCGCTTCTGTAAAGAAACTTACTATTTTCCAACATTTTATCCCATATTCAGCCTTATTTTCCGCAAAAAAATTTCCTCTTCTAAGGTTCAGACAAGGTTCAGACTCCAGAGACCTTCAACCAACAAAGTGTATTCTAAACAAATACATACTAAGTTAAACAAACTAGACTTAGCTCACTATGACACTGTCGATGGTATCTCGCAAATCAGGATTCTTCTCGTAGAATGTATTAGGATCATATGCGCTTTTATGGCATTTACGAAAAACTGTTACGTTATTTAGTAACAGACGGCTGACGCATCGAACTTTAGGAATAATCATCGAAGCAGAAGATTTCGATTAAGTAAATTTAGCTCATATCAATATCATGAAGATAAGCTTAAGAACAAAAGGCAGAATATTGATAATCTGATGAAAATAGTGGCAATAAATGGAAAAATTAGGGCATTTACCGTAAGAAACCCATTTGAAAAGTTTAATCAAACACGGATAAATATGTTGCGCTTGGGAAATACTTAGAGTAAAGCTGAGCAACTTCGATGGCGGGGCGACTTTAATCAGTTCCGCTAAAAAAAGTCCGCAATCGATTTGCAGACGACTTGGGAATGAAATGTTTCTTGCATTTAGTCGTGCAATGATTTTGCTACTTATTTTCATAAAATCAATAAAATCGCGTTGATACTAAGGGCAGTATCTCAGTTTTTGTTCGAAAATCTAAGCATAGCGTTTTTTTAAAATAGGAAAAATGTAGTTTTTTCGCCTCCTTTTTCTCTGAATTTCCGCTATCCCATGATTTCTTTCATACGCTGAATCTAACTCAATAGATCCAGTATTTTCACACGTAAGATTTGTTTCTAAAGATGCTTAGGTTTCAGCAAAAGTCAATTTACTACAGTAAAAATCCTGGATTTTACCCCTCCCTGACTCTTAAATCTCCATTTCATCTCCCCATGGTCAACCTCACCTTGTGCATCTATATATGTGCGGGGTCCCCGGCCATTTTCAGGGGGGCGGTAAATGACCTCCGATTTTTGGCCAACACAGAAACGATGCAGACCCGTATCCAGGGGGAATAAGGAAGAACGTGCCTCCCAATAAAACTTATGATTTTTTCCTTTACTCTCCCTTTGCTTTGTTTATTCCAAAAACCGCAAAAACTTTTGGCTCATCGCGCCGAAATTCAGGATTATAATGTCTATTTAGTTCCTAGCGCGCGGCTTAAACACTCCATTTTTAGTCTTTACACAGCTAAGAACGTATTTTGCCTCTGTCGTTTGTTCTGCACAGGTTTTATGCAGAAAATGAGATTTGTTCATGAAGCAAGAATGTCTGCAATTTTCTGGCAATGATTATATTAATATAATCCAGCACGGGGCGCCAATAAAATGTTGATATGACCATTTTTAGGGTGAATTCAAAACCGTGATTCGCCTGGTTTTGTAAAAGTTTTAACTACGACTCAAAATTGACAAAATTTCACGGAGCTCTGCCCCGGACCCCACTGGTGGCGCTTGGGCGCGCCACCCCAGACCCCTCAGCCATAGTTGCACGAGGTCAGGATTGGCAGGGGGGTGAAATGCCGAAAGTCCAAAACAGTAAATTTAATGTTCACGATTTTTTGCTGTTTAAAGAATCAAAATAATCAAAATAGCATATAAAATTTTTTTCGCGGTAATATTGCATTTATAAAGCATTTTTAGTCCATTGTGACTGCATTAAGCCCGGTTCACACGAGTGCAATCACCTGCAATCTGCAATCTGAAACCCAGACAGGGCCGTCTGACTTGCACCGGTTGCAATGCATTGCACCCGTGTGAACGGCGTTGCAACTGCATGCAACTGGCCGTTTTGGTTGCAAGGCATTGCAGCGGACGGAATGGACCAAGTTCATTTTTTTGCCTGCAACCGAGCGCAATCCTCATTAAAATTCATTTTTTTGCTCGCAGGGGACGCATATCAACGAGGACGCATGCTCGCTTTTTGCACAAACGTAGGTACTTACCCGCGCAGTATATGCTATAGCATCAAAAAAATAATAATACGCAGCTAGCAGAACAACCGCGTGCCTATTCCGATTCATGTTTTTAAAATGCAGCGCCCTGAAAATGCTGTAGGTACCTATGTTTTTAACAGGTTGCAACCCTCAGTCGCACCTGATTGCAGCCTTTGGTTGCATGCTTTAGTTTGTGCCGTGTGAACGGCTGCAATCACTGAAACCTAGACGTCTGCGACCAAATTGCAGGTTTCAGGTTGCAGATGATTGCACTCGTGTGAACCGGGCTTTACATCACTTTTAACACTAAAAAATATATAATTCATCAATTTTGCACGCTTTTTGAGTAAAAGTACATAAAAATACTAATCCAGCACGGAGCGCCAATAAAATGTTGATATTTTTACTGCTTTTGACCTCAAAAATGATGCGAAAAAACGTTCCATCGGTTCGAAATCGCCAGACAGCACCTATCCGACCGACCCTCCACGGGTTAACAGTACCCCCAACCCCTATGTGCATGTAGGCCCTGATCCCTTCGAGATCGTTTCCATTGGATTCTTGCCATATCTAAGGTATCTGGGTAGCAAATTTTGCAAACTAAAATTCATCCTTTGGTTCCCCTTATATTTAAAAAAATTTTGTCGTATCCCCACCCCCGAATTAAAATCCTTAATACCATAGAAGTAGTCAGGATTTTCGCCAGGGGATCCAAGAAAACATTTTTTATCTAAAAAAAACCATAAAAAAGGCGGGCAGGGTCGTTGAATAACGTGTTTTTTTTGGGCTTTTCATATCGTCCTGCACTATTTGAGCAATAAAAAAATTAAGTTTTTCCGAAAATTTTTGACGGAAAAAAATGCTTATTTGTGCGCAAAGCGCTAATTTTGGACTTTTCCTGCAATAAAACGGAAACTGCTGAATGATAGAAGGAATCAGCGCAAAGCGCCGGCTTTTTTTATTTCACGTCGCAGAACAGCATCCCGCAACCATATTGCTCAGTTTTTGAACATGTCGAAATTTTAACTAGAGGGGGAATTCCCTCTTCCCCCTCCCGCCATTGGCTACGCTAGTGCTGGATACGATCCTGAAACGATGTCTACCAAATCTACTAAGATCGCAATGGCGATCAGACATGCATGTGGGAGAGGAGGCTTAAAGGAGTTCAGAGCCCCTGAAAAGAAAAATAAAGGAATAATTTCATAATTTGTGATTTTCGAAACCGCTTTAAACAGCGATTTTTGGGTTCATTACCATCAGGAGCACCAGTAGAAACCCGAATATTACCGCGGAAACAAGTTTCTAGAAAGTTTCTTCCAGCAGGAATCAGTATTTTTTCTGTACAAGGTCCAGTTGTACATGTACAAAGATGGTCCATAAAAGTCTTTTGTACATTTTGTACACACAAATTTTTGGGTACTAACAGACTTGTTCGACCTTTGCTAGTGTATTTTAGCTAATTTCTGGGTTTCTGCGGGCACATATCACTAATAATCGTCTCAAAACGGCGCGAAGAACCGAAAAATTTCACATTTTTCCTTTCAAAATGCAATTTCTGACAATATAAAGATATATAGAACACACAATTACTCATTTCGGCGCAGCGCCGAAAATTTCTGCTAATTTCAAACCTTTTGCAATTTTTGTCTTCCAAAAATCTTTGTACATGAGCAAAGACGGTCCCCAAAAGTCTTTCTACATCGGGAAAATCTTTGCCGAATACAAAAAAAACGTGGCAGGGATTGAACCTGAGACCTCTCGTGTCATAGACAGACACATTATCCAATACACCAAGGACCCATAGTATTCGTGATCAGCACCACACCTGGGCGTGGTTTGGGGTATGCACCCCCAAAAACCAAAATACCCCCAGAAATCAAAATACCCCCAGAATTCTATTTTTGAAAATTTTTTTTTCGTTTTTTTGCAATTTTTTGATGCCAATGGATAGTGCTTAATGAAAAACGTCGAAAAATGGTGTTTTTATCGCCATACCACCATTTTTAAGGTCATTTTTTGACCTTCAAAATATCTTGCACCCCCCAGAATTTCATTGCTGCCCACGTATGATCAGCACCCCGGATTTACCCATAATTGACTAATTTTTGCAAAATTTTGAAAAAATTTTCTCTACTTCCTAAACTCCAAGTGCCAAAAATGTAGTCCAGAAACTACGATGTATTCTCGTGTAATTTAGCAACAGGACTTCCGGCTTCTTTTCCAGCTCGGAAATCAACGAGTCTACTTTTGACCATCTGGATGGTTTTCTGGTCGATGTTCTATACTTTCCAAAAATCACAAATAACTAAGTTTAGCCAAATAAAGAATTTTCTGAGTGAAAATGAAACAAAGCGAACGTCAACAACATGAACCAAAATTGAAAATTTTCTTCAAAAATGCATTGGCTAAACTTTACTTTATGGTGTGAACGGAAAACTTGCAGATGTGTGTGGAAAGGAACGATATTGGCTGAAATGAGGAGGACATGCAAAAAGAAAGAGCGGAAAAAAATTTCATGGAAAACGGACCAATATTGGTGAAGATAGAGTTACGGTACTTTATTTTGTCATAAATGCACTCAGATGGTAGGCAATGTAAGCGAGAATATAAATGTGGATATGAGGTGTTTCAAAAAGTAGGGCATTAGGAAAAGTCTGTGGTGATGAGAGCAAAAACTGATTGAACAAGTTACTCCGGATATAGCTACATTAAAGTAGGGTATTTGACAGTTTACCAAAACTGTTCCGAATTTGAGCTAAAAACATATTTAACTGACATTTTCAAGGTCGCTGATTACGAAAAAATGACTTTTATTGTGCGGAAAAATTTTCGTTTCAAAATTTTTAAATTTGAAAAAAACAATTTTTTGCCTGTTTTTCTGTCATTTTACTTGATAAGATATATAAAAATTCAAGTTTCTGCTTAAATGACACTTAGGCTTAGGCTTACTGTCATCTGAAGGTGATTTCGGCTGCTTAGATCGAGGTTTCTCCCGCTCAGATCGAGTTATAGATGCTTAGGTTGATGTATAGATGCTTAGGTCGATGTGTAGATGCTCAGGTCGATGTATAGATGCTTAGGTCGACCTAAATTGGGTAACATGTTATTCTGCATTCCACTGTTTGAATCTTCAAATGGATGGAACTTTGAGATGATCCAAAAATGCTGTTTGAATCGTATTCAAGTAGAAATCTTTAAATGGATGTAAACAATGCTGAAAATAGTGAAATTTAAAAAAATTTCTTGAAAATAAGTGCAAAAAATTACAAAAATTTTCCTTCAATCTTGCAGTATAACTTAATTTTTTGTAATCTGCGACCTTGAAAATGGAAGAAAATTATGTTTGTAGTAAAAATTGGAAACTTTTGATAAAGTACAAAAATTCCTAAAAGTGGCTGTACTCATAACTCTCGTGAAGTTTTGTATGGATTTGGGTTTATTTCTTTTTTCCGCGTCTTTTAGTGACACAAAGCATCGTTTTTGCGGGCAATAGTATGGGAGTTCTGCCGGAATGGCGCAAAATAGATTCACGCAATATTCTTCAAAAACTCCAATGCATTAAAGTTGCCAGAAAGTGTGGAATAAAGAAGGAAAGAAAGGAGAAATTTACTACTAATACATTTATTTTTATGCTGTTTTGCGATTCATACCAATTTTAGGATAATTTTGGCACAGAAAAAGCTCAATTGTTAACTACCCTAGTATCAGATCGGCTATGCTGCGCACCCTGACCAGAGCTGCCAAATGCCCTTGTCATAAAACCCCCATTTTAAGCTCAAACTGCCTAGAAAACCCCCAACAAATGATTAAGCATAGGCGCAAAAACTCAATTGCTAAAAAATGCCTCCAACGGCTTCAAAAAACCCCTAAAAAAGGGGGGAACACCGTTTTTTAATTTTTGGTCCATTTGTCAACCAAAAGTTTGGGAAATGGAAAACATTTTCGGGCTTGGTTGGCATTTGTGGAATATTTTTTGTAATGTTGCAATGCATTTTAGAGTGGTAAACTTCCAAAAAGTTTTAATTGATTTAATCCTTACTTGTTATTAATCTTTAAGCCGCGCAGCGCCAATTGCAAGCATTTTTATCGACAATCTGGTCTAGAACGTCACTAAGATTGAAAGTCCTTATCTTCTGCACGGATTTGGTTAGTTTTTGTAATGCAAAAATGCGTTTTAGAGAGCTGAAATTTCCAAATTTTCTGCGCTTCGCGCCATTTGATAAATAAGTTTTTGTCAAAAGCGACTTCAGAATTGGCTACAATGTTTTACTGAAAAAGTAAATTCAAGTTTCAACAGAAATAATGTATACTGATCGTGATATTTCTAGTAGAGCGCGAAATTTTTATACAAAAAGTGCGTCAAACACAGCCATTACATGTGTACATAGGAATTTCGGCACTTATGCAGTTTAGTGTCCACCGAATTTTTTCTATCTTTTTCAGCATTAGGGTATATACAATTCGACATGACGTACTTGTACCAGGGTTGGCACGGCTGGGTTTTTTGAACTTGGGTTTTTTTGGTTTTTTGTGATTTTTGGGTAAGAAATCGTTGGGTTTTGGGTTTTTTGGGTTTTTTGTCCACAGGTTAAGAATTAATTTGTAATGGAATTAAATACTGTGTATTGTCAATGTTTTTTGTATCATGGTTGTTCCTTTTACAATTGCTTGCGATGCGATGCACGAGGTTAAGTGTCCATCCATTCTCATCCTCTCCTCCTTCCTGTTGCTGTTTTTCTCCTATAATATATACTTTTCAAATGAGAAAAGCCGCCCAATAAAGGCTATGTGGCAATGTGGCATAGATTTTTCTACTAATATGGCAAATTTTTTTGTTTTTTTTTCTTGAAGCAGAGCAGAATTTATGAAATTTCCATATTATGCAATTAAAAATTGCTCTGCCCAATTTTTCATTCTGTTCTCACAGCAGACAAGCAAAACTTGTGAAAATTTGGGAAATGGTGAACTTCCAAAAATACTACTCCTGCCCGATTTTCATTCTTTTTACTTAGCTGCTACGGAGTAGAGCCAGATCTCTATTACCTTATATTCTAATATTGTTCTTAAACATTTGACTGTATTTAAGAGACAGATGCATATGTATAGGTATGTGGCATGGATTATGCTTGAGAATGACCAATTTTGTTGTTGAATTTTGTGTATTGGCTAATAAAGTTGTTGTTTACTGGTTTTGTTTTGTGTCTTGAAGCTGTTGAAGTATTCTCAGCTACTATCTATAGCTCGAGCTAGAATTTTTATTGAAAAAATCCATAAAAAACCCTTAAAAAACCCAAAAAATCCACAAAAAACCCAAACCCCAAAATTCGAAATTTTCAAATCTGGGTTTTTTCCATCCCTGACTTGTACATTATTTCTTTTGCCTTATAGCTCTCAAAATGTCTTTACCTAATTATTACTTGTATTATAGGCTTTATTTTAACGAGTTGTTCATGGTGTGTAATGGCATCACTCGATCAGTTAACTCGGTAAAGCTAAAAATACCTAAATCTCGCTTAAATTTGAAAATGTATTGTTTTGCTAATAGACTCCCTCCTCTTTGGAATAATTTGCCAGAAGAAGTTGTAAATGCCCCGAACTTTCCCTCCTTCAGCAGTCGTTTAGAGAAAATTAGTTTTTCCTTAGACTATAAGTAAGTGCAAACCGCCTTTATAGTCCTTGTGCAGGTTATTGATATTATATTCCATCGCATTGACGACATTTCAGTGGTATTTACTCTCTTTCTTTTTTTTAATTTGACCAAATTTGTATTGTTTTAATTCCGTCTCTGTCGCAATAAACTATTTTCATTTTTTTCATATCCGACCTGAATTCACGTGCAACGCCCGATGAGAGCAACGGCGATTTCTTGGTGTCAAGACCGGGACTTGTTATGGCAGTATCCTCAGTGCCAAACATGTGGGCAGCTCATGAATTCGAAAGCATATAAAAACGTCTTTTGCTGCCGACCATGTGGATTTCAGCATAACAGAAGCATAAGGCACGTTACGGTACGCATCGGGCGTTGTTGGAGACTTACATGGCCGAATTCATGTGACGAAAAATTTTCAAGCAGGATACATTTCACCATATGCTAGATCAAATTCGCTTTTTCTACCCCGTATTTTAGGCATAATAGTACTTACCTATATGCTGAATATGCTGACTATATTGCGACAGAGACGGAATTAAAACAATAAAAATTCGGTCAAATTAAAAAAAGAAAAAATCATACACTGAAATGTCGTCAATGCAAAGAAATATATAATCAAAAACCTGCGCAAGGACTATAAAGGCGGTTTGCACTTACTTATAGTCTAAGGTAAAACTAATTTTCTCTAAACGACTGCTGAAGGAGGGAAAGTTCGGGGCATTTACAACTTCTTCTGGCAAATTATTCCAAACAGGAGGGAGTCTATTTTCAAAACAATACAATTTCAAATTTAAGCGAGATTTAGGTATTTTTAGCTTTACCGAGTTAACTGATCGAGTGATGCCATTACACACTGTAAGCTAACTCGTTAAAATCGATGTCTTTAAGACCATGGTAAATTTTATAGGCCATCGATAGATCATGACGGACTCGACGTAACTGAAGTGAGTCTAATTTAAAGAAAATCTAATCGTTCACTATAGCTCAAGTCGGGAAAATTAAAGACCCTTCTAGTAAAGTATCTTTGAACTCTCTCGTGACGCTTGTTTCTATTATATTTTAGTAAGATACATTTTCAAAATAAAGGTGGCGTTGCCTAGTGGTTGAGGGCGTTGCTCTTTAGGTTGGAAGGTCTGAGGATCGAATCCCAGCGATTGAAAGTTATTATTTCTTTAGGAAAAGCATTCTATTAACATGGCATATGCCCTGATGTTAAAAAAGAATGAAAAAATTCGATGGGCACTAAACTGCATAAGTACC
This sequence comes from Mermis nigrescens, assembly GCA_036768485.1. Classification (NCBI taxonomy): domain Eukaryota; kingdom Metazoa; phylum Nematoda; class Enoplea; order Mermithida; family Mermithidae; genus Mermis; species Mermis nigrescens. The sequence goes on along the minus strand of JAVLUZ010000653.1, from coordinate 427 downwards.
GGATTTTCTACTTGAAGAAACACTGATTTTTATACATAGGCGCTCTATAACGCTTTTAGACCTCCCAAAAAACGTGGAAAAAGGGTGAAAAAATGAAAAAAAAATTTTGGGTCTGGTCTATAATGTCAACCAAATCGCTGGGAAAAAAGGGCGGGGGAAACACCCAACTCGGAAGCCCCGACGCTGCTGACAGCAGTGTTGCCAGGTCCCAAAATTCAGATTCTCCTGCACAGAGGTAAAATTGGGGAAAAATTCTCCTGCAATTCTCTTGAAAATATTTTGATTCTCCTGAAAATTCTCCTGGCTCAGATTTTGCAGGAAAGGTTGTACAGCAGATCTACAATTGTATGTACACATGCATATCAAGCATGCTCAGGCCAATTTACCTTGGTTCACCCAACTATTTTATTCTGATCTCTTGCCTATA